>ML677341.1:49074198-49276593 GCA_007922305.1 Dermatemys mawii | reverse complement strand
CCCTTTTTGGTTCCCCTTCTTGGCCCCCTCTCTGAGTGGTCCCTTTTGGGTGGGCTGTCCTGCACTTTTTGTATCTCCTTTCTGATTGACCCTTTTCTCTGGAGGTTCCGGGTTACCGTGACAACGCAACCACAACTGGCTGGGTGCTCTGGAAGTTCCGGGTTACCGTGACAACGCAACCGCAACTGGCTGACCGCTGTCAGCATGACGTGTACATCTCGACCGCACAGACCCCCTATGTATACATTCCTACACCATTGCTACATATTCTTACGCCATTGCTACTACTGCTATATTGCTAAGTTATTAAGCCTTTCATTAAGCTAGCCTATACACCTAATTCTTGGCCTCCGGATCCTGGCCTGGCCTGAACCAGGAGTCACGACGTTCTCCTCACAACAGAGTGACCAGATGTCCCAATTTTGTAAGGACAGTCCTAATTTTTGGATCTTTTTCTTATATAGGCTCCTATTACCGCCCAATGCCTGTCCTGATCTTTTACACTTGCTGTCTGGTCACCCTCGTGGCTAATAAAAAAAATTCAAAACCACAAGTATAGCTAGCATCAAATTTATATTGGACACCGCTGCTATAATCCATACGATTTCATCTATATTGTCAAACTGGAATTGGAGTATCAAGATTCCTAAACAACAGCTGAGCAACAAGGCAAATTAGTCAGTTTAAAAAATTAAATCCCACATACCCACGTCTCTCAGCACAATTAAGAACTCAGACTCTGGCAACCCATAGGCATTAGATGGCTCTTCTAAAACAGTGTATAAGCTCCCACATGGACAAAATTCCATAACAAGTACTTTGTTTCTAGTGGTTGTCTGAAAAATAAAAAATATAAACATTTGGCAATGATATGAAGACTGTTAATAATATCAAGTCATAATCGCCTGTTATCAAAGCTTTGTAACCTGATACTATTTTATATACAAGTCTCACTATGATGTCTTTCAAAAAAAAGGAAAGAAAGAAAAGAAACACTGGTTCCATTTTAAAATTTATCTTGAGAGTGGAAAACTAGGGAGGCCACAAGATTATGGGTGCCAGCCGTTCTTCACCTTTAAAATGGCCCTCTCAGAGTAGCAGGTAGCGTAGACAAATGAAAAATGAGGAACTACAGTGGGCGAAGAGCCTGGAGCAGTACTTTTACGTCTCTCTTTCGATTACTCCCCCTCCCCAAAGTCTTTACCTGTGAACCCCAAAGTCTTTACCTATGAACCCCTAAATTCCCCAAAAGAACCCTAAAGACTCCCCAAAGTCTTTACCTGTGAACCCCTAGCCAGCCTCACTTTGAGAGGTGCTATTTTAATTCATCCCAGGATGCAATTCTACATCTGCTCTATCATTTTGTGTCTTGTGGAATACCTGAAATCTTATTTATGTTTTTTAAAAGTGAGGGGTTGTGAATAAGCTGCAAAAATTATCAAGCAAGAGCAAATCAGACAGTAGTATGCATTCCATATTAATATAAAAATATACAGTAGTGTAATTAAAATCTATTATCTTAAATCATTTCAATTTAAGATTTTATAAATTAGGACAGTATTTGCATAATATGCACATGTGGATGCAATGGGTCAGATTCAGTGCCTGTTGCACTGATCCTGATTGTATGCTAAAGAGAGCAGGGCAAGCATACTGATGTGCTAGGCTGTTAGGAATCAGTTATGTATTTCAGTATCCTGCAGTATCACCACTCAGCCTTGGCTATATTTCAATCTGTGGCTCCAGGTCAGGTGAGATTCTCAGCAAAAAGAGAGGAGCCAGTAGGAAAAGGCTCCCATATATTTCTTAATAAAAATCTAACTTTATCCCATACCATTGAGTTTACATGAAATACATATGCAGGGATCATGGACGGCATTACTACAAACTACATCAGCTAATTACCTCTTCTTCAATAGCAAACAATTTGACAATGTTCTTGTGATTCAGTTTCTTTAATACTTCAAATTCTCTCATCTGAACATCCACAGGACGAAGGAAGCTTATGGTGTTAAATACTTTGACGGCATATAAATCTCCAGTTTTCTATCACAAAAATATTCAGATTATTTTTAAAAAATAAAAGTAGAAAAAAGTCTTTATAATTAACATTTATATAGTACCACTCATCATGAAGGATCCCACAACATTTTTAAAAACTTATATATAAGCATGATACAACTACAGCTTCTCTGCAATAATTTATTAATAATGTATATTCATCTGGTTATTGGAATGTTTACTATATGAATATGATGGTTTAGTTTAATAGGGGTCAGTAAGGAAAAACAAGCAGGAAGGAAAAAATGGCTGAAGATAAGCAGCTACTTTGCAAACACTTGAGGGTTGTTAACAGACAATGCCAGGACACACAAAGAACTGCCAACTCAAAGCAATCTGAGAAAGAGAGACACAAAATACATAATCTGATGACAAAGAACAACCTCAACTCCCACCTACATTCAGATAATAAACACAATTAGGGGGTAATTTTTCACAAAGCTGGAAGATGGAAAAATCTGAGGGGTAACTTTAGATTTTAGTATCTGTAGAAAGATTAATTAAAAATCTTCTAGAAAATTTGTGTAAGGCCCCAGATCCATAATCAAGTAGGTAGAGGTTTAAAAATTACAATTAAATACAGTTTAGAACACACTTCAAAATTAATTCCTGCTTTATGCCCCAATCTTGGAAAAAGTTACTCACATGGATTCAGTGGGGCTAATCATAAAAATGTTTGCAGGATTGGGGCTTTATTTATCTGTTGATCTGAATCCTGGGATTTAGCATTTTTCCTACCACCACTGGATAGCCATTACATTTCAAACAGCAGTGCAGCTCCATATGCTTTTACAATTCGTGACATCCTGAGCTATTTCAGGCGAAAACAAAAGCTGCCTAAAAAATAACTTGGCAGAAAAAATCCTTTCAGTTTTCCTTTCAAATTAAAATTATTGTTAATAATTTATAGTCAAGAGAAGGTATTGGCAGTTGGGTTATTTTTCTCACTGTTTTTATATACATTAATAAGGCAATTAAAGAAATTAAGACATAAATATGCACTCTGGATAACATTAAAACCAATCTACCCCAGGAAACAAAAATATTGTGAGGCAGGGATCATGTCTTACTTTGTATTTGTATAGCATTTAGCATAATGGTTACCTGAACCTGACTAGGACCTTGGGGCACTATCATAATATAAAATAATAAATTCAGATATTAGAAAATAAGTTTAGGAAAGAGAGCCCAAAAAGAATATTTATCTGGAATGAAGATTATCCCTCTCCCCCCAAAATGAGTTCAGAAATAATAGTTTATTTGAAAAGACATGTATATGTATCTCTTTCCAATTTAAAAGGGACATCTATGTTTAGTAATTTAGGCCCCAAAAAAGTCTTTTGTACTTCTTTATTTAAACATTTCCCTGCATTGTTGGAAACTCAACAGCATTGTGCTTGTGCATAAGAACCAGAAACAGCATTGTGTACTTGTGTATAAGAACCAGAAAATGACTGCGTAATTTCTCTGTCCAAACTTGATAAAATGCAAAAGGCATGGAGCAAGCACAGTAAAAATAATGGCACATTTTACAAATGATTTCAGTATTAATACTAATTATGTTATTAACAACAATGATAAATATGTTTAAAAACATCTCTTACATATTATTTCATGATTACTACGGACATTAAGATAAAATATCAAAAAAGCTGTGTTGTTTTCTTACACAGACATATCGAATTAAAAAAAATTCCAAACTTTTCCATAAAAGGCTGATGAACAGATTTCAAGGGCTTTCACATTACAGGTGCCAGGTTTAATTTAATTTAATTTAATTTTTCTTACTGAATCCAGCCTGTGGATTTAGTATTTAAAAAGTATTCACTATATAGCCGGTTTTTCTTTTAATTAATGAAAGAAAAACAACGTCCATGCATTAACAAAGAAAACAAGACAGGAAGACTATTTAAGAATTAATACAACAATCCCTGTTCTTGGAAAAAAAAATGTATTATATGGTAACCAGTTTGTTTACTCCACACAAACCTTATGTCGTCCACGAAAAACATTTGCAGTGGCTCCTTGTCCTAGAACGTCAGATAAAAGCCATAGATAATTGGAAGTGCTCTGCATGTTTTCTCTCGATTAGTCGATTCTCTTTTCAAGCTTAAAAATAAAACAAAATATTACTTAGTATATTGCACACACAAAAATTAAAGGAAAATCAATACATTCTTAATGAAACAGAGAAACACTGCTCCAGGGATTTAAAGATTTAACAAAGGAATTAAAAATCCACCAATTAGAGAGACAGAGAGGAGAGAAGAAAGGAAACGAAGGCAAGCTAAATGCTACCAGAAATGAAAATTAACACTTCAAATATAAAATGTCACTGAGTTTGAGGACTTCTTTTTCCCTTCCTCCATTTGAAAGAATCAACTAAAAGTCAAATAAAGGTCTCAATAACCATTCTTTTGTCATCTTCTAAATGTGGCACAAAAAGACCATAGAAGATAGAAGAAAATAATAAAAAAGATTTCAAATAATGTGGGAACGTCTCTTTCCTTTAAGAGAAGCAACATTTCTGTAAGTTTCATTGTTCAGCGTATCTGAGACTGCACAATGGAAGTGAGATAATGGAAGGTTTATGTGATATCAAATCTCAGAGGGCTAGCCGTGTTAGTCTGTATTCACAAAAACAATGAGGAGTCCGGTGGCACCTTAAAGACTAACCAATTTATTTGAGCATAAGCTTTCCTGGGTAAAAAAGCACTTCTTCAGATACATGGAGTACTGGACTACTTGTTTTTGTGATATTAAAGTAAGTCTGGCTCTGAAATAAGATGTTTGTAACCCAGGGTCCTTCTGATGCCAACTGGCACAGAGGGGATGTACCAGATTTAATAGGGATCCTTTGGTCAGGTACATGCATAAGAATTAACAAAAGAGTGGCATGTAGGGTCTTTACTGAGAGCCAGTAGCTTACATGGAAATGTATGTATGGATAATATTTAAGACATTATGTATCTACACCAGTGTGTTTGCTCTAATTTTCTAACACATGTGCAGAATGAATTTTGTTATGTGAACGAATATGGAGGTGATGTGTGATACACCATTTTCATATTGGTGCACATAACAAAATTCATGTGGTGGGTTTGGGGTCAAGGGGTTTGGAATGTGGGAGGGGGCTCAGGGATGGGGCAGAGGGTTGGGGTGCAAGGGTGTGAGGGCTCTGGCTGGGAGTGTGGCCAGGGATGAGGGATTTGGGGTGCAGTAGGGGGCTCCAGGCTGGGGCTGAGGGGTTCAGAGTGCTGGAGGGGAATCAGGGCTGGGACAGATGGTTGGCATGCAGGGGGGAGTGAGGGCTCCAGCTGGGAGTGCAGGCTCTGTGGTAGGGCTGGGGATGAGGGGCTCAGGACTGGGGCAGGGGGTTTTGGTGTGGGCTCTGGGGATGAGGGATTTGGGGTGTAGAAGGGTGCTCCAGGGATACAGCAGGGAGAAAGGACTCCCCCTCAGCTGTCTCTCCCTGCAGCAGCACCTGGGCTGGGGGGAGAGGTGCCCCTCCTCCGGCCGGACTGGACCAGGGCTGGGTTCAGGCCATCCCTCCCCAGGCAGGTCTGGGGCTAAGTTGTGGCTGGGGGAGGAGCACCCTTTCCTCCAGCTGCAGCAGGTTGGGGGCTGGGCTAGGTTGGGGCTGGGAGAGAGGCCCCCATACCCTGGCAGGTTCTGTCTGGGCAGGTTCCCTGAGCGGCACTAAATAGGCTGCTGCATGGCCATGCAGCTTATAAGGAACTGAGATCTACACTGGAAATTATGTTCCTAAAGTTAAAGCAGGTGACCAGGATGTGACAGGCTGTGGACAGATTCTGTTCAGGCATACGACAAGGAGTCCCTTACTTTTCTCTGTCTGGTCTCTGTGCATTGTATGTCTCACAATGTAAGTCTATTTGCATATGGAGCCACCAACTAATCAAAGTTGCAAAATCAATAACAGATTGTGAAAGCTACAGAAAGGACCACACAGCAGGAGGTGATACATGGTATTGCAAGGAAAGAGATAGCATCCTTCCACTGAGAAAACAAGAGGACAGCGTGACTTTTCTCATGAATGGAAGATCCCAGCCAAGCCTGGCTAGAATATGCTGTGATGGGGTGTCTACCCCACACAAGACTGGAAGGGGTTAATATAGCCTGGTTGGCCAATTAACTCCATAGGCTGCACCTGGAGGTGCAGGCAGGGAGTAGAGGATTGATTAGGAACAGGCTCAACTGGGCAGAAACAGGCAAGACTTCCATAAAGCCGGGGTGAGAGACAGCAGAAGGGAGCTGTAGGGAAGTAGGCTGCAGTTACTCCCTGGGAAGAGAGAGGTGTGTTAGGGACTAAAGGTCAGTCCACAGTTACTCCTGGAGATGAGGGAGGCTGGTGAACCCGGAGAACAGGGAAGCCAGGAAGGTAGGAGAAGGCTCAGGGGAAAGCAGCAAGGTAGAATAGAGCAGGCCTTGGCTGCTGACTGGAGGGCCCCTGAGCTGGAACCCAAAGTAGTGGACAGACCTGGTCGCAGAGGCAACTTGTTGGAGGGGCACAAAGGGTCAAGTGCCTCCTTCCCCCACACAGCACCTGGCCCTGGAGAAAGAGATGGGGCCACAGCTTCTTCCAGCCACACTGCCTGGGATGCTGCCTGCCTGATGCAGAATAGTGGCTAACTGGGACAGAGTCTGGCTACGGCAGCAGCAGGCTGTCCCTGACCAAAGCTCAGTTCCTGGGGATAGCGGCAAAATGAACTGGAGCCCTGCCCTGCCCTGCCCCTCTGGCATGCTCAGAGCTGGCACACTGGGAGGACAGAGCCCCCGACCCCTGTCCAGGTAACGTGGGGAGGGGATGGAGAGAGCATGGGAGCCCTGGGCTGGGGGGCAGGATGGAATCATGTGGGGATGTCACATGTCCTTCCCTTTAGCTGGTGCCCCCAGCAGACTCCTTGGGATGGTTTGTCCAGGAAAGAAAAACTTTGTCACATCACCCCCAGTTGGGGAATATGTATGGTGACTCAGGCGGAGGCACAGTCTCAAAGAGGAGGCTGCGATTCCTGGAGCAAGAAGGTCCACAGGGCAAGACAGGATGGGTGAATACACTATCAGAGAAGCCAACCTCCAGGATGGCCCGGAGGAGCACTACTAGTGGTGAGCAAATCCTGTCACAAATGCTAGAAGGATTTTGGGTAAGCTTTTGCTCTATATGATATGACAATAATTAATTAATTAAGTCTAGATTCTAGATCATGGTTTTTTTTTTTTATATTTATCCATTTGTTTCCCATACTTTTATTGGCTCTCCTACTATCTCTACATGCTATTAAATACATTTTTACTTGTTTTCACGATAAACTTATAAGAGCTGTGAATTGAGCAGAGCTATGCTCTGAGGTGTAACTGGTGAGCTGGGGGTATTGTTCTTTTGGGAGCAGTGCATTTGTGAATTCTGTGAGCATCCAGTGGACTGGGGCTGGACACTTCAGGGCGACTCTCAAAGGGCTTGACGGCTGAAGTGTGCCCAACGCTAACCCGTGGAGGAAGAGCGGAGCCTGAGTAGGCTGATGGAGGAGTGCTTGTGTTGCCTGTGGTCAGCAGAGTTGCGGTTCTGATCCCTGTCAGGCTCAGAGAAGGCTTCCTCCTGGCAAGGCACAGGCAGGTAGTAGTGAAGTGCCTCCCAACTTTGTGTAACCCCAGGAAGTATGACAGGAGTACTGAAAGATATGGCCCTGCCTCAGTGTAAGTATGGATGCTCCAGATTGGAAGGTTCCAAGAAGCTAGTTTCACGAGTTAGATAATTAAAGAACCAATGTAAATGCTAATATTTTCAACTACTTGTTAGAAGAAATAACTATTACAACTGAAAGAAACTAGAGATTTTTCTCCAATTTTCAAGGTTTTTTTCTTTTTTAATTTTAGATCATTTGGGGTAGAGTCAATTGAACTGTTTCCCAGTTATAGTCTGGGAATTTTCCTTGTTTGTCTGGGTCTTTCCCACTATTTTTTTTTCTCCTCTGCTTTCAAGAAGTGTGGTTGTGAGCTCACAAAAAGCAGCAAGGAGGTGCAAGAACAGGTGTAATACCTGAAACTACTTTTAAATGCATTTGTCTTAATTAAAATTTCAAGCTGAAAGATTCCTTTTAAACCTATTAAAAATAACGATTTGCAAAACTGGTCAACTCAATCTGTAGGCTAGGAGTACTCTTGGATTCCTCACTGAGCTCTCACATAGCAACCATCTCCAGCTGGCTATGAGACTCTATCCTATCCTGGTGGACAAAGACCTGGCCTCAGTTATTCATTCCTTCATCACCACTTGGCTGGACTACAGCAATGCAGTATATGTGGGCATGGCACCTTTAGCACTCTGGAAACTCCACTTACTGTAGTAGAAAATGCTGCAGTCTCTTTTCTCAGCAACACAGGCTACTGTGAGCACATCGGATCTGTCCTTTGCTCTCTACTCTGGCTTCCCACGGAACTATAAATCAGATACAAGGTCTCAGTTTTTTCTTTCAAGTGGTCCACGACGTGGGCCCAGAATGTCCAAAAGTCCATATAAAGCTGTGTAACAAAGACTGGGTCAACAACTCCACTCTTCTGGCAAAACGGAGGTCTACAACCACAGTAAAACTCACTTGTGTGGGATACAGAACTTTCCTGGGGACAGTCTTAGGCCATGGTTACACTGGCACTTTATAGCGCTATAAAGCCCCCACGAGCGCTATAACCTACTCCCCGTCCACACTGGCAAGGCACTAATAGCGCTATAACCGTGGAGTTATAGTGCTATTATAAATCCACCTCCTCATGGGGAATAAGGGCTGTAGCGCAGCTGCTGTAGCGCTACAGCAAGAATGTGGACACCCACTGCGCTACAAGTAATCTCTGGAGATGCCTAGAGCCATTTAAGGCAATTGACGTCTCTTCCCTTTGTTTTGAACTCGGCTGGAGGAATGCGGAAGTAAGTAAGTAAGTAAGTTTCTTTTTTAACTCGGCAGATAAGCAATGCAAATGTTTAAGGAGGGAGCCTGTGTGAAAACAAAGCCCCCTGTGAACGGAGGCTCGCTGACAGGCTTTCAGAAAAACGGAAAAACCACTGTCTCTCTCCCTCCGCATACACACAACGCGTCCCCCCTCACCCCCCTCGTTTAAAAAGCACGTTGCACCCAGCTGAATGCTGGGATACCTGCCCTAATGCGCTGCTCTTAATGCCGCATTAAGTGCCCCAAATGTGGCCATGCTATACCGCAGGAGCATCTGAGTGTGGACATACAATAGCGCTATACATATTACTGTATAAGGGGACCGCTATAACCTATAGCGCTATAATCTTGTAAGTGTAACCATACCCTTAGTGAAACAACCCTTTCCCTCTCCCTCTCTCCAGGAACAAAGAACCACTCCAAATCCTGCCACTTTCCACTTCAGGTGCAAAGCACACTTCTTTCACCTCACCTTCTCTAATAAAAAACACACAGCAACAGATATGCATAAAAAAACAAACCAACCCATCATCCCTACCTAAATAAGACACTCCACTGCACATGCTCCCCAATCTGAGGAGAGGATGAGAGAACAGATAACATGCACTACTGGAAGGTGCTTAGATACTACAGTGAGGAGCCAGATGGTATAAAGACCTATAGAGAACAGAATGCTCATGTTTTGCACAGGCAGACCCCAGCACCTGAATAAAGTAGCCTACAGAATCAGGGCTTAAGTAACATAAATAAAAGCCACCCTATATGCTGTCCTTGGAAAGATACCGATGATAACAGACTCAGCTCTCCACATGGAAAAAAGGAAAATTGTCAACATCCCATTCCTAGACTTCAGATGGGTTATAAACTGCTTCTGACGACAGGTGTGCTAGATATCCAGGGAAATGCTGCTTAGTTTCCCACAATTATGAATAATAGAACTCAATCATGTTATGAGTTAATTCCTGATTTTAATAGAGATTCTAAGTTTTCCAAATTTTAAAAACGCCCACAACATGCCTATTTTAATTAAAGCAAATCTCTAATTTTTCATACACAACCACTACTACAATATTCTTATTGTATTGGGCTTCTCCTAAAACAAACAGCTATTACAGCATTACTAAACAGTGTAATATCTCACATACTGTGTGTGCTCCCAATGTCTAAAGAAAACAGTAAGTTACCATAAATTATGGAACAGCAAAACTATGAACACTTCAGAGTTAAGGATAACCTGAATTAATTCAATTTGATCATTCATTGTATCAGGATTCCCCCCTGCCAGCCCCCCAAGAAAAGCCTCCTTAAACTTCTTATGAAAAGCACAATCAAGTCCCCTACCCCTGTGATATCAGGAAGAAGATACAAAATAACTTCCTGTTCTTAGAGAGATCTAAGGGAAACATTTATCACTTACAGTGTTCAGCTCTGTTTGAAACAATCATTGGTTTATACAACAGCAAAGAAAGTCTGTAACAACACAGAAGGGGTTTTATCACAGGAAAATTAACAGAATGGAGGAAGTTGTGCTGCAATATCATGTACAGTTAATCAGTCACATTATGGTGCTTAGCACAAGGCAGGGGCCTGCCTTTCTAATATTACTCAGGGCAACACCACATTAAAACAGGAATTTTCATAAGATTTTGGCTGAACAAGTTTCTACTTGTAGTAATTTCTAATATTAGATTCTCATTAAGGTAAATTACTATGTGTAAAGTGTTTCTTATAAGCCAGTCCCAAGGCATTTAGACAAGTCCAATCATCTTGTAATGTGTGAAAGGCGGAGTCACCAGGTAAAGACTTGGAATTCTTGCAAAATAGATACAATGTTATGAAGCAGCTCCAACCTACTGTATTTTATCTATTTCCATCATTACTCATTCTTAACACATGGGCTAGGGAAGAAGGGTTCCATATAGCACAAAAAACAGCAGTACATAAATTAGGTGGCAAGCTGGCTGGTCACACGGTGCTGGTGGGTTCTCCTCCTTTTCTCAAGCTGCTGAAAGGAATTAAAGACAATTCAAAATAACAGCTGGTCAAAAAACAGTGAAAATCTTCTGTGACATCTTTTCATCAAAACTTCAAAAATTCTCAACCAGCTCTACTAAAAGTACCTAAAATACTAGTCAAACATAATGTTCCCATGTTGGTAACGGCGGTAGATGAGAGATGTAGATGCCAAAGAGATGTTATGCAGACCTGAATGGCAGGAGATAGGTCCCTGAGACAATCTGGGGCAGTTTCTGTATTAAAACAAGGTCCATGCTATGAAAAAGCTTGAAAAAACATTGGACTAAAAATGTCTTCCAGATAATGAGACGCCGCATTTTCTATCTTTGCTGTTCTTTTCTTCTTGTGTGTATATGTTTTCCTAGGAATGGACGTTAATAACAGCAACAATGCCACCTCCAACCTCTCTCAACTAACCTTTCCCCAAAATAACAGTAATTACTATCTTCAAAACCATCTAAAAGACTGCACACAGGGTTTTCTTTTTCTATTTTTGAAATCTTATAATGCAGGGGTGGTCAACCTGTGGCTCCGGAGTCACATGCAGCTCTTCAGAAGTTAATATATGGCTCCTTGTATAGGCACCAACTCTGGGGATGGAGCTACAGGCGCCAAATTTCCAATGTGCCGGGAGAGCTCACTGCTCAACCCCTGACTCTGCCACAGGCCCTGCCCCCACTTCACCCCTTCCAGCTCCCTACCCTGAGCCTGCCCTGCCCTTGCTCCTCCCGCATGCCACAATCAGCTGTTTCAGGAGGTGCAGGGAGAAAGGGAGAGGTGCTGATCGGTGGGGCTGCTGGTGGGTGGGAGGTGCTGGGAGCATGGCAGGGGGAACTGATGAGGGGCTTTTGATGTATTACTGTGGCTCTTTGGCAATATACATTGGTAAATTCTGACTCCTTCTCAGGCTCAGATTGGCTACCCCTATTCTAAAGACTCTCTATAGCTAAAGGGAATAAGGCAGGGGTGGGCAAACATTTTGGCCCGAGGGCTACATCTGGGTTGTAAAACTGTATGGAGGGCCGGGTAGGGAAGGCTGTGCCTTCCCAAACAGCCTGGCCCCTGCCCCCTATCCGCCCTCTATCCACCCCCTCCCACTTCCTGCCCTCTGACTGCCTCCCTCAGAATCCCCGACCCATCAAACCCACCCCCTGCTCCTTGTCCCCTGACTGCCCCCTCCCGAGACCCTAATCACCCTCCAAGATTCCACCCCATATCCAATCCCTCTGTTCCCTGTCCACTGACTGCCCTAACCCCTATCCATACTCCCCACCCCCTGACAGCTCCCCCCCAGAACTCCCATGCTTATCCAACCCACCCCTCTGTTCCCTGTCCTCTGACTGGCCCCCAGGACCCTCTGCCCCTTATCCAACCCCCGGTCGCAGCCCCCTTACCATGCTGCTCTGAGCAGCATGTCTGGCAGCCGTGGGGCGTGACTTGGCTGGAGCCAAACATACTGCCATGCTGCCCCGCAGAGCACATAGCCCCGCTCCTCAGAACACTGCCCACATGAAGGCATGGCTCCGGGGGAAGGTGGGGGGAGGGGGCGGGGTAGCTTCCCCTGCTGGGAGCTCAGGGGCCGGGCAGGACGGGCCCGTGGGCTGTAGTTTGCCCACCCCTGGAATAAGGGATGTTTTTAAAATGAAAGCCTTAATACTTTACACTTCAAATGCTCTAACTTCCTGTTTTCCCCCTGTATCTTTAATAAAGGGTTTAAATATGTTTAACAGTGAGTTTGCCATGGTATTAAGCAGACTCAGGTCTCTTCTCATATGGAAGCTGTTCCATCCCCCTAATAATTTTTGTTTCCCTTTTCTGTACTTTTTCCAACTCTAATATATATTTTTTGAGATGGGGCAACCAGAACTGGACCCAATATTCAGGGCATGGACACACTATTGATTTATATAGAGTATGATATTTACTATCTCCTTATCTATGCCTTTCCTAATAGATCAGAGGTGGGCAAACTCTGGCTCGTGGGACCGTTCTGCCCGGCCCCTGAGCTCTTGGCTGGGGAGGCTAGCCCCTGGATCCTACCCACTCTTCCCCACAGCCCCAGCGCACCTTGATGTCAGTGCTCTGGTCCAGGCAGCAGGGCCACAAGCTCCTGCTGCTCTGAGCAGCATGTTAAGGGGACAAGGATCAGGGGGTTGGATAAGGGGCAGGGGTCCCAGGGCAGTCAGGAGGGCGGAGGTGTGGATAGGGGTTAGGGCAGGTAGCAGTTGGATGTGGTGGAGGTTTGGGGGGATCAGGGGATGGGGAACAGGGGCAGCTGGATAGGCATGGGAGTCCCGATAGGCACGGGCCTGTCTGGGGAGAGGGGTATTGACAGGGGTTCGGGCAGTCTGAGGGCAGGGAACGGGGGTGGGCAGGTTCAATAGGAGGTAGGGTCCCATCCCAGGCGGTGGTTGAGGGCAGGGGACAAGGAGCAGGGGGGGTTGGATGGGTCAGGGATTCTAAGGGGGACCAGAAGTGGGAGGGAGCAGATGGGGGCGGGGACCAGTCTGTTCGGGGAGGCGCCGCCTTCCCTACCCAGCCCTCCACAGTTTGGCAATGCTGATGTGTCCCTCAGGCCAAAAAATTTACTCACCCCCATAATAGATAGGGGTTTTTTGACTGACACTGCACATTGAGCAGATGTTTTCAGAGAACTATTCACAATGACTCCAAGATCTATCTTGAGTGGTAACAGCTAATTTAGACCCTTTCATTTTGTAAGTATAGCTGGAATTATGTTTTCGAATGTGCATTACTTTGCACTTATCAACATTAAATTTCATCTCCCATTCTGTTGTCCAGTCACCCAGTTTTCCAAGATACCTTTGTAACTCTTCCCAGTCTGCTTCAGACTTAACTATCTTGAGTAATTTTGCATTGTCTGCTAACTTTGCCACCTCACTGTCTACCTGTTTTTCAAAATCATTTATGAACACGTTGAACAGCACTGATCCCAGTACAGATCCTTGAGGGACCAAACTTTTTACCTCTCTCCATTGTGGAAAGTGATCATTTATTTCTACCCTTTATTTCCTGTCTTTTAATTGGTTACTGATCCATGAGAAAACCTTCTCTCTTATCCCATGACTGCCTACTTTGCTTAAGGGCCTTTAGCGAGGGGCCTTATCAAAGACTTTCTGAAAGTCCAAGTACACTGTATATACTGGATTACCCTTGTCCACATGATTCTTAAACAGCCTCTTCCCTCCCCCTTCCCCTCTCCCGCCCCGGCAAGAATTCTAATAGATTGCTGAAAAGCCACATGGGGTTTTCCCCAACATATCATATCCATGTGTGTCTAATAATTCTGTTCTTTACAATAATTTCAACTAGGGCTGTCACGTGATTATAAATCGTGCGATTATAATTTGTTTAATCGTGCAATTAAACAAAAGAAATAGTATTTTCAATTCACTGTTATAGGTGGCGTCGCAAGATATTTATGTGCCAGACATGCTAAAAATTCATATGCCTCTTCATGCTTCGGACATTGTTCCAGAGGACATGCTTCCATGCTGATGATACTTGTTAAAAAAAAAATGCATTAATTAAATTTGAGACTGAACTCCTTGGGGGAGAACTGTATGTCTCCTGCTCTGCCATATATTTCAACGTTATAGAAGTCTTGGATGATGACCCAGCACATGTTTATTTTAAGAACACGTTCATTGCAAATTTAATAAAATGCAAAGAAGATACCAATGTGAAATTTCTAAAGAGAGATAAAGCACTCAACCAAAGGTTTAAGAATCTAAAAGTGCCTTCCAAAGTCTGAGAGGGATGAGGTGTGAAGCATGCTTTCTGAGTCTTAATAGAGCAGCACTCTGATGCAGAAACTACAGAACCTGAACCACCAAAAAAGAAAATCAACCTTCTGCTGATGACATCTGACTTAGTTGATGAAAATGAACATGTGTCAGTCCATACTACTTTGCACTGTTATTGAGCAGAACCTGTCATCAGCATGGACACATGTCTTCTGGAATGGTGGTTGAAGCGTCAAGGGGCATATGAATCATTAGCACATCTAGCATGTAAATCTCTCGTGATGCTGGCTACAACAGAGCCATGCAAACACCAGTTCTCATTTTTAGGGGACACTGTAAACAAGAAGCAAGCAGCATTATCTCCCATAAATGTAAACAAACTTGTTTCTCTTAGCAATTGGCTGAGCAAGAGGTAGGACTGAGTGGACTTGTAGGCTCTAAATTTTACATTGTTTTATTTTTGAGTGCAGTAATGTAACAATAAAATACATCTGTAAGCTGCAGTTTCATGATAAAGTGATTGCACTACAGTACTTGTATTACGGGAATTTAAAAAGATAGCTTCTCTGCCAAGGCCTTGTCTTCTTCGAGTGCTCCTTTAGCAGCTCAGTCAACCAGTGGCCCCATGTTTGGCAGGCTTCCTGCTTCTCATGCACTTAACAAATAATCTGTTAATTTGTGTCTTTGGCAAATTGCTCTTTTGATTCCTTTTTGGCCTGCCTAATTATACTTTTATACCTGACTTGCCAGAGTTTATTCCTTTCTATTTTCCCCAGTAGCATGTTACCTTTTCAGTTTAAAAGGTATCTTTATGTATCTAACTGCCTCCTTTTATTCTACTCCATGAATTTATCTAGTTCTTTTTTGAATCCTGTTATAGTCTTGGCCTTCACAACATCCAAAAGATGGAATTATTCCAACAGCTGGAAATATTTTCTTAAATGAAAGTTTGAAAGCTTGTATTCCACAAAAGATAATGGTTCCCACCTCCGCCTCCCCTTCCCCATTTTCCCCACACAGATGTCTAGTTGAAGAGATTGCAAGATTTAAAAACATAATTCAGTGGTTCTCAAATTTTTGCATCAGTTACTCCTTTCACATAGCAAGCCTCTGGGTGCAACATCTCCTTAAACATATAAAAATGTGTTTTTAATATATAATATTATTATAAATGCTGGAGGCAAAACAGGGTTTTGGGTGGAGGTTGACAGCTTGCTACCCCCCATGTAATAACCTCCCAACCCCCAGTTTGAGAACCCCTAAAGTAATTGAATGAACTGTGGTTTTGAGATGAGGTCATGTACATCCACGAACAAATCAGGACATTGTTCTTGGAGTCAGAAACCATGTCACCCAGGCACCAACTCAATACCTTACCCACCACGTCTATCACTTACAGGGAGACTCCCTCTCCATCTGGACAGACTTTAAAGGCAGCTCGTACAATCTCTCGCTCCAGTACCAAAGGATTTGATTGTGTGCAAAGTTGAAGAGGTTCAAAATCTCACGCAGGCAGCACCTGCGCTGTCGCCCGGCCCAAGGCGAGCCCCGGCAGCCCCAGGGCTGATGCTCGCTGCCCTGGGACTAGAGCCCAGCTTGGGGAACCAAAGGCGCCTCAGTGACTTGCCCCTCTCCCGGCACCGGAGGCAGAGGACACGAGGCCTGGTCAGGTCACCGGGACGGCGGGGGGCCGGCAGAGCGCTGGGCAGCTGGGGGCGGGGGCAGAAGGGCGGGCTCGGGCTGGCTCCTGTTCCCTCTCCCCACTCGGTCCCGCGCTAAGTCACTGTCGGGCCTGATCCTGATCCCCGCCGCCCTCGGCCCCAGATCGTCACAGCCCAGCCCCCGGCAGCTGCAGCGGCCCCGGCCCCGGATCCCGCCGCAGCGCTGCCCCGCGAGACCAGCCCGAGACCCGCCACCCGCTCCCCGGGGGGACCGGCCCGGCCCTACCTGCAGGCGGGGCCCCGGCCCAGCAGCAAGATCCGCGTCTCCCGCCGGTCCGGCCAAGCTAAAGCTTCTTCCGGCTTCCTGCAACGTCGGCGGCGGGGAGGCGGGCCGCTGCCACTGCGTGTCAGGCCAGGCCGGGGACTTCCCGGGGACTCCCCGGTCCCGGGCCAAGCCGGGGAGTGTCCCACAGCGCGGAGCCCTGCGGCAGCCCCAGCCCGCTCGGATCCAGCTACACCGACCTCACCCCGCCCGTCACCAGACATCCCGCCTCAGCCCGCACCCGACCATCCATCCCTCCTCACCCCCGACATCCCGCCCCCGCGGTCCACCCCTTAACCCCCCACCCGTCCACCCCTCCTCACCCCGTATTATGAGTACCCCATACCCCGACACCCCGTCCATCCATCCCTCCATACCCACACACGCCGTCCCTCCATCGCTCTTCACCCCCACCCGTCTCCCTCATCCCTCCCTCCTCACCCCCACCATCCCTCCCGTTCCTCAGCCCACACCCCTCATCCATCCTTCCTCCCCGCACCTGTCCCCTAACCAGGGCCACATTAAGACCTTTAGAGGCCCTAAGCACTGCAAAGATTGCTGTGCCCCCACCCCCCCCATGTAATTCAAAATAAAAACAATACTATACTGTAAAATAAACTTATTTTTCAAAATGACACAAAACTTATATATGGTTAAATTAAAATAGCTTCTTTCTAGATTTTCTGATTGCAAAATTCTGGATAAATTCATTGAAGCTGACTCGGTGAAGCATGTCCGCTTCCATACACAAAAGGGAAAGTGAATCAAGTCTGTTCTGACACCTTGTTCTGATTTTTTTTTATTCTTTTCAGCTGAGAATGATTACTAACTGCTCTGCAGAATGCTCTATGTTAGAAAAATACATAGTGCAATCTCTACATTTGGAAATACACATTGTATTCCATCTTTCAATATTGTGTCATGAAGATCAATGTGACTGAATTTCATGTTTCCTGTTTCATTAAACTTTGCACGCATATAACAGTAGAACTGCCATACTTCTCCACAGAGATTCATGTTCAAGTCAACAGGGTATGAGTTAACTAGCTTTTGGGAACCTTGTAAATACTGTTTGTCAGATAAGTCTATCGTTTAGAAAGGAAAATCTGCTTGGTACTTCTTTGTACACTTCATCTCTCCTCTTCATATGAGCTTCAAGTGTATCAGTTATAACGTAGTAAGTAGATATGTGAAATTTGTCTCTAGCATTCAATGCTGTTTCTGTTGCACTGCTATCATTTGCTTCTTTTTTCCTGATTTGCTTGTGGGACCGGGCTTCTTTGTAGTTAGTATCAGGCAAGATATCTTTTGATATGTCTCCAAATCTCTTGAAATCATTCCTCAAAGTGTGTAAGTGGTCTGCTAATGACTGACAGAGGTCTGCACGTGTTTTCAAATCCAATTCTTTTTCTTGGAGAGCATAACTTGTGTGGTAAAAGTGTAAAATTTCATTCCACATGGTCAACATGAATATTAGAAACTCTAGTTCTTGCATCCTGTTTGCAATGTTTCCTGCCTCTCGTATAGTTTCTCCCTGTTGTGATTGGTCTTCAGCTATACTTTCTAATGCAACCACAATCTTTGAGTAGGACTCCAGAATTGTACCTTTTTTTTTTTGGTGCCCCCTGCTTTGCTGGTGCCCTAAGCACACGCTTAGTCTGCCTATTGGGTAATTCAGCCCTGCCCCCAACACCCACCTCCATCCATTCCCTCAGATCCCCCACCTGTCCCCCAACATCCCCCTCAGCCCCTGCTCATCCCCTGAGATCCCTCAGTCTCACCTTGATCCATCCCCTCAGGCCTCCACCATCCCTCCTCACCCCATCCATCCCCCGACATTCCCCCTTCACCACCACCCATCCCCCAACATTCCCCCTCAGCCCTCACCCCCCATCCATCACTCCTTACTCCACAACCCGACATCCCCCCTCGCCCTTGTCCATCCCACTCAGATCCCCACTATCCCTCCTTAACCTCCACAACCCTAGATATCCCTCCTCACCCCATCCATCCCCTCAGACTCCACCATCCCAAGCATCCACCAACATCCCTCCTTTTTTCAAATGAGTATTATGAGTCTTTAGTCTTATTTTAAAATATGTAATATAGAAAAAAAATGCCCACTCTTAATTATCTGTAGGGTATGTTGACTCCACAATCATATATATTTATTCTTAGGAGAAAACTGACTCATTGCATAATTATGTTTTTCCCCAGCAAATTTTCTGATGATAGCCTGCATACTACATCATCAGGTGGGGAACCGCAGAGGTACAAGCCATTGGTACATATGAAATATATTGCAATAAATGCAATTTTTGCTTGGTTCATCCACACACAGGAAAGTAAACATCCTGACCATAACACTATCAAAGTACCAATAGAATTGCTATTTCTTGCTCAAAACTAATATAATGTTCTGCAGCTTACAGACTAACACCTAAAGATTCAACACGAGTCAGAGAAACCTGTACTTTTTCACTACGTAAGTTTATTTTTATAAAAAAGTAGAACCAGTTCCTACTTTTAATCATAATTTATTAAACCAATCTGTGTTCTGTATAATATACACTTTAGCATTAAGACAATTTCAATGAAATGAGTATCTACAAAAATGAGTTTGGTTGTTTTATTTTTCATGTCACCATACACGAACAAATGAAATTCATGTCTCATGAAAACATTTTTGAATCAGTATCTTTAAAAATGTACACAGTTTAATATCCACTGCTATGGTCTTAGATTTTCCTTTTTTTTTTTTAATTTCAAAAATAAGTCAGGTACTTTACTGCTGTACTTGTTACAGCATAAACTTAAACCGTCCTACACAAAGTAAAAGGGTTGGAATAGGCATGCAGGCAACTTCTCACGTTGTCACATACCTTACATGTATCTAATGAGACACAGAAGCGGTGCATATTCATTTGCATTTTTCCAAAGACTAAAATATTTAATGATGTAAGCAGAAAGCAACATCTTTAAAAACATAACCAGTCTGAATGGCACAAAAAGTTAGCATTTGTATAAATAACTGGAGTTTCTGATTATGGAAACAGGTACAGGGGATTCCAGTATTGTCCTTAGGGCTTTGCTCTTTGAAAGAATACCTGTTTAAAACAAATACAAAATAGTATTTATATAGAAGCCTTGCTAAAATCTGAGGAAATACAGATTATACATATGCATAGTATTGTTAGGGTTAACGTCTTTACATTAATATGTGTACATTAATTTGAAGGGACTGATTGTCTCCCTGAATCTCACCACAGAAGCGGTTCCATCTAAAAATCTATTGATGGCGGTACTTAAATTTTTTTGTAGTATAGAACAGCTATGATGAAGGGAAATATCATACATATTTTAGAACCATGCCAGTTATGCCCTTTCTGTTCCAGTTATCAATGTGATTATACAGGCAAAATAGATACCATCTAATTGGATATATGACCAAAGAAGTCAAATAAGACAATTCAATAATGTTCAAGTTGTCTGGAAGGAAGGCGCAGCAAGGGAGGGACGGGGGGGGAATGACAAACCGTTTTTAACTTTGCTGGTTACTTGCAGGTTTACAGTACACAACCAACCATTGAATCATTTTGTTAAGTTAGAGCACCAGAGATGTGTTCTCACTTAGGGTGATCAGATGTCCTGATTTTATAGGGACAGTCCCCATTTTTGGGTCTTTTTCTTATATAGGCTCCTATTACCCCCGTACTCTCGTCCCGATTTTTCACATTTGCTGTCTGGTCACCCTGTTCTCCCTTGCCTTTAAATCAGTACCATAACTCAGTGAAAGATGTACGTTGTAATAAGGAAACACACTATATTTAAACTTACCTTTAAGTAATTTTTAAAAATTTTAGCATCAGGCTGCTGAAGTGCTTGGCAAAACTCCTGTAAATGAGCAATGAGAATTAATATTGAAATACATTGCAGGTTGATGGATAAACAAAACGTGCTTGAAATGCCAGTTTATAATTCAGCCACAGAATTGAAGTTCATATTTTCCCCGCTGTGCTTTTATTAATATATTAAAGAAGAGGTAAACTATGCATTTTACTGGCATAGGATGAATTATAGGTTCTGGATCCTCAGATATGCTTCAGAGGAGTAGAGATTTTACAGTTTTTAGAAAGCCATCTTACATTTTGAATGATAACAGAGGAAGCATAGATTGAAGGACTGAAGTCAGGAGGTGCATGGCTCCAAACTTGCCTTTGCATGACTCCTGGCACTGCAGTAGTGTGTTATCACCTCTGTATCTCCTTGAAGTTAAATCAGGATAACACCTACCACCTCACATGGGGTGTTTGTCTGGTCCCTCCCTAAATTTGTACAGTACTTAACAGGTGTAGTGCTTTACATGTTTAAAGTATGGTTAATGAGAGTATTTCAAGATACATAACTCCTGACAAAACAGTTACAACCCTGGATCAAAGGGTAGTGTATGGATATGCCAGAAGCCTTCCTTTCTCTTTAGTGTAAATTATCACACAAGTATTATTTATGCTGTTAAGTCAACTGGTTTCACAATTTAAGTCACACTACAATGGTAAATACTATCTTCCAAAGAAGCAGGTCTGACCACTTCAACCTCCAAATTCACTCACAGATCAGAACTGAGATCCTCTATTTCTGCTTGGTACTCAACACCTAATCAAACTATTTCATCCAGATAACATGTAGTGTACCTTTTAAAATGCCCTAATCACATTAGCTGTTGAAACAATAAAGCTTGAAAAAATACTTTCATTGCTGAAAACACTATCTCTATAAGTGCAAGAATTATTGTAATGCACAAGAACCTTGTACATTAGTAAGAGCAAAAACACTACAGAAAATCGATACATTAAGTTAATGTGATCTTTAATATAAAAAAATTTTGTACCCATTTTTATAAAATCAAAATTCCTTGTACTTTAATTTCTCAGATTTAAGTCACTAAAAAGAAATGATGGCTATGAAAAGTTTATTTTTACTACCAATATGGTAGTCACTTAAACTAGACTAACACTTGTAAGAAGATCTATAGCTATATAGTTTTTACTCCAGAGATTTCTACTGTGGAAACATTCACAAATACTCAACACAAATAATATTTGGAAGTACTTGTGCTCCCTAAGTATACATTAGTATCTCTGAGGGCAGAATTAGATAAAGCATACTAAGCTGATACCTGGGCAACTCTAAAGGGGCTAAAATATTTTTTCAGTTGCTGATTTCTGGGGAAATATCTTCACAAAAACAAATCTTAACACTTTGTGGGTATCAAAATGCTTGATTATTGGTTTCAAACATCTCTTGCTTCAGTCCTCCATTTAAATAAGTTTCCACTCAGATTCTTTTGGAAAGCTGGCTGCATGACTATAATTCATCTTTTACACTAGACTGAGGATCTAATGATGGACATTTTCTGAGATAAGGCTTTAAATCACTGAATTTAATAGCACTGAGTTAGTATTTGTACTGTCAGCTTGTGGATGGTTTTCCTGCATGCTGTATTTTAATTAGGGATGTAACGGTAAGCATTACCAGTTAACCAAACTTAACTGTTAACTGAGGTAGTTCCGTGGGGCCTGGCACAATGTAGCCAAGGTGAACGATTAACCAGTTAAACAATATAATTTTAATCGTTTAACTGGTTAACTTTTTTAACCAATATTTACATCCCTAATTTTACTAATGTTATTGTTTTTGTTGTGTTGTCTTAGTACTACATAGCAATTGTGTGTTTTACAGAAATGCAACAGGAGAAATTAAGCTTACCAACACAACTTTTGGTATTGTCTTCAGTTTTCACTTTTAAATATCTGAAATACTAACTAGAAAAGGTTCCTCCTACCTGGATTATTTCAGGAGTCACTTGCAGTGAAGGCAGATATTCTTGCTGAAGATAGTGAATGCATTCAGGGCCCTGGAAAACACATCAAACCACAGTTTTGCTTGGACAAATGTACCCTTATAAATTAACAATAAGGGTCATTAGGGATATGTTTTAGGGTACATAAGGAAGTTAGGAAGAGTTAGTCAGTTTTGGCCCTTCATGTAGAAGGTATCAGTAGCAACCATAATACTCCAAGTAGCAAGTGTTTATGTATTATAAGTAAGGTTACAATTTAGTCACAAAGGTCCCAGACTCTGAGATTTTACCAGACCTCCTTGACTTCAGCTGTCAGTGGCGGGCCAAAGTCAAGGCCATGCTCCCACTCCCGGCCAAGGCCACATGTCCCCCCATTCCTTTTGCTAATGCCGGACCTGGGGCTGTGCTCCCCTGACCCACAGTGGTGGGGATGGGGCTGTCAGTCCCCCAGTAGGACTCCTGCTGTCATTCCTTCCCCACGTTATTTTTAATAAAAAAGTCAGGATAGGTCATGGCTCCGTGAATTTTTATTGCATGCAACATGTCCATTACTTTTACTAAAAATAAGGTTAAGACTGTGTCATGGTTAAGTAAAGTAAAAGATTTCTCCAACTTTCAGCATTTGTTATAAACTTAAGAACCCTATTATATATTGGTTCTATTTGTTGCATAGAATAAAACATGTGCTTTTAAAAAGAAACCTGGCTGAATTAAAACTGCAGGAGTAATGAAAGTCAAATGTTATGATAGCCAATTTAACTAAATGGACGTAAAGGTCTTCATTTTGTCATACTTCAACTCAAAAGCGTGCAGCATTAAGAGGAAATATATGCCAGCACATTTACCACACTATAGTTCCCCAGCTTAAGTTACTGCTCCCACTAATGACAAAACTCATTGGCTTCAGACTGATCAAGAAATTCAGCACCCAGATGTACTCCTAGAGACTGATGGCTAGTAGTCATCTCTGTAATAATCTTAAATTTTTGCTGTTTTGTTATGGGGAATGGCATATAAATGTAATGTTACCAGGGATTTCGTGGCCATTTACCAAAGAAGGTGCCTCCAATTCGCTAGGGTATTTTTTCAGTTTACTCCAGGAACCTCCCTATGTTTAAGTACAAAATTCAATCTGCCATTTAGAAGAGGCAAAAATAATCAAATGGGTTTGTACAAGCACCAGTTATTAGCCCTGTAATCGGAACGCAGTACACACTTTTGCTTGCAAGGTATAAGAAATAGAATCCAGATAATTCTCCCACATCTATGTTGACTTTGCAACATTGTGAACAAAAGTAACAAATAGCAAAAGCTTATTTTAGTCAGGAAAACCTGCGAATCTGACACTGAATACACAGATCTGTCAAAGAAAAACCCAACCAGTTACTAACCTTTCCATAACTGTTGCTCATAGAGATATGTTGCTCATGTCATTCCACGACAGGTGTGCACATGCTGCATGCACTATTGCCAGACATTTTTCTCTCAGAATTTGTTGTGCTGGCTCTTGCACCCTCTGGTGCCGCGCGCTTATGCATTAGTATAAGGGGCACTGCTGGCCCCATGCCCTCTCAGTTACTTCTTGCTGGCTAACTTCAACAAAAGGGTAGGAGGATGGGCCAGGAAAGGATTAAACAAACACCACTTACAGAAAGGGTAGTAACCATTATTTCTTCTTCGAGTGCTTGCTAATATCCATTCCACGTTAAGATATTCACAAGCAGTACCAAGGAGGTGGGCTTAGAGTTCATGGACATGCAGATTGCAACACTGCTCTCCCAAAGCTGGCATCTCAAGCCTGCTGGGTGACGGTGTAGTAAACAGAAAAGGTAGGCATACACCAGCGGTCTTCAAACTGGGGTGCGCGAGCCCACCTCAGGGCCTGCACAAGACCGCAACGCTGGCGCCGAGCCCGACGAACTCCTGGACGGGCTATTTTTATTCCGCCAAAATGCCCCCGTGGAAAGCGGAAGCTTCCGCTTTCTGTGGCGGCATTTCAGCAGACATACCCCCAGGGGCCTCCACGAAAAGGGGCCGTGGGGGGAGAAGTTTGAAGACCCCTGGCATAGATGATCAGGTTGCAGCCCTCCAGATGTTTTGGATCAGAATCTGGGTCAGAAATGCCTTTGATGAGGCCTGAGCTCTCATGGAATGAGTGGTCAAGATAGCAGCAGGTGGGATGCCCACCTGCTTGTAGCACACCTGAATACAGGAGGTTATCCAGGATGAGATTCTCTGGGCTGAGACCAGTAGGCATTTTATCCTTTCTGCTATTGGCACAAAGAGTTGTGCAGATCTACAGAATAGCTTGATCCTCTCAATACAGAAGGCTACAGTATGTCTAAATGTCCAATGAGTAAAGCTGTTGCTCTTCTGAATTCTTGTGCAGTTTGGGGAAGAAAACTGGCAGGAAAATGGCCTGGTTACTATGGAACCACCTTTGGAAGGAAGGCTAGGTGAAGGCACAGTTGAACCTTGTCTTAAACAACACTGTATGGTGGTTCTGATGTAAGGGCCCTGATTTCCAAGACCTTCCTGGCTGAGATAATCATTACCTGGAAGGCGACCTTCCAGGAGATAAACAGCAGAGGGCTTGGACGGTGGGCATAACAAGCCAGGGGAGACTGAGCTGCAGCTGCTGGATCCCCAGTTGTGGGGGGAAGTTTTTGATTTATTATGCCCAGCGCAGGTTCCAGGCAGCTGAGGCGGCGATATATGCTAAGACCTCCTCAGCCACCCCGGAATCTTCATGGGGCATAGGAAAAGCTTCTTCCAGAGGAGAGAGAGGCACACTTTTTTCACCATGCAGCTTGGTGTCTGTGGAGGGGAGGTGTGGCGCAGCTGCCCCGGGACTCTGGGCTTCAGCCAACTGAGGGTGCGTGCGTGGTCGGTCTCATGGCTTCAGCCAGCTTGAGGCGCCTCCAGGTTGGAAGGTGGAGGGCTGCCAGGATGTGTCTGTCTTGGGGCTCCAGCCACAGAGGGTATCTTGGGACTCCTCTAGGTGGGAGTCTCAGGAAGTGTCTCAGGGCTCCAGCCAGCTTGGGACTCCTCCGGCCGAGGTGGGAAGAGGAAGGGGCAGTGCTAGGGCTAGCTTCCCTAAAGGGGGGCTCCATCCGCCGCCCAAGGCTGAGGGAACAATGCTAGGAACTCAAAGAGAGGGCCTGTGAGCCTTGACAGGACCAGGTTTAAATCCCACAGTAGAACTGGCTCACCAACTTGAGGGTAAAGCCTTTAAGAAAGCAAATGGACATCTCATGTAATAAGACTGACCTGCAGCTCACCATGCTGCTAGGTGGACCTGGATACATGCAAGGGCCAGACCTTGTTATTTCAGATGGAGCAGGTATTCCCATACAGATTGAAGAGAAGACCTATTCATTAGGAAGACTATACCAAGAAACGTTTCCACTTGGCCAGGTAAGTAGCTCTAGTAGATGGCTCCCTACTATCTAGCCAGACCTGGCGGACTTGCTCTGAACAGGGATCCAAGGGTATTCCTGGAGTCCGTCAGATCATGGAGCTTTTGGTCTGTTTACTCTGAGAGAAGAGATGTACCCTCTCTTCGAATGGGAGGTTTTGGATCAGTTATTGAACCCAGCCATGAGCACTACCCCATGACCGCTGCAGAAGTCATCGTTCTGGTTTCCCCAGTGGCTGCATCCAGACTCACCTGGAGTGAGGCTTCGGCTACATTCTTTACTTCCTCTAAGAGTAGAAAACTCTTGCACGTAGTCCTGAGGCAGCGAGTCTAAACTTCACCATACAGTCCCACAGATTATAATCGTACCTTCCAAGCAGGGCTTGTTGACTAGAAATACAAAGTTGTAACCCGCCCATTTGTCAAAAAATCTAGACCTGTTGAATAATTTTTTCTAAGTCCTTCTGCTTGGGGGTAGCACTCGTCTGGTCTTGTCTGTCCCTTCCATTGGTCTTTGAGACCACTAGGGACCCAGAAAGGGGGTGAGAATGTAAGTATTCATATCCCTTTGCTGGTACATAGTTTAGCAACTGTCCTCTGTAGAAGCTCCTAATAGACTCTAAAGTCATCTTGCAGCAGCGAACTGCTCAGCGCATCCCTCATCTGGGGAGAAGGAAGAGATCTGAGCTGGAGAGGAAGTTTCCTCCTCCTTCTGCCCCAATTATGGATATAGGGCTCCAACTCCAGAGAAGCATTCTCCTGAGGTGACTGAGGGGGAGTGGTACTCCTCGCTTCCGCCAGTCAGTGCCGAGGGACAAGGAACCAGTGCCAAATTGTGGAAGATCTCGTAGATGATAGAGGGGGCCAATCTCTCTTTAGCTGGTACTGAGGGCCCCGGTGCCAGGTACAAACTCGGAGCCCCATGCTACCTTCTGCTAGTTATGCTCATCAGAGCTGGTGGTTGTCCCATCGGGGTCAGGGATACCAGGAGTGACAGTAAGTCACTGGTCACTGCAAAAGCCTCCAGCTGGAAGACATTGTGAAGACTTCTTGGTGTCGGCAGAAGGTAACACATCAGACCCCTGTGAATGGGGTGGAGTTGACAGTACCAGCAGGGGAGCAGCCTGACATGTGTCATACTCAGCTGCTGTCACTGTTTGTCCTTGCTCAGCACCAGGGAAGCATCGTCTCTTGGATTGCTGTTTCTTATGCTTCTTCCTCAGCACTGGAGATGGAGAATGGTGCTGAGAAACATGCAGTGCCGGAGGGACATTTCGCACCAAAGCAGGTGTGTTTGTGGTGTGTTTGGAAGACTAACTCTCAGTCTAGCCTTTCTTTGTACGAGGTGTGAAGTCCTGACAGATTTCGCAGCACTCTCAGATATGAGTCTCTTGCAGACACTTCAGACAATGGGCATGTGGGTCACTCACCAGCATACGCTTGCCACAGGAGGCACAAGGTTTGAAGCCCAGGGACAGGAGCATGCTTGGCCCCAAGGGTGAAGAGAGGGGGACTAACTATCTACACAAATACTATTTACGCTACTACTAAACAGATTAATAAAACTAAGCTGAAGAAAAAGCCACAGAATAACACCTGGCCAAAGCAAGAGGAGGTATTCCATAGACTGTCACAGGTGGTCAGAAGGAACTGAGAGGGTATGGGGCCAGCAACGCCCCTCATACCGGTGCATAAGCACACAGCACCAAAGGGCACTAGAGTTGGCCCAACAGATACCACCGAGGGAAAACCCTCTGGCGATGATGCACACAACACATGTACAACTAACGCAGAACGGACATGAGCAAACACTGAAAGAACATGCCATTTTTAGTAACTTCACAGTGTGAAGCTACTTTAAGTGAAAAGATCTGACACAGACTATAACTCTTTCAAAACCACAGATCCCTTGCACTTGGTGTAAATATTGTACTGAATAATAGAGGAATTAACCACCACTGGATTAAAATTGATTTAAATAATAAATTTTTGAACATACAAAGTCAGCTATTTTGTGACAACTTTAAAGGTTTTACAACAACTACATGAAGAGGAACAAAACTTCTGGAGTTAAACACAACATCCATTCCAGTAAGTGATTTATGTTAACTCCCCTGGAATTAATCTTATTCTTCTCTCCACATAAAGACATTTACTAGCTTCTGGAGATAAATTTAACTCTGAGACAAGCCTTACCCTTTTGAGATGAATTGTTTTTAATGTCACTGCACATTCTGATAAAGCCTGCAGGAAAAAAAAGAAAACCATAAGATTTCAACCCAAACACACTTGTCAGTAACCAGTACTGAATGTTAACTTTTGTTAATACCATACATTTATGTTAGGGACTTAGTCCTGCAGTCATTTGCATGCAGATCTTTCATTGAAATCAATTTGAGTTCTAGGTGCAGGAGGACATGCAGAATTAGGCACCCTCAAAAGAATGACCAACCTTATAGTTTTACATAAATGAAAGCACTTTTCTGTTATCAGTCAAATCAATTCTCCATTGTATGTATATTTCAACTTCTAAAAGTTGTCATGTGTATGTTAAAATAAACATTTCACAGTACGTACCAATACTGTCTGTGCATCTGCCAAGTCAAAAGTTTGTTTTAAAGGCGCTAAGAAACATGCAGGGACAATGTGCTTGTAGACAAAGTCTGCAAAACCCACTGGTCCATCTTTGCCCCCTGTGGGTGGGGGTTGGGAGGAGAAAGAAAAAAGAAGCAATATTCATATTTCATCCTTCTAACAATTACTGATCATAAGGCTGTCCAAGTATGAATGCGAACTTACCCCAAAGCTCCACCAGCTTAGAAAGAATAATAAAGCATGTTTTCTGTGCAATAGGATCTGGATAATCCACTGCTCCTTGGATGACAGTGAACAACACACGTTCCACATTCTCTGCATCTACAATAGATTAATACTAACAATCTAATTTACTGTAAAGAGAAAACTAACTTGAGTTTTCCAGCATGAACAGAGAAGACCTAATTTTTTAAGCCTTCTGCACTTTATGCATTACACAAAACGCAGAACAGTTTATATAATTCTTATTTAAAGAGGAAAAGATTTCAAAAGTGATTTTCAATTTACAAAATGTTATAACAGCATATAAACAACTTGGAAATATTCTGCAAACTTAAAGTGACAAACAGGTTTCTATAGAATAATTTATAAGATAGCTATAAAATATTCTCTAGCGACATCTTGGTTCATCATGTTTTTATCAGTAGTAAATGTTTATGATTGATAGAAATAAAATTATAAACTGCTGAGATAGTCATAGAATAAATTCCTCTTGGCTTTTGAAAAAGTTAATACACTGGCAAACTAATATACAAAATGAGAACTTTGTTTGGTCTTGATACAAGTACTGTTATAAGAAGTTCTCTGACTGTCTATCAGACCCATATAAAAATAATTTATGTATGTTTTACAAAAACACACCTGCTGAAGTGTACATTTTTAAAAGAACTCTAGAAATCCCTGAACCTGCAAGAACTGTTGGAGTGGAAATGTTGACAGTTCCCATGGAGGAAGATCCTAAGACAGGGGTGGGCCATATGTGGCCCGCCAGCCATTTTTATCTGGCCCGTGCTCCCCAGCTGGGGTGCTGGATGCCACGGGCCCCTGCGCTCCCGGGCCGGCTGAGCATGGGGAACAGCGGAGCCCCAGGCTCCGGGGGTGGGCTGAGCATGGCTCGCCAGCGGGCCCCAAGCCAGGGCAGCGTGCAGCTCACCAGTGGGGCACTGCACCATGGCACCAGGCGGAGCGCCGCCAGCCACGGGGCCCCCAGGGCGGAGCGCCACGAGCCGCGGCGTCCCCAGGGTGGAGCGCTGGTCAAAGCGCCATGAGCTGCAGGACCCCGTGCCCCCAGGCTGGGGTGCCGGGCGGAGCCTGATGAGCTGCGGGGTCCCGTACGGGCTGGAGCACCTGGCTGAGCACAGTAAGCAAGGGGGAGGGGAGCTTAGGTAGTTGGGTCGAGGGTGGTGGTGGTGGTGGTTAGGGGTCTAAGGAGGGGTCAGTCAGAGAACAAAGAGTAGGGTGGCTTAGACTGGGGGTGGGTGGGGGTGGTGGTGGTTAGGGTGGGGGTGTCTCGAGAGAGGGCAGTCAGGGAACAAAGAGCGGGAGGCTTAGATAGGGGTTGATATCCCTGGGGAGAGGGGGGTGGGGTTTGGGATAGGGCAATCAGGGAAGAAAGGGCGGGGGGCCTAGATAGGTGATAGGTTCTGGGGTCGGGGGAGGGGAACCAGTGTGTGTGTGGGGGGTGTCTGGAAGGGGGCAATCAAAGGACAGGGAGCGGGGTGTTGGATGGGTCAGATTTCTGAGGAGGGCAGTCAGGGGGCGGGAAGTGGATGGGGTCAGATAAGGGGCAGGGCCAGGCTGTTTGGGGAGGCATGGCCTTCCTTACCCCACCCTCCACACAATTTTGAGCCCCCATGTGGCCCTCGGGCCAAAAAGTTTGCCCACCCCATCCTAAGATAACTGAAAAAAGATCCTTTCCAAAGCAGCAAAGTTTAACTAAACACCAATGGGGAGATGCATTTCTTCTGATAGTGTTAAAACTATCAGCTCTTTACCAGTTCAAAAATAGCTATGTGAAATGGGCCATTAGAAAGTGAGCCAATTTCACTTCTAATATGAAGGAAATGGAAAAATTATAATGGCAAAAGTTGCAAGTACCAAAGGTGATGTCATGTCTCAATACTTATGAACAATGACACCTACCTAATAAGTCCTTTGTTTGAAGTCAGGACCACTGTTCCCTCTAAGTTGTGCACATGTGCACACGCACACAGATCCTAAACTCCATGCACACAGCAAAACACCGCACACACACAAATTCGCATAGAAGCACAAAAATTTGCACAGAAAAAATTTTTTGTGCACACAGCCTGTCAAAAGTTAGAGGGAACATTGGTCAGGACACTGAACATGGGGAGTGGGAAAAGAGGACAAAGACAAATTATGAAAGTGGACACTGGGAAAATCCACCAGCGTGTCGTCTGAAGTAAACGTCTTTTAACAACGTTTGCTACAAAAAACATTTATAGCTACCAATCTTACATTTGCACTTAACACAAAAATTGCCATGCTGGATCTGGCCAGTGATCTACCTAATCCAGTATCCAGTCTCTGATAGTGGTCAGTACCATGTGTTCAGAGGAACATGTAGCCCCACAGTGGAAAATTACAGAACAGCCTATTCACAAAGGTTTCTTCCTAAACACTAGCGTGTTGCTGGCTTACACGCTGATGTATAAGGGTTTGATCATCTAACAATTGTAGATGTTCTCATTAGTAAGGGTCTTATACTTATTTTATCCAACTCTTGGCTCCGTATAAGTAGTACTTCCTGTCACTGGGTTTTGGTTTATTGACTTTCAGTGTTATAGCTGTTTTCCTGTTCTTGTATTATGAGAAAGCTAAAGCCGAGAGAACAAGGATTTACATTCTCTGTTCCATTTGTTATTTTGTATCAATTGAACTTGTCTAGTGTTTTCAGTCTCTTCATATGGAAGTCTTTTTAAGCCTCATTTTGTCACCTACTTCTGGATGCCTTTCATTTGCTTTTCTTTTTGAGAAAACAACAAGAGCTGAACATAGTAATCCAGGTGATTGACAACGGCATTTTAAAATATTTTCAGTATTTGCTATCCTATCCTCTAAACATTGTAATGTTTTGTTTTCTCTTTTGACCTCTGATGCACGTTGAGCAGAGGTTTTCGTTGAGCTATTCACAAATTGCACGGCCCTGCCCATCCCTCATTTCTACCTCTCCTCCCCAGTTGGTACAGCTAGTTTAAACTCAGCAAAATTCCAGTTCTTTCCAATGTGTATGGTGATACTTGTGACAAAAACAAATTTCTCCCATTGTATTGCCCCTATATAATTAGCTTTAAGATCCTCTGAAGTTCCTTAGACTAAGTAAATGTCACCTGCGTGTTTTCCCATCTCATTGTTTATTCCTCTTGCTCTAATAAAGATATTCACCACTGGTTTTCTTAACTCATATTAGTGCGGCTTTTTGCAGTCTTGCCTAGATGAAAAATCTAAAGCTTTTCATGTTTTCATGCATTTCTTCTCTCAACCTGCTAAAGCTCCATTTAACAAAATAATGTTTCAAGAGATTCTGCACCAGTTAAGTCAACAGAATAAATGAAACTGCCTTCAGTGGCAAGTGACCCCAAATTTTTATTTGTCTGTTAATGATGGGAATTAAGTGCTGACTAGACACACCCAGTGAGTCAAAATGAACCACATCATGGGCAGAAGCAAAAACAGATGCTACTAGCAGGTAACCAAGCTAGAGGAAGGAGGAGATCTAGTTTCTGCCCACTGATGTTCCCTATGGGCTGTGCTGGAATAGAGTGAGCTGCAAGACCATTAAAAAGTACTGGGGCAAGGTTACTCACTGTTATAACTATGTATTGCATATAACAGTTGGTCATAAGTGATACATTTAATATAGCTGACAAAGAAAAACATTTGATGTGCTTGTATTACTTGTCTGAAATCTCACTCCACTACTCAAACAAATGTTAAGTCAAAAAACATTTCCAAAATGATAACTATAAATAGTTTACACATACTGTATTTCTAAATGTTAATTTTGAATATCTAAACAAGAATTCTAGAAGGTAAGTATAACCCATTTAAGGAAGTTGATCCTACCTTTAATATTTAATAGCATTTAGCAGGAATTGTGCTAATGATTTTGGCAAACAAAATTGCTTATTGTAATGGGTAAAAGTTATTCATGGTTTGATCCCATGAGTGACTGCTCACCCTGATTAGCTATGACTTCACTCATTCCACTGCCAGTGACCGTCTGCAGGAAGGCAAAATAACTTCTCCGTAACATTTGCTTTTCTAAAGCAGCAGATTGGTCATTTTCTTCTGCTGGATGGAGCAACACTTCAAAAATAGCATGAAGTAGCGGCATAAACATCTGCTGCAGAAATGGGGAAACCTGGGTCTGTAGAGGTTGAGGGGTTGGAAAAAAATAGTTTCAGCTGACAGCTCATTACAGAGACTGATGCCTAGAAACTAAAATCTAGCACAGACAAGATATTCATTTTAATTAGCTTTTGTTGTCACTTCCAATATTTTAATCATAAAGTTAAAAATAGTCACGCACCACCCAAGTGTAGATATAAACAAAGGTAAAAGGGGTAGCCATAATATAGCATTCATCATGCACTGCTGGCCACTAATCAATCAACCTACCTCAAGAACTAGTCTAATGTTTCAAATCTGAGCCATTTCAGACAGGTTACCTTTATTTAAAAAAGGCTTTTCTGAGAAATGGCTCTTTCCCCCATCCCTTATGTGAGATTCTCCCATCCTTCCTCCACTGGAGTTATACTGAGGCTCAAGAGGAAAAATATTTAGTCCTGCACCAACAGACTTATCCATTCTTAGCCTTGCAGATTGTTAACTGGGAACTTTATCCTCTGGAAAAGGGAAATTTTCAATTCTTCCAATGATACAAACAGCACTTGCTTCAAAATCCTGGAACGCCTCAAGATGTTGGATTGCAAAATCATGGCATTTACATTAGAAATAACCTAAAATAAATTTTCTATAGAGATTTCAAAATGTAGAAGGTGACACAAGAAAAGTGGACTGCTGTCACCATCTGAGACACGCTTAACTGCAAGTTTTCTTGGTTAAAGCCTGAAAATAGATAAGAGGTCATCAGATAACCTTAATTTCCTTCAATTTGAGGCTTCACACACAGACATGACTGCTGGCAGAATACAATTTTCAAAAACTGTTAGATTGAGGACCTTTTGGTAACATGACAGGAGTGTCAAATTTGTTTTTCCTGCAGTCAGCAGTCCATAACAACTGGTGTACAAGATTGTAGTTCAAGAGAGCACTCAAATGTTGAACTCTAATGAAGACTCGAGGCTTTGACAATACCTCATGCCTATAATATATACTTATTACACCACTCAGTAAATATGCATACCATCAGAAGGGTAGGGAGGTGAAATATTGTCTTTCTTGCCCATTGAATCTTAAGTCATTTTCCTACTTAGCACTATGTTTTTTCAAAAAAATTAGGCAGTTCTTATGTATTTAGATGCCACTTGTTTAGGAAGATTTAAGTCAGTTACTGAGAAAGATGAATAATTAATCAAACTTAAAAGGCAATTCAAGAGGAGAAAAAGCTTCACGTAATTAAGATCATCATCAACTCCAAAGTTATACTAAGAATTGCCTAGTTTACTTCTTTTCATGGCTATGTGCTTCCCCATTATGCCTGATCCCCAACATTTCATTCTTCTTTTCCTCAATCCACGGTAGGCCTTTACTGGGTCAACAGGCAATTCCTATTTATCATCATTTATCCCACCCATATGATTACTTAATTTTTACTCCATCTAGAACAGCTATCAGTGTCATCTGAAAAGCTAACAGGATACAACGCCAATGTGGATACATTTTTTTTCCTAACCTCCCAAAACTTGCCATAATCTTTATATCCCATCACCATCACTCTATAGAGTTCAGAGAGTGAAATTCCCAACAGTGCTCCAGAGCCTAGATTCCACATTCTACAGTATACATTTCTGCCATACCACCAGGATAGCTCATCAGCATTTTTCTCTGTAGTATTTTCTTTTTAATACCAAACTCTGCCTTTTAGTATATTTATCAAGAAACCTTCAGCTGAAAGATAGGTTTAAAAGATTCTATACACCAGAGCTTTTCAAGCTTTTTCATAAATTAAGTTTTCATATTTTCAAGACAAATTTTGTATACAGAAGATCCATGAGAGAACTGCCCCTCCCATTTCATGAATGCCTAACATTCTTGCAGCAACTAAAATTGCTGACTTTGAAAAGTAATACTAGCCCAGTAATGTAATGTATTTTAGTTGTACCATTCAATACAATTTAGCAATTTGAAATGAAGAGGCAGCAAAATGTGACCAGCCACCGTTTGAAAAGCTCTCCAATTCAATAGTAAAAGTTTCTGTCAATTTCATTTACATACCACACACGTTTGCACACATTCCTAGACATTAGTTCTGCTCCAAAAACTCATGTTCTTACCTGTGTTTAAGAAATCTACACTTAATTTGTGGACAGTAGTGCATTAAGTACCAGTGAATACTTTTGTATAACAATTATGCACCAAGTTCCTGTACACCGGTGTTCTCCACTAAATAGCCACACACCATATCTAAAACTTGCTTACCTACCTGCATTTTTTACATGTCTATACCTGTGTACATACCCGTAAATCTCGCTACAAAAAAGAAAAGGAACAAAGTTCACTTCAGGTTTAATCACTGTTCAGTGATTAGCATTCTTTCAAGTTAAATTTAGCACCAGGAAATTTTGCCTATTCAATACTAACTTCGTCACAGAAAACAAGTATCATGTTTCTTGTCAATATAAAATATTTTTAAGCAGTGAAACACCAAATCCAAAAGCTGTATTTTTTTTAAAGTTATTTCTGATGATTTTTGGGGTAATTACAGTTAAAAGAAGAGTACCTCTTTAGTTCTTGGGAATTTACTAAACGATGCGTTCTTTCCCTCCTCCTCAAGCAGGTATTTACTAATAAGAAACATTTATAGCTACAAAATAAAGCTTGAAGTACAATTCCATGTAGTTCAGGTTCCTCCACATACAATGACCCTTTTTCTAAGGCCAGAAAGCAGGAGTTTAGAAGATTCCTACCCCTTAAACTGACAGATTCAGACCTTGAACTTAGCTGTGATTTGATTTATGAGAGGAATGAATTCTTGAAGGTCTTTTGCTTCGCAATCTTTGAGCATGTGTTCTGAGGCAGAAGGGATGAATGGAAGAACTTCTTCCTCTAGGCAAATAATCATGCGGTGAAGGAATGTGCGGACACCACTTCTGATAACTTCCTTTTGTAATGGACAGCTGAGTGCTGGCAAAAATGTCTGTAAGCAGTCCAGGTATACTTCAGAGCAGCCACATTGCTTTACTGTCTGCTTATTGCTGAAAGCTTTGCTGGTTCGGCTGTGCAAGCAAATGAACACACAAAGTTCTCTATTAGCTCACATTCCAATGGAAATAAAAAGCAACAATGCAGATCTAGAACAAGACTTACTTTAGATATTTAAGAACTCAAATGTACTGTTCAAACTTTAAAATTTCCTGAAATGGGGAGCCAAAAAACTTAGGGTAGCAAGTTTTTTAAATCACTTACCAAATGTAATTTACATCACACTAAAAAGCACAGCATTTTGAGATTTAAATTTGAGTGAATTTACAATTCACAAACGGTGCCACAATGGACAATACTAGAATACTCTCTTTATTTTAACTGAAGTTCCTCATAAGATGTTTCATGAGTAATTTAATGGTAAGTGTTTAGTTTACTACAAATTCAATGAAACAAGGATTTTGAAGACCTTAGATCCTCTACTGACACACTTTCCTAAAAGATACCTTCCCTGATTTTGTGGGCTGTTTGGGGAGAGTGCCAACCAAAAACAGATTTTTGAGCAATAAATGCTTGCAGAGAAATTCAACAAAAGCAATGATAAGCCTGATTCCAAACACTCTTCTCTTAAAAAACAAACAAAAAAAATGTATACCTGTTGAATAAATTTTACTGTACCCACCTAGCAAAGCCAACAGCATGATTGAGGCAGTCAGCCAATGCCACCTGTCTGTCCTCATCTTGTGCCATCATCAGTTTTTCTAGCAGCACTTTAAACTTCTCCATTAGTGGAGTTAACAGATTCCTCATGAGAACCTGTTTCCTTTCTGCAGAGTATTCACTGTTAACTATGAGCACTCCAGCTGTCTCATAAATGAATAGCTGATCATCACTGCTTAATAAAGCCTGATAACCATTTTCCTAGAGCCAAAGACAGATAGAGAATATATACAAATCACCAATTACTGAAATTTTATTCTACTAAATCTTTATAAAATCCCAAAGAGAGTTGTTGAAGGACAAGGAGTGAAGAGAAATCTCTACAGAAGAAGACTATTCTTTCACAAAAATGGAAAGTTAAGATATAATAGTTTGCTTCAGTTATGAATTTAAGTATAAATCAGAAGTATAGAAGTGTCTGAAATACAGGCTACTGGGATTCCCTCCAAGACCTCTTCCACTTGGTTTATCCGGAATACCATATCCAGTGCTGGGAGAACACTTCATCCAGATCTCTGGTATCCAAAAAAAACCTCATTTGGACCCCAGATTGTATTACTCAAGTTCCTTTATTTGGCATACAGCAAATCTATACTGAGTTGATCAGACTCAACCAGAGGGGGTGGGTATAGGACATACCACACATCCAAAGTTACACAGAAAACCTCTTCCTTCATATACATATCTACTATATATTACAGTACATTTCTCTGAATTGGCTTAGTTATTTTGCAGAAAACGATCCCTATGCAGCAAGCTTGGTCAATGCTCAGTCTACTCTTTAGTTCATCTCTATATTCTTAACTTACCTTGTCCATTATTAATAAAGGACTGCCTTGGTGGTGTTCTTATTTTAGCTGCTTAGGCATTCTGCCTTTTTAGCCTAATGACCTATTTTATTTAGCATAATCATTCTGTTTTCAGCCTAATAACCAGTTTATCTCCTTAAATCTATCCTCCAAGAAATGAGGCCACCCTCCCAGTGTTAATTTCTCATGTCAAGGCAGGTCTCAGGGCCACCAGTCTCCCCCTCCAATGCTTTTGACAGATCAGTGCACTTTAACAGAAGTATCAATAGGAGTTGCAATTGTTTGAAAAATCTTTAAAACTGGCATGAGGTCTGCAAAGGATCATCAACTGGTAGAAATCTCTTCTACCCAGGTATTTCTAAAGCCCATGCTTCCTAGGACCCTATTTAACAAGATATTTAAGCATGTGCCTAACTTTAATCACGAGTAGTCTTGCTGAAGTACCAGGAATTCAGTGGGACTACTCATGTGTAGAAATTTAGAAACATACTTAAGTATTTACTGATTACAGCCTTGGTGACCTAGGCACCCATGTGAATTTATATTCATCTATTTCATCTGTGAGATGTTATAGGAAATAAGATGTACTTACAGGTGGAGAAAGTTCTAGAAGATCTTGTATTCTGTTCAGAACATCTTCAATAAAGGGGTTCATCTGTTTACTGAAGTAAAACATTTAGGTAGTATTACATATTTCTAGAAATCACCACTTGCAAAAATCTTAGCACTACCGCAAGAGAGAACCCTGCTCTAAGTTGGAGAGACTAGGGTTTGGGTTGAACCAGTATGGTAAACTGCTACTTTGCATGCTCCTGTGTGGTCCTCCAGAATATCAGTTTTCATTTTTAAAGAAGTCTGGTTTTATGATTATGAAAGAGACTTCAAAAACATGACTGTAATGAATGCAGTGATGTCTGCATGAGTTTACAGGGAGCCTGGAAAAATAGCTGACAAGTGGGAACGGCCCTGTTCATTTCAGAGCTTGTCTACACTTATAGGCTACAGCGTCTGCGCCACAGTAGCACTTACTGAAAATGCTACCTATGCAGACAGAAGAGCTTCTCCCACTGGTATATGTATTTCATCTCACCAAGAGGCAATAGCGATGTTCACAGAAGACGCCCCCCTATTAACATTGCTCTATCTACACCAAGGGTAAGTTTGGTATAACTGCGTTGCTCATAGGTGTGGATTTTCCTCTTACTAATCATACCACAGATAGAAGAGTTTTGAACTGTATTATTAAATAACCCCCATACAGAACAAGTCTGGCCTACTGGTTAAACAAATATATATTCAAAATTTGGTTAACTCTTGTGTAATCTATGTCACACTGAGGAATGATACTAATACTGGAACTCCATTCATGATCTGCCCACAGATGGTTCCACTAAGATGATGAGCAGCGAAAGTTGCTATTGACTGGTATATCACCATTGTTAGGCTTCAGCAGTAATACTAAGCTGAAGTGAATTGGGAGAGTTCACATCTGTTTTTCCTCTTTCTACAAATTCAGACAATTCTGTTTCCATCCACATTTTAAGATCTAATAGATCTTCCAGAAAAGTGCTTTTATGGTGTACCACTTCATTCCTGCTCATTTCAACCTGTTTCTTTTATTGAAAATTCAAGAAGTCCCTGCTCTCTCATCACCTGGAATTTTTTTGTAAAAACTGCATGCACCATTTGAAACAACTTTCACTTACTTAAGAGATTTGACAAATCTGGAAAAGAGGTAAGCTGTTCTGCTTCGTACTTTTGGACTAGTATGGCGAAGACCTCTGTGATCTAAGAATGCCATCTGCAATTAAAGTAATTTTAGTTTGTATTTATTGTACATAGGCAGAAAATTTAACAAACCAACAAAATTTCAATTTTTATCTTTTTTAGAAAATAGATAAGGAAGGACAGACAAGTTCTCCAAACAAAAAACTTTCCCAATATTTACTTTAACTAGCTGGAGAAAAAAAAAAAAGTAAAAAAGTTTTGTACGAAAGATCAAACTTACTAAAACATTTGGAATGTGCTGAGGTTCAACAGTGAAAAATTTTTCATATCTAACCACTGTTTCAAAGAATTCCAAAGTCACTGATGTATGCTGATAGGCACTAACACCAGATGTCACCAGCTGTAGGGAAAAATGCATTAAGGAATTAGCATTCACTATTTACAGTGCATAACTACAGTTTAGTGAGATACTGAATCATGATGAGCCTTTCATGTTAAAAGAAAAAACTGATAGTAAAGAGTGAGTTACTCTTTAAATGTAAGAATTACTTACATTCAAGTAACTCTTACAGCTGAAATACTTACAGTTCGCATCATATCCTGCAAAGCACTTGCTTTTGAAATATCACCAGAGAAGTGAGCACCGTGAGAAACAGGGAGAGCTTCAGCTAACATATACAGGAGCCTTATTGCTACTTCTATTTCCATAAACCGTGTAGCCTGCCAATTCCTATAAAATGGACATGAGATTATGCTTCAACAAAGGTCACATTAGGCAATGGAGCTTAATGAAACACCCAAGCTACCAATTTTATAGCGAAATATATTTCCCAGTATTTTCTTGTGAAGTGCCTTGAACTGCATGGCATGGAGAGACTACAGATGTGCAGTTTTCATTAAACACAGGAGCCAACAACCAGTTATACTTTACACTACAAGAATACTGGCATCCTGAAATACTGGCCATTGGAGAACATTATTTTTCACATATACAGACACCCAGCATTTCTTTTCACCATTATAGCAGTATCCTTGAAGTAGTAGAGGAGCATTCAACATGAATACTGTAGGTTTCTCATAGCTGCTATTTAACAGTGAGGAAGACGACAAATTTGGTCTGGTTTGAGTGTTCTAAGATTTAAAGGAACACTTGATTGTGGTTTTTCCCCAAAATTATCTATTCGCACTGTGCTTTGATAGTAGCAATATTTGATGCAACTACTCTTTCCACTGGCACCAATCTATCACAGCTTCTCACTCCCTCAAATATTTTGGCAGTTTTCACTATTAGCTTTAAAAATATTTAAGCAGAAGGATATTTATCTACATGATGAAAAGCAAAGGAGAAACTATGTAGTTGCTAAATAATGATGGTCCCTAAAGTAAGAGGATGGTGATTAACTTTAAGGTTAGAGAGAAGGCATCTATTTTAGCATCTAAGCCCTCATTTAATATTACAAACACATCAAGAGGTTGTCTAGAAATCTGAGCCTAAAAGAATAAATCAAAATTATTTTACTGCTGAAGACACAGCAAAATGATATTGACCACTAAATTAAAAGTAAAGAATGGGTTAGCTGAGAGTTTTGACAAGGCCCACATGCGAAGTTTTTTATCTGTTATTGTATCCAGCAATCTTTCCTGAAAATACAATCTTTCTTAAAGCTAACTACAAGAAATATAACTTACTGCAGTGTAGTGTTAAAAACTCTGCGAACTGAAGCCAATAGTAACTCTGGGGAGACCTGAGCTAATCTGTCCAACAATAGTTTTAGCTGTTTCCTGTATTCCACGAACATTGCTTCATCTTCACCCTGAAATACAAATTCATAATGGTGTTCATTACTGTGACAGGGTCAAGCCAGAAAGCTACAGGATATTGCTGCTGTTATTATTTTTACACAAATGTACCTCGATTACACTCCATCTTGTACAATCAGAGACAATCAAGTTCCAATAGAAATTCCTTACATTCCTTTAGTGATTTTGATTAACTTGTCCAAAAGTCAAATAAAGAGTCAAATCAGAGTATCTGGCTGCCTGAAGCAGTCCTTTACAGAACATTTCTTTTGGGAAAAGGGCCCATTTTCCTTCAGAATAGCTGTAAAGGCTTCGGGGGACAAACATGCAGTGGAGTAGTAGGCACTTTAGTTGACCCCCTTGTATAATTTAACTACCAAGCTTTCACCCAATGTGACTGTACAGAGTCGCACATATAGTTACATTTACATATCCAGGTTTTATTATTAAACCAATAATTTCCCTTTTATAACACAACTGTTACACTAACATTTTCACAACCATTACTAACATTTTTGCCCAAACAAACTTTCACATGAGTATCCAACGTACCCTTCATAAAAACTTCAGAAAACAAAAGTGCAGTAAGGGAGTGGGCAGGGAGTGGAAAGCAACAAATTAATCGAGGAGAGTTTTTTCAAATTGCTGGCTGATCTTAGAGGTACAAGTCTGCATTTAAGTACAACACCTTAGACTTAAAAGGAGTGGAGCTAGGGCTATGGTTAAACCCAATTAATGCATGGAAGGCAGATATATTAGCCACAGGATAGGCAGGTCCCTTTTCCCTTGGTAGCTGACCAGGGTTACTGTAGGTTAACGAGGATACCTGGGGAAAATAAAGGGCCTGCCAGAACCTTTATTCAGCCTCCCCTCCAGCCAGATAGGGGCAGGAGATAGGAGCTGAGGGAGAAAGGCCAGCTATTGCATAGTTGGGCAGCGCAGATGCTGACAAAAATTAGGAGAGAAGCCACGCAGGTACAGAGGCGAAGGGCGGAAGTATCCCTGCCCAAAAGGGCAGAGGGCCTTTCCGGACCCCAGAGGTTTGAGGGAAGAGACTGAACTGGTTGTCTGGTTTGTTGCCACTACACCTGGAAGGGGCTACCAGAGACTGAGAGGCTCCCCTTATAACAGGGAACAGTATGCATGAGAATGTCAGTTTATGAGCTCAGTTCAGTGCACTAATTTTAAAATCATTAAAAGTTTACCTAAATATGATATCTTACCTCATGTTCAAAATTATATTCTTCATCATAGGTCAACTTCTTCATAACAGCCAACATAATTGCCTATAGTAAAGAAAAACTTATAAAACTAGTCTGCTCCAGTACTCCAACAAGTAATACGAGGTAACAGATAACTACATGAAATCCTAGCACTATACTATGCAGTAAAGAAATCTGGGAAATACATTTTAAAATGTAATACCTGAAGTTTATATAATTAAAAAATGAATCCACCTTTGAGGCAGAATGTTCAAAGAGACTTAATAGAAGTAATGTTCCACAGGGTTTTTGTGAATCAGATAAGTGACCAAATATTCAGATATAATACAATTTTTAAAAGCTTGATTTAGTATAATTGACAGGGCTCAATTTCTAGCAATATTATCCAACTCACTAGTTCCCACATATAACCCATATGGTTCAATCCCAAAGTTTAAATTCCCACCACATATAGCTCCATCATATCTTCCATGGTGAACAATATAAATGAAGGCAGGATAGTGAGAGAGGAGATTATTATTAAACAAGAACCCCCCCTAGGTTTTCCAGGGGTTTATGATTGTTTTTTTTTTCACTTCCATTTTTAGAACTTGTTACTCTAAGATATTCAAAGTTTTTTTAAAAATACATATTAGAAGTACTGGGCTCTAATTTCTTTCTGTGAACAAAAAGCTATTCTAAAAAGTTACAAGGGAAATGATATGAACATCAAGGTTCTTGTTATTCCTATTAGAAAACAATCAAAACTTCCCAGAAGCCTATAGGAAAATGGGTAAAATAAACTATCACTGGATATTCGGTGGGGGGGGAGGGGGGGAGGGTCAAGTTGTGCATTATTTTGTGAGAAAGAGGAGTTGATTTGATAGAATTAAGCGGCTTCTACAAGTCAGATAAGGCATCTGAATATATAGTTTTATATGAAGCTGACTTTTTCTATTAGTATCAGTGGGAACCTGTCTTGAAACAGATGCAACAGAACTGAAACTACACAAGGACAAAACTGATAGGCCTGTTTGCACACAGTGTCCAAAGTGAAAAGCTAATGCTTGAGGAATATATTTATTTCTAAAGTGAACATACTATGTATTGTGTTTTATTTCATAAGACTCTCCTTCCAACTCAACTCCAAATCTCCCCACCCCCGCTTTTCTCCAAGTTGGGATAATTAATACAATGTAAAGAGAATAATCTAAAGTTAAGTTTGGAAAACTTCGCAGTTTGCCTATAAATACAAAATGATGACATCATTATATCATAGAGCACATTTAATCTGGATACAAAAATTCCCGGAATTATGAAAAAATGGGTTCAAGTTACTAGAGCTGATTGGGAGGAAGAGAGCTGGAAAATCCAGACAATGTCCAGCTTTATATTCCCAATTCAAAATATATTATAAATTTAACAATTTTTGATTTGTAATATGATTGGTTAAAGTGAGGGCAACTCTCACTGTCCCTAATGACAAGTCATGACAACTTGACTGATGCATCATTTGAGACTAACATATAAAATAGGTAGTCTTAATAAAAAGGGAAATGTTCATATTTCTGAAGAATTTTAGGGATCCTATTTGTCAAAAATAACACTTATCAAATTAGAGCTCTGCTAAGAAAACTTCAACTAGTCTTACCTCTACATTAGCTTTTTGCTGGTCTGAAAGCACAGAGAGCTGTAATGAGACATTTCAAATGTTATTGCTCATCAAAAGTGATTTTTCACTTTCTAATAGCTATAGCAATAACTATGTGTTTTTCTTTATAACACTGATACTGCTTGCACGCAGATTTTTTAGAGAACACAAAACTGCATCCCATTTAATTTCTCCAAAATTCTACAAACTGTACATAAGCTGTATGTTCACAAACCAATAAATCAAGCTACTCTATATTAAATATCAAGCTACCAAGTATTTTTAGACCAAGTAAACTTCTTAAGAAACCTAACATGCAAAGTAAATGTTCTTAAGCAGTTAGGGAGAAAATAAGTTGCCATATACATATTTTTAAATTACCTGTTTCAAGATGTGAAGGTAATCGTAACAAAACCCAATAATATTAGATGAGATATCATCATCTTCATGAATTAGCAGCTGCAACATCAGGGCCACTTTTGCTTCAATAGCTTGCAGAGTGTCTTGAGCACTCTTCATATCTCCACTCTTTACCAGTTTAGTCCAGCTAGTTATCAACGCTTGCCCCATTCCATTGATCAGCTTAGAAAATCTGGCTAGAAAATCCACATCATCTTCCTGTAGGAAGAATAGAGATCTGATTAGAAATAGTAGCAAAGACTCAAAGCTCCAGCTCCCCAAAGTGGAGCAGATTCATGGGCAGGGCTATGCATTGTCTTCTATAGGTACATAATGCACATAAGGAAGTAGCATGTGTCTCCCCTAAACTGGCATAGTGGTTGCCTGGTTTGTTCTTTCCCCGATGGAATGGAGACACAAAGATTAAAACAATGCAAAAAATTTATGTTCATGACAACAAAACGTCACCTTATTACAACACCTAATTCCCTCTCCCGGGTTAGTCTTCCTGTCCCTTGTACCTCAAAATGAAAGATGATTTTATATATTCACTCCCCTGAAATTTGTATGATTTTAAGTACACAAGCCCAAGTGCTTTCTATGGGAAAAGTTCATATCCAAAAGTAATAAATAGCTGACAGACCATTTTAAAAAACACAGTACAATGAACTCTTCTCTTCTGAAGATAAACAGACATGTTTCTGTATTTGCAGAATTAACCCACTTCAAGTAAAATTGCTAGAAGACCTCTCAGAAAGGAATGTGTCTGTCACCCCTCATTACAGATATGAAGGGTTTTACATATGTATGAAGCCATTCATTCTAAAGCACACTATAAATTACACACTGGATCAGGGTAGAGTAGTAGAGATACTCTTCAGAGCAACTGAGGGAAGGTTTGAATATTGGAGACTCCCCTTTAACCCTTGCAGCAGCCTGGAGGCTCTTGCAGCAGTTCCCAAACTGTGGGTTGTGATCCCAAATGGAGTCACAGGTCCAACGAGCCAGAATCAGCCAGAGAGATGCCATCTGCCTCCAAGACTGTCAAAATGCACTCCCCGAATGCCATACCAAAAGGCCGTCACTTGGTCTACAAAATGGCAGCTTCAGCACAGCGTGACCTCACAGATACAGTGTATGTAAGGCCATGCTGTGCACAGGCCTCCATTTTGTAAAATTGCAGCCTCCTGGAGCAGTGTTTGTGGAATGGAACAGGTCTGAACACACTGGATTTGCGGATACTATTTTGCCATTTGCTCCAGCCGGCTGTGCAAGCATCCAGCTGAAAGATTTAAATCCAGAAGATCTTTATATGTGGGCAGCAACCTTATTAACAGAGTATCCTCTGTGCTTGGGTTGGTAGGTATCTGTGCTAGCCGTTTCTGAGATGGGAATCTGCAGTGGCTTGCAAACTCCTTAATGCACGACCCATATCTTTTTATGACACTGTAGTGGGGCGCCTGCCCCACTCCAGCAGAAATGGGGTTAAAACAGCCCTGCAAAGGGCTGTGGCTAGGGAAAGACAGCGGGCTGGAAGCATCTGTCTCCCTCTGTGGTTCCTGCTTATCTGAGCTGCAGGGCCCACCTCTTGCAAATCCTGTTCCTGTACCACCCTTTCGCTTCCAGCATAGTGGCCTAATTCTTCCTGGTTCTTCCCACCAGATGATGTCTGGCTCTCCCACCTCAGAGCACTGGTTCACCCTCGACAATCTCCCATCTCTAGCCATGGCCATACTTGATGCTTCAGAGGAGGATGATAAAAAACCCTCACAGAATACACTGAGACAAAAATATTCCTTCCGACCCTCTGCCGATGGCCAGCTGAAACCCCAAGGCATGAGCCTTTGGAACAAGACAAACCAGAAGCGAGCCCTGTCCCTACCATCACAAATAACCCCAACATAAATCTATACTCAAATCTGTCCAACTCTCTCCTAAAAATTGTTTACCCCTCATAACTCCTATTGGGAAGCTGGTCCAGAATTGCACCCTTCTGATGGTTAGAAACCTTCTAATTTCCAGCCTGAATTTGTTTCTAGACAGTTGATATTAATTTGTTTTTGTCCTTACCTTAAATAGCTCTTCACCCTCCCTGGTACTTATCCCCCAATGTATTTAGAGAGATCAGCCATATCCCCCTCAGCCTTCTTTAGCCTAAAAAAAGAAGCCAAGGCCTTCTAGAGTCCCCACAGAAAATAGGCCCTCTGTTCCCCTGATCATCAAATCTTATTTATGTAGCTGTGGGACTTACTTATCTCCAAAATATCAATTTACTAACCTGATCAATACTGAAGAGACCAGCAGACTGTAACACCTGACACAAAGATTCTACCAGTTTTGTTTTATCAATTGGGTCCATTCCCTTATTTACAATTTCAAACAAACAGTCACATGCTTCCTCCCGAAGAACTTCTACAGACATGTGACCTAGCAGCATATTTATAAACCTAGAAAGATGAAAAGAGAGACACATTACATCACCACATGCATAAGTGAAATCATATCATTTGTATGTTTTCCTACTTACAATGTGGTTTCACTTTAAATTAATTTAAAAGCCTATATACAGTATATAGTTTGTAGATCTAGACAATAATGGGTGCCACTTATAGACCTTGTAGTTAGACCCATCTAACACTATGTTTTACATTGTTCTGTGCAATCTCTCCCCACTGCTGAGAAATCAGCAAGTATTTAAAATTTACTTAGAACAGGAAGTTTGGGTGGCACTTTTATTTTGTATTTCTAGAACAGATTTTTGACATATGATTCTTAGAATAACCTATTACCATGCTGCTGACAGGACTTCATACAAAAATACTATCAGAAAGGCAAAGATTTCTAATGAAAAAGAAACCTTACCTTTCATTGGCTATCAGGCTTAAATCAATCCAAGAGACATATGCTCCAACTACTTCAAGGCACTGGCATGTCAACTCTGCATTAGTATATTGATAATTTTGTAAGATTTGGTACCACGACTCCACCAGGCTTGGAATGCACTGTTCTCTCATGGTGTCTTTTAATAAAGTATTTCTACGAGCCTCCTATAAATACAGCAATAACACATGTTCATCTTTTTACAGATTAGTGGCTTTTGCACATTCACTATTAAATGTAAACACCTGGAACAGTTCGTGTAATCGAAAGATGCAAATTTCATAATCCCCATTTATGTTTTCCTTATTTTGTTTCCTACTGCTTATTAACTTTAAAATCTTATTCAAAAGTTGGTAGCCCCAAAATTGCACCTACTTTCCCCATCTGCTTGCAAAACCAATACATTGTGTTTTATTTCCTTTCCCCTTCTCTCCATACAATAATTCAAAACAATTTCCAGTCAGCAATTTCCTTTTCTGAAAAGACACTTATATATGCCAAAAAGGGAAGCAGAAAGACTTCTGAACCCTGTTTTTTTTTTAAAAAAAAGTAAGACCACTTGTAAGTGATGCCTCATCAGAAACTGGAACATTTTAAAAATTAGGCAACTTAAAATCATCAAGTGGACAACAGTCCATTAGATTTCCCATACTACTTCTCCCGCACAAGCAAAATGCTGCTGTTATGGGCTCACAAACATTGTTTGTTTAAATTCAAACACTAATTGTTTTAATCGAAATTTAAGAACACATGAAAACCGTTTTTTATAAAGTTTTACACCTACAATTGTTGAATGTAAACTGCCCTGTAATTCTTTTAAGGCAGAATACTCCTGATGAATAGTCCTTAAGCCCCAAACAATATTAATATGATGCAACGTAAAAAACATGACATAACTTGCCTCTGATGTATGGACTACATCCCGATCTACCAGCTCAGCATCAACAGCCATAAGGATTCTGAGGTACAGATCTACTCCTTGAGGATTAAGGTTTACTACTGACAGAATATCAAAAAAAAACTTGGGCCATTTTGTGAGATATTCAGTGACAAACAGCAATGCAAACACTTGTGCTGCTTTGTTGCGAATAAAGGTCTTCTCTGGTTGGGGATTCAGCATCTGGGAGAAACAGAATATTTTCTTTACATTTCTTAAATACATTAAAAGGGAATAAATGACTGATCTGGTTGTCCCCTGTACTTAATCAATGCAACAACTGTGTGAAATGGGAGATGGTGATGTGAAATACAATAAACATGCAAAAAATTTCACTCCCCCCCCAAATATTATTTTTAAAGATTATTAATGCTTTTGAAAAAGATTCAGTTTAAAGACAAGTTAGGTGTCAATATTCTTCCCATAGGATATGGACAAAGGTACTCTGTGCAGTTGAGAAAAGGAAAACATGTAATTTATGGCAGCAAAGACTAAAGGCTATCTTGATGGTTGGGAAAAAAAGAGCTTTACAAATACAAAAAAACCCTTGATTCTCAACTTGTGCTTTGTCACTTCCATTGGCTGCTGTTTTTGCAGGTGATGATAAGCTGCTCCCAATTCTCCTTTATTCAGAGAATGAACTGGACAGGTACCCAATTCCCCCATCCTTCTGTTACTATACATTTTTCTCATCTCCCTTCACAACAAGCTCCTTACTCATGTAGCAGCCTTCTTCAGAGGGAAACCAACTAAGTAGGTTCACCGACCCATATTAGCAGACTTCAAGCAAGCTGCTGGACGCCACTGACCAGCATTTCACTTACTGTAACTAATTTTAGGGAGTGCAAGAGATGAGTGAAATGAACACTAATTAACGTGTACCAACTGCTGTAAAGTGGAAGTATGCTCTGTTTACAATGAAGAAAAGGTGGAATCTCTCTTTAAAATAGAAAAGACAAGTGATCCTGCTGTTTACCCCACAAGTCTAACTTCAATCTCTAATAAAATAAAAGTCTAATATCCCATGATGCAACTGCACCTTCTTTCAGGAGTTCAGTGAAGAGCAGCAAAAGTGGAGAGATTTAATTAAGAGTTAAAATATTTAGAGTTTGGCTAAGTGATGACTAAGATGGGTTCTATGTAGGCATTTATATCATGCTTATCACTGTGGTATTGGATAACAGTTTACAAAAGGTTACGTGTATCAAGAAGGGAAGAGAAATAATTTAGTGCAGAACCATAGGGACATAATTGGGAGTGCAGTTAAGGGAACACTCAAGAAGTCTTCTTGGCAGTGATGTATTTGACCATGGCAAAGTATCCCTAGGAAAATTCTGGAAATTGTCTTGCATTTAAAACTACACTGGACAAACTATTCGATATACCAGAGACACATTGTGCATTGTCAAACAGATGGATTAAGTAATCTTTTTTGTCTCTCTCTGACTTTTTTCTACCCTCCCAGTAGCCAGAAACTAGGGCTGATGAACAGTAGTCTCCAAAAGAGGAAGAAGGGTGCTCCCAACTTCAGGCAATGAGAGAAGAGGGGAAGTTGAGTTATGTCCCTAGAAAGGAAATCTTTAATTATCCAAAAGAATTGACACAATTTATTCTTAACTGAGGTGTAGGATAGGAATAAAAGCAGAGATCACAAGAATTTAAATATTATTTTAAGCACATTTAATTACAAATTTGTTTTCAACACAAGTGTTTTAAAAAATGTAAAACCTGAAGAATTATAATGCTGATCATGTGTTTGAATACATTTTTCCATCAGGTAGCTTATCTTTTTCAGAAATACACAGAAAGCAAGCTTTAAACCTAGTTCCAAACCTTTAATCTAGTACCAGTCAGTAACCCTGAATAAGCCTGCTGCATATTATTCTTTGTTGTAAAAGAAAAAACAAAAATTTACCTGAGCTTGTAGCCACGTTACGAGAGTTTCCCTGATTAGCTGCTGTTGGACTTCAGTAAGTTCAGAATATCTGAAACAAATCATTCAGATCAAAACAATCCTTTATCTTTTTAGTTTGCTTATTTTTGGTTCCAAAGATTAAAAAGGCAAACACTAAATTACTTAAAACATCTGTACTGCCTTCATATACAGGCTGTTCTGTGCAATCTACATAAAATCTTAAGGAATTCTCTTAACTGTTTGCATATAGAGTTCTAAGTCAAAGTTTAAAATACTTTCTAGTAACTTATTTAATGAATGCCATTCTGCACCATCTGGGAATAGTTTTACTTGCTTGTGTTAGATTGCTATAGTTTTTCTACCACACAATTACACTTCCTTCCAGTCTTCTATCATCACCTTTAATACGTATAAGAAAAAAAGAAGGGGATTGTCTATGCTGACCGGGATTGCTACTTTTAATTAAGATTAAAATTAAACTGCATTAGACATTAAAAATTCATTGTCTTCATTATGGTTATTTCTCAACTGTGAGCAGTTATTACAATATTGTATTTATATCAAAGCCATTAGTTATCCCATTTGACATTAATACTGAAGGACCGAAGGGTCATTTCAACTACCACCGTCATTGCTCTCAGTTACTAAATTCAGTTCTGCCCTGATTAATTCTATATCTTAGGGTAAGTCTTATAAAGATTATTACTTTAAAACTGCAGTATTACAACCAGGCAAGTTTCAACCTTTAAAAACTGAGCCACAATCTTTCATAATACAATTTAAATTAAGAGTGGACTTGGCCCTTGCTAGCCACTTCCTAAGCTCCTGCTGTCAAGTTTTGTAGGGAGACTCATCATTATGGGCAGCACATGTAGCAACAGCTATAGTTAAGGTTGTCTGACTATTAGAAGATCATGTTTTCAGTTGCTTATAATCTTGCCAAATTTTAATTGTTTGGGCTGAAGTTTTCCATCCCAAGTGTCCACTTTCGGCTGATTTTTTAGACAGTCTCAGCAAAAATAGTTCAGCTGTTTCTGGAAACAATAGTAAGGGAAAATGTTATTTTGTCCATGTTAATGAGTTGTTTGTAACGATTGTTTTAAAGAAGCTATAGGGGCCTCATCCTTTCAAACAGATATTTGAAATTTGGAAGGGAGGTCACCCTGGTGTCAGGAACGTGCCTTGTCCTGTTTCTGCAGAAAAAGCTTGAATTTGTCTGAGCTATAAGAATTTGAAAAACTGTTGCTTGCATATACCCATTAGAGTGGGGGTGGGGGTACTCCATACAGTTTTGTAACCCCGATGTGACCCTCGGGCCAAAACGTTTGCCCACCCCTGCATTACAGTTTGGTCTCCAAAGGTTCTGTTTGTACTGAGAGTGCTCAAATACCCTGTAGCTCCTACCTGTGACTGGACTGCTCATATGCCACCCCCACATAAACGAGTGAGCATGCTCCATCCTGTGGCTGCAAAGTGTTGAGCACAAGAGGCCACTATAGCACCAGACACCATGGAGACGGTCTTACTTGTGCTCTCAATATTCCCACTGATAGTGCCCACACAACAAAAAGAAAGACGCAGTCTGACTTCAAATGTAGAGAGTGAACAATGGAAAGAGAAGTGAAAGAGCACAAGGACTTGGAGAGCGGATATTGCAGGATCAGAAGGCAGAATGAACGAGAACAGTAAATAGGAGACAGACACCTGGAGGGGCAGCAGATGAGAAGAGGGACAGGGGAGTCTACTGGGGAAAGGAGAGAATGACACTTCTGAGTCTGTCTTTGATATCCAATAGCTGTAAAACCCACTGGCAAAGTGTCTCATTCTCAGTATGTGGATCAAGCACTAAAGGAAGTTAACTGAGCTATCAGTTACTGTGTCAGCTCAAGTGGTAGATGTTTTTGCTGTGGCTCTCAAGGTCCAAACCCTGCTGGCGACCCAAACTGAGGGATCAGTATGGTTCTATGAGATGGAACGTCTGTTTTTTCAGGGTTGCTTTTTTCTTTTAATTAGGAAATTACATTAAAAAAACCTATGTTAAAAGAAAAACCGACAAAAGCAAGTTTTCCACAATACCCGTGCCTCATACAACCAAGGTGGTGTACTGAATGAGGTTTTTGTCTGTAGTCCCCCCGACTCATTTGTTGCAGAAACCAGGAGGCACGTTGAGAAGAAGGCGGGGGTAACAGTAAAAGAAAGTTTCAGAAAAAAGGCAAATGAATTCTAATCTGAACTGTATTCTATGCCTGCCTCTGCTAGAGTTCCTATGTGATGCCAGGCAAGTCACTCAAATTAAGATTTTCAGAGTTGGTCACTAACTTTGTGTTCCTTGTTTTCCGGGTGCACAAATTTGCTTAAGTGCCAAGTGCTCACAATTGCAACTGAAGCCAACTGGAGCTATGCTTTGGACATATGTGCTCTAAAAATGTTAAGAACTCTGAAAAACCAGAGCAGTAGTGGGGCATTCAACATTTTTGGCTATAAGTAATCTGTTCCTTGCTCATTTGTAAAAGTAGGTATTATACCCATTTTACAAGAGCACTGTGATCATAATATTGGGATGCTTCATAACCACTCATTAATTTATGGAGAGTGCACCACAGAAACATCCAGGAGGACATAATTTTACATTCAGGACAGGATTTGAATGGTGTGCGCTAAATAAAAACTGGGGCTACACACTGAATGAAGATAAACGCATACCGTTATATTGAATAACTACTCATTTAATGAAGCAGGGATCCGGTGGAAAAAATAATTTGATCACATAATTAAAATTTGTATCACAACACATATACAACAAGGCCTAATTCTGATTGCATAAGCAACCATAAATCTGACATTTCTTAACTTCTGAGTTGTTCACTTTGCAACCTTAATGGTTTTTTTTCTCTCTCTCACACACACAAAAGTATCTTACTTTGAAGCAAAACACCTTCATAAATAAATACATTTCCCCACTATTTAAGAATAATTTTACATTTTAAAAAGTAATAACATAAGCCAAACCTACAATATCTCCAACAAAAACCATCACTTCAAAGACAAAACACAGTAGTAAATACAACACATATAGATATAGCAGAAATTAATTTATTTAAGTTGAATGGGAAAAGTAGAATGTATATGGCCAAGTGCAGGACTTCTCAATGCAATTAATATACATAGTAGAAAGCCAAAATAACTAATTGAAAAATGGATAAAAGTTTGAACAAAACAATTAGACAGTGGAAACTTGGTTAAGTAAAAAACATTTTGAATGATGCTGATAAAGCTTTTAATTTCTTTGCACAGAATGTGAATGGGAAAACAACTGTTCTATACACTATTACTGTAAGAAAAAAAATGTTTCTCACTTGAATTTAATTTGATGTTCTATAACTTGAAAGCAGAAGAACTTGATGTGATCATCACTGAAATTAGAAGAGAAAAAGTACAATCAACACAATGGAAATATTGCAGCCCATTTCTCCAGGAAGAATACAATCCTGGAACTGTGCAATCAGTTATCGGTTCTTGTGAAGAACTGCTCTACTATAGAGATATATACTATATATCCGCTGCAAAAATTTCAGAGTACTTGATCAGTCATGAAAATGAGCGAAGTTATTACAAATACAAATTAAACATACAACTAGTTTTGATTTTTTCCCTCTTTCTTAACAAGTCGTTTGTTATATTGCTTAGTTTATTCAATTGTTATATTTTAACTACAGCATACAGTCAAGGGGTGCTTTACTTACAGAATTTGATGCAGAGTTAAGATATTTTGTTTTATTTTATATTATGCTGCGAAAGGTAAGAGTAATTCAGCTCCTTGCAGCAAAATTTTTTTAAATCCATCACGATAGCATCCACTTGAGGCTTCAGTGGATGCACTATTGAAAGTAATGGTTGGGATGGTTTATAAACAGCAACCACCACCCCGGCTTCAGCTTTTCATTGTACTGCACCTACTTGTTAATTTCACTTATTACAAAAGTGATTGAGAGGTGGAAACCAACTCAACTATTTTTTATAAACAAGTTCTGAAAATTTTGGAGTACCATCATGTAAGTGAACCATTAAAGGAAGCTTGTAGCTTGCCCTTAAAACTGGAGAGGGGTTGTAATGACAATTCAAGACAATTTTTAAAAAAATTATGACAGTCTGAAGACTCCAATACATTCCACAGTAACAGAAATAATTTGAAGCTAAAAATCAACACTGAACATGGGATGATATAGTTATCTCATGCTAATATAACCTATTTTTCTTGACAAAAAAATTAAAGATACCAACAGCACATAGTTTAGTTTTTTTAAAAAAATAATTAATCCCAGTAAGGCATTTCAGGGTATAGTACTAATTCAGTAACAGTCTCCCAAATCGCAAATACCAGGAGAGAGATTTTTAGCATGATATTAAAAGTTCAAAACTTGCATTCATACAAGAAATTAAAAATTGATAGATTAGAACTCAAATGGGCCAAGTCATCAACAGGTCTGCTGCTGCAAAAGACATGCTTTTTCACTCAAGAAGAGGAGGAACGGGAGTGCTGCAGAAGTGGAATACCAAATAAATAATTATTTTTATATATATATACATACACATACATACCCCCCCCCCCCCCCCCAAGTGTTTTGCCCCTTATTACTGCAGATGTTAACCCTTCAACATTTTATACTGTAGGATAAAAGTTACTTTTAGAAGCAAATAACTGCAAACTCATACTTTAAAGTAAAATTAGGGTTCTAAACACACTTATTCTTTGTAGAGTACTTCAAAGTTAAAGAAGAACTGGCAATTACAAAAAGCAAGCAAATTTAAAGATATGATTAACATCCAGAATAACGAATCCAAGGACATTTAATCCAAGTTAAAACAACTTTTTCTTTTCTAGTTTCAACATCCGAACTCTGATGAAATGCTTAGCAAGCTGATATTTTAGCCACAGAACCTGGCAGTAACCAGCCTACAGTGAGACGTTCAATGTCATTTAACGCAGCTTTTCAAAGTTACCTTATCTATTCCAAGTCCTTTACGAATGACACAAGAGTGTAACATATACCACAGGATTTGCTGTATCTTATCTTGCCCTCAGTCTAACAGAGTTCAGTGGTATGAGAAAGCCAAATGCACAAAGCATGTTAAGTAATCCCACTGAGCAAGATCTGGCAGTTTGTGTCTAGACATCAAACAGAAACACCCAACAAATTTTAAACTAACATGTTGAAAGCCCCTCAACCTGTTTAACTGTGGAATATAATTAAGTGTTTTGACCATATTTACCTTTACAGGTACCCTCCGAAGGATCTTGTTTTGGCCATCTGTTGCTGAAAAATGTCAGTCTATATTTGGCAAATTTAGTCTCAAAATGTCAATTTTTCAGAGTTTGTTTTTAACAACCATTACATGCTCTTCTATGCCTCAGACCATTGGAAGTTACTAGAAGTGGTGTACAGAAGAAGTAAGCCACCATAAGCTATTTCATCATAACCAGACATTTATTAAGTCCTAATCTCAGTTCTGCTGATACATTAATTTATTATTTAAAATCTAAAACAGAGATGTTTAGTTAAAATATATATACATATCTGCTGCTATATATTAAGGGTTCAGTAATAAAATTTCATGAGAAACAGAATGGCCTGTTCTCAGCACATGAGTGGGAAGCAACACCACCTTATTTTAAACCCATTTACTGCTGGCTTGCTGTGGCCTTCAGTAAGCCTTGGAATTTTTCAAAGAAAAACTCCAACAAGCTAAGAAGTGGAAATTTTGTTTCTCCAAGTACATAATGAAACATTGCTAATACTTCAAAGCACTGTTTGGCTGAATTTAGCAGAAAATGTGTGTGAAGATTTAATTTCCCTATGAAAATTGTGATTTTGATACATAAAATGGCATTTTCCCCATTAAAAAATTTTCAGCCTAGATTACAGAAAAGCATGGACACTACTCATTTTTTGTGTGGTTTTAAAACAGCTATGTCAAACTGCCAAATAATTTGGACCAACTTTAATAAAGAGTCTGCTGCTAGGTGGAACTCTTACACTGTGTGTAGCTTCAGCATGAAGCCAGCTATAGGAGAGTTATAAATCAATGACGGAAAGGGCCAGTTACAAAAAAAAAAAAAAAACCAAAAAAAACCCTGTAAAAAAGTAGTTATGTGCACACATTAAAACATATTATAAATCAATCCCATTTATGCAATCTGATTAGTGACAAAAAAACTCAAAGCAGCACAGTGTTCAGTATACTTTTGAGAACGATAACTATAAACCCATAAAAATAGTTTATTACCTATATATCCTTTGGGCTAATGCTTCTGCACAGACCTGCCATGCATCTTGGGAGATCTTCAGCTGTTCGAAATAGGCCAATGCCTGCAATCACCCCAAAACATTTTATTTAGAATTGCCAAGGACCAGGTAGAGCAGGGGTGGGCAAACTACGGCCCATGGGACTGTCCTGCCCAGCCCACCTGAGCTCCCGGCCAGGGAGGCTCTCCCCAGCCCCGCCCATGCTGTCCCCCCTCCCTCTTGTCCCAGAGCCTCAGCACGCCGCGTCCAGGGGGCCTGAGCTCCCCACAGGGGGCTTGAGCTCCCCCCTCCCTCTTGTCCCAGAGCCTCAGCACGCCGCATCCAGGGGGCCTGAGCTCCCCCTCCCTCTTGTCCCAGAGCCTCAGCATGCCGCATCCAGGGGGCCTGAGCTCCCCCCAGGGGGCCTGAGCTCTCTCCTCCCTCTTGTCCTAGAGCCTCAGCACACCGCGTCCAGGAGGCCTGAGCTCCTGCTACTCTGAGCAGCATGGTAAGGGGAAGGGGCTGCAAGCTCTGGCGGGCCACACAGCCCCCAGACATACTGCTTGAGTGGCATGGTAAGAGGGTTGGGGGGTTGGATAAGGGGCAGGGAGAGTTGCGTAGTGGGTGGGGTCCTGGTGGGGGGGTTTGGGGGGGGGGAGGTCAGGGGACAAGGAGCAGGATGGGTGAAGGATTCTGAGTGGGGGGCAGTCGGGGGCAGGAAGTGGGTGGGAGTCAGATAGGGGCTAGGGCCAGGCTGTTTGGGGAGACACAGCCTTCCCTATCCAGCCCTTCATACAATTTTGGAACCCTGATCTAGCCCTTGGGCCAAAACGTTTGCCTACTCCTGAGGCAGAGTGTGTGTAATTCCAAGCAAGTTCATGAACAAAAGGTAAGGGAGGTGTCATTTGATTCATAAAAGCTTCAGAATCATAAATACAGGTGTCACCCTGTAGTGTCGGGCAGGGGGACCTTGCTGCTTGCTCCCCCAGCTCCAAGTCCTCCGGTTGATGGAAATTTTAATACGGTGTCATCAGAAACGGCTCAAGTGGAGTATCATTCGAAAGCCCCTTCTCCCACGAACACAAACATGACAAATGTAGAACAATTATGTAGATATATAATCAAGAAAACATTTTTAAAAAAATCAAACTACAAATAAAAATGTAAAATAGTAATGTTAAAGTGATATCAAACATGCAGCCCTCACAAAATTAAACTGTGGCCCTCAACTCACCGTTATCAGTTAATGTTTGGAACGTAACTGATTATTTTATTGTTACAGATTTTATAAATGGAAGGAATGCTTCAAAATGATCGACATCAGCAAAAAAATTGTTTACTGGTACTGATCATCAGTTTTGTTTATTATGCCAAGAAAAAAAAAGTTGTAACAAGGCTGATTAAGATGCCAGCATTATTAAATTATTGACATTAAAAGATAATTAATTAATTATTAATAATTAATTGGCATTTAATTAACAATTAACTGACTAATTATTAATTAAATTAATAATTATCAAATAATTAATCAATTAATTATTTAAAATCTAAAACAGAGATGTTTAGTTAAAACCTGAAAAAATAATACTGTATGACCTGTACTATTTCTTTAAGTAGTTCATTGGTGGTTGTAGTAACTGCAACAAATATGACAGTAAGCAGATACAGCACAAGGCTGCCATTTTATTGCAACGCCTCATGTACAACACATACACGACAACTGTGCAACATACGCGTAACCTACCACTACAATTGGCTGTTGATTTAACAATTCATTCCAAAACCTGTAAAACTGTGCAGCTTATACACAGCATTTGCTCCTCCACTGACTACAAAGTACTCCACCACGAGACTGCAATTGCAAATTAGGTTCTTGGGCACACGTAACTGAATGAAGGGTTATGTATACTGCCAAGGGTAGGTTTATATTTTATGCTGTCAATAACTTAGACTTCCTTGAAGATCCAGCAAATGGCAAAGGTACCTTTCATGCTATTGTTATGGTCTGCTATCAGGAGCATATTAATGGGGAATAGTCCCCCTCAAGTATTGTTGGGACCAGCCAAAGAACTGTTCCTTTAAGGACGTTCCTGACATCATGACTCACTCTCCCTATCAAGATTCAAAAATTCTGAAGCCAAGAAGTCCAGTTTTCAATGAAGCAGTAGTTAAATCAACTATAATAGAGCTTTGTACTTTCACTAACCTTGACCTCACTTGGTTATTGTGCAAAAATGGATGCACTCCAGAGGTGAAAAATCAGAGAGAGCTTTAGCTGAAGAGATGAAAGACATACCCTTAAATGATCCCAAGACCCAGGACAAACCACCATTTCAGGAGAAAGGTACATTCCAAGACAGCCAATCTTTAACTTGCCACTACACAGGATGCCAGAGTGCACAACCCATGTATGCGCCTCCTGCCAATCATACTTGCTAGCCCCACTGACCTCACAATTCAGTTAACATTCCTTACACATCTTGAACACATGAACAAATACATCTGCAGAACTGAATCAAAATGTGTTGGGACACTAAACACGGGCCTTTACAGGCCTGTTCAACAGCTAATAGTGTCCTGTAATGATCTCTGAAGGGTGAATTCTATGTCCTGGCAAACTGTACACATTCATTGCAGAGATACGTACAATTGGCTCCTTCACTGATGGTACTAGTATTCTTGATATCTGGGGGATTTTTGTACAGCAACAATACTGTGAACAGGTTTCAGAGCGTAGCCATGTTACTCTGTATCCGCAAAAAGAACACCAACAAGGGGAACATTTATATAGGATATTAAGATGACAAAACATCAAACAATGGATAATTCATTCCAAATCCACCCTCCTTTCCGGGCATGGATGGGTCTTGGAGGATGGACTGATCCCATGTTATACGTGAAACACAGTAAAATCTTGACTCAATCCTTCAGCTAATCAAATGCTCATGTGCAAAGCCCATGCTCACTACCCTGCATATATCTGGCCAGCAGCCTGCCTTGTACAGAGACATACAAGAGCAGCATGGACAAGAATCAGTGTGACAACACATTTAGCAGTTGAGCCCTAGATGGAGATGACACTGATGATGACTTAGATGAATAAATGTTTTCAGTACTACATGTCAAGTCTAACTTCCCTAGTATTACCAAATGTCAGTGTATTTTTTATGTAAGCAATGCATCCCTGTGTTGAAGTATAATTTAAAAAACAATTATTTTTAAACATTTTCTCAAATACATAGCTAAATAATTGTGCTAGGTTTGTCATGTTTGTGGGAGAAAGGGCTTTCAAATGATACTCAACTTGAACCACTTGTGACAAAACTTATCAAAATTTCCACCAGAGGGCCTGGAGCTAGGAACTTTTGGTGAGAAGGGAGGAGTGACTGCCCCCCTGCCATACCACAGACGACGACACCATTGACATTATTACTCCATAGAAGTTTATGAATCAACTGACATCTCCCTTACCTTTCTATCACTAATTTGACCACAGAGTGAGATTTTACTACATCACGATCCTCGGATTTGGGAAGCTGCATAATCACACGTAGGCATACACTTCAGATAACATCTCTTTAGCTGTCCAGTAGGCTTTGAAACCTGTCATGCTGCAATGGCTTTTCCTACCAGCTAGGTGCACTAATGTAATACATCTTATAGTGGTCAGGGAGAAATGAGCTGCAGCTTAATAAAAATTTTATGTGACCCAGCATTTGTTGATTTTAGGTTAAAAGTGCTGTAAAAGAAGGTTTTACGGTTTGAGAGTCACACATGGCTGTACTTAAAAATGTACTAAATTTTAAACAATATAACTTAAGATAACGTGTACAACAATCAAAAGCTGAGAAAAGTCAGAAATTGAATTTATATTTTAATCCTGAATAATACTGAACCATAGTCTTGAAGAGTGCTGTTATGTAACTTGTTTAAACTACATACTAATAGTACATAAGCCACAATTTACCTCATAAGCATTCAGTAGAAACAATGAGTTTTAAGTGTAATCTACTGAATGAAAAGATGTAACAAGAATGAATTACAGTGAGTAAAGCTTAGTATGGCAGTTTATATATAGTAAATGGTAAAATAATATGTATGTAAAATGAAGTATTGCATCTTACATGCATACATAATGACAATTATACATTCCCATTACGTTCGTTTTACTTCAGTTATCTAAATAATCAGACAAAGCAACAGGATATTAGATTGTTGCATAGTAACCAGCTGCCATACCTAATGTGGAGGAAAACAAACTTACTCTTTGCCTGAAGTCTGCGTCAGCATTTGGGTTTAGCCCTAGAAGGGCTTGTTCATCCATCTTTGCTGCTATACTTTTTGTTTCCTATTTTTAACTGGTTTGCCCCCTTCTCCTATAGCAGAAACCACAAACATCTGCAAACAGGGAAAAAAAAGCAAAGTTGGAAGAAACTATATTTGCTAAACACATCAGCAAACTCTCTCAGCATAATCACAGCAGAAGTATCGCCATTGTCAGCATGCGTATAAGCCTTTAAAATGCACGAAATAGCTACGAAATACATTTTATTCAGAAAGAGTCCACTTATTCATAGGCAGTTTTCAAACTGGGGTATATATACCCCTAAGATATACAAGAGCTCTCATCAGGGGGTACACGAGAAAATTCCTGTAATGGCAGACATTAAATTTTATTTAGTAAGACTTGACAATCTAATCAGAGGTATATTATGACCCTATGTTAGATGTGGGTATACAATAAACTACAATATTTGAAAAGAGGTATGCATGCTAAAAAATGTTTGAAAACCATTTTCTTAGAGTGATGCCAATTTACTTGAAATGCTGTTCTCTGGAGTTCTTATTACAAAGAATTTTCAGATTCAATAAACTTTGAACCCTTAAAACAATTTCTACAGATTTGTTGGTATTTGCAAACCAGATTATTCTCAGAACAAATGCAGAATGAATATACAGGCCATTCTGTAAAGCTCAGATTTAATTTGAAACCCTACCAGATATAATAGACAAACCAAAAGACTTGCTCAAAATAGCCAGATGTCATTAACTATTTTATAATCTATCCTGCTGCTTTATGTCCCAAAGGAAGCTCTCAGGCTACGTCTACACTACTGCAGTAAGTCGACCTAAGCTACACAACTCCAGCTACGTGAATAAACTAGCTGCAGTCGATGTACCTTAGATCAAGTTACTGCAGGGGGTTGACAGGAGAAAATCTCCCATCAACTTACCTTACTTTTCTCGTCAGGGGTAGAATACAGCGGTCAACTGGAGAGGAATCTGCAGTTGATTTGCGTGTTTTTACTAAACCCGCTAAATCAACCACTGGCAGATCAATCACATAGTGTTGATCCTGGCTATAGGGTAGACGTGCCCCTAAGTTTGTTTGTGTGATATTTTTATTTTAATGATATAAACTACTGCAGGCCTAACAGTTTGTCAGAAGTGAGGGAAAGGAAGGAAGACAATAGGAAGGAGAGATTAAATCAGAGGAGACCACAGTTAAAAAAATGCCTGAAACCCTATTGGTAAAGTCTCCCATTTGTTGGTATTTATGTCTTGCATACATTTTCCTGCTGGGGCTCCACTGTCAGGTGTAAGCCATAGTGCTAAATGGCAGGACCCAGGGAGAGGGAAGCCCTGTACTTGAAATTAAGACAAAAATACATTTCTGCTCAGCCTTTTATATAGAGTGTGTTATAAAACTGGTGTTAATGAAGGCAGCTGGATAGTTTTTAATAGATAAAACTGAATGCATGTATAAAGGTATCGGGCAAATTAGTTGAAACAATAGTTAAGAATAAAATTGTCAGGCACATAGAAGAACATAAATTGTTGGGCAAAAGTCACCATGGTTTTTGTAAAGGGAAATCATGTCTTACTAATCTATTAGAGTTCTTTGAAGAGGTCAACAAACATGTGGATAAGGGGGATCCAGTGGACGTAGTGTACTTAGATTTCCAGAAAGCCTTTGACTAGGTCCCACACCAAAGGCTCTTACGTAAATTAAGTTGCCATGGGATAAGAGGGAAGATCCTTTCATGGATTGAGAACTGGTTAAAAGACGGGGAACAAAAGGTAGGAATAAATGGTAAATTTTCAGTGGTGTTCCCCAAGGGTCAATCCTAGGATCAATCCTATTCAACTTATTCATCAGTGATTTGGAGGAAGGGGTAAACAGTGAGGTGGCAAAGTTTGCAGATGATACTAAACTGCTCAAAATAGTTAAGACCCAAGCAGACTGTGAAGAACTTCAAAAAGATCTCATGAAACTAAATGATTGGGCAACAAAATGGCAAATTAAATTTAAAGGGGATAAATGTAAAGTAATGCACTTTGGAAAAAATAACCCCAACTATACATACAATATGACGGGGGCAAATTTAGCTACAACTAATCAAGAAAAAGATCTTGGAGTCATTGTGGATAGTTCTCTGAAGACATCCATGCAGTGTGCAGCGGAGGTCAAAAAAGCAAACAGGATGTCAGGAATCATTAAAAAAGGGATAGAGAGATAAGATAGAGAGATAAGATAGAGAGATAAGATAGAGAGATAGAGAATAAGATGGAGAATATCTTATTGCCCTTATACGAATCCATGGTGCGCCCACATCTTGCATACTGTGTACAAATGCGGTGTCCTCATCTCAAAAAGGATATACTGGCATTAGAAAAGGTTCAGAGAAGGGCAACTAAAATGATTAGGGGATTGGAAAGGGTTCCATATGAGGAGAGATTAAAGAGGCTAGGACTTTTTAGCTTGGAAAAGAGGAGACTAAGGGGGGATATGATAGAGGTATATAAAATTATGAGTGGTGTGGAGAAAGTGAATAAGGAAAAGTTATTTACTTGTTCCCATAATAGAAGAACTAGGGGCCACTCATTGAAATTAGTGGGCAGCAGGTTTAAAACAAATAAAAGGAAGAAGTTCTTCACATAGCGCACAGTCAAGCTGTGGAACTCCTTGCCTGAGGAGGCTTGAAAGCTAGGACTATAACAGGGTTTAAAAGAGAACTGGATAAATTCGTGGAGGTTAAGTCCGTTAATGGCTATTAGCCAGGCTGGGTAAGGAATGGTGTCCCTAGTCTCTGTTTGTCAGACGGGGGTGATGGATGGCAGGAGAGAGATCACTTGATCTTTACCTGTTAGGTTCACTCACTCCGGGGCACCTCGCATTGGCCACTGTCAATAGACAGCATACTGGGCTAGATGGACCTTTGGTTTGACCCAGTACGGCCTTTCTTATGTTCTTAAGGTTTGTAATGATGAGCTACCTACACATAACAGGCACAACTTTTCTTATGAAGTGAATTTAGTCATGTGATACAACATGGCCAGAGGACAGCAGGAGAGTGTTACATACAATATGATGGGGGCAAGCCTCATTCCCTGTAGAGGGAAGCAAGTTTGCTAGAAGTTGGTTGGAGCACCTGGAACCAACTAAGGCACCTGAAGCCAGTCACATGATAAAAACCCCCTGCTTCAATCAGACAGGAGAAGGAGTTGAAGCAGAGTGGATTGGAGTTGGAATGGAGAGCAGTTTGAAGGAGATGAAGCAGTGAGCTAAGATGACGACCCCAGGTAAAGGGACACCTGGCTTGTGCAGAGAGGGCAGGAAGCCCCACAAGCTGAAGGGTAGGAGAGGGAAGTAGCCCAGGGGAAGGAATAGCTAGTTCAAGTGGTTTACTGCTATCCTCAGGGTCCCTGGGCTGGGACCCAGAGTAGAGGGCGGGCCTGGGTCCCTCCCTCTCCACTCCCCCTCCTCTAGGAAACTAGTGGGGCAGTTAATACCCTGTTCAGGGGCAAGAAATGGCACCCTGAACCCCCTACAAGAAGAGAAAGCGCGGGACCCATCATAATAGTGCCGGAAATTTGCAAAAGTCCTTAAAGGTACTGACATAAATGGAAGGAAAAATCCTCAAAACAGGAATGATGCATATTTCAACACAACAAGTTTTCCACATTGCCCCACATTATGCCTTTATCCTGTGCTGGAGAAACAATCTTCATGGATTTAAAAAGTTACATGGGCTGATTTTTTAAAGAACTTTTAGAAATATCTCCCAGAACAAATGAAAGATTTATAGATAATTTCTTCAATGTTTACTTAGTCCATTAGCCCAGCAGTCTTCAAAGTTTTTCCTCCGTGGCCCCTTTTCACAGAGAAAAAAACTCACACAGCCCCTGGGGGGGGGGGGTATGTCCACTGCAATGCCACCACAGAAAGTGGGAGCTTCCGCTTTCCGCAGTGGCATTTTGGCAGTACAAAAATAGACTGTCTGGGAGTTCGGCGGTCTCCCAGACGGGATCAGCGGCAGCACCGGGGTCTCACGCACCCCCAGGGGTGGTCTCGTGCACCCCACTTTTAAGACCACAGAATTAGACAGCATTTTGCACAGTTTGTTTTGTCTTGCCAGTTTCTCCTCTTTCTGTAATTATCTTGCATATTAACATATTTTAAAATATGATTGTAAGACTACAAACATGGCAAGGAGACTCAGAGGCAAGTTTAGGACCCAAGAATACTTCAACTCATTTTTGGAAAGAGACAAGATTTCAAGCTGTGTCCCTTTAACAAACAATAGAGGTGAGATGATTCATTTCCTATTAGCAAACCTCTAATCTGTCGACTCAAAGACTTTTCAAAACTGTTTAAAGTTTTGTAGCTTTCTCAATTACAGATTTTTCAGTCTTGTTTAAATTTAGAGCAAGTGCACTAACAATGCAATGTGGATCTGGGGCTTAATAATATCAAAACTCATGGAAACAATCTTTCCACACTCACCTCCATTTTTGAAATTCATAGAAGGTTAACTACTTTTAAAAGGTCTAACAGTAAAACCAAATAAATTCATATTGGAGGTAGTTCTGAACTTCTAGGCACAAAGTCTCCATAAGCCAGGTCTACATTAGAAACTTTTAGCAATGTCTGTTGGGGGGTGTGATGTTTTTATGAAACATGCTAGTGTAGATATGGTTATGCTGGCATAAATGTTTTTGCCATTATAAACTGCATCTACAGTAGGAGATTTGCAGGCACAGCTACACCAGCAAACCTTTAGTTTAGACTAAGCTTTAACTACCTTATTATTTCAATAGTGCTGTAGTGAGCAGGCGTGGCCTCCCTCAGAGAGCAACAGGGAGGGATCCCAACACACCTGCTGTGGGCCAAACCAGGAAAGCCACGTCCACCCCCCACAGAAACGGAAGGACAGGACAGGAAGGGGACATACAAAAGGCAGGCCCTGCAGCTCAGTTGGAGTGGAGCAACCATAGGAGATGGATGCACCCTGCCTACTACTGGAGCCTGCAGAGGAGCTGCACGTCAAACTCCTGAGAGCTGGCCAGAGCTCCCAGGACCTTTGGCCGAACAAGACACTAAGGAACTGCTGGGGCTGCCGCTGGAGGACTGGCCGGATCTCCCTGGGGCTGCTGGCTGACCAAGATGTCAAGGAGCTCATGATTGTGGCCTGGCCAGAGCCTCCCCAAGACAACAGACGCAGGTGCATCCGAGAGGGAGAGTAGGAAGCAGTCCAGGGAAACCAGGCAACAGTCTGGTTAGGAGCTGGCCTGATACAAGGTCAGTGCGTTGCGGGTGGATCCTCATTGACCCAGTGGCAGACCACTCTGCCACTGTCAGGCCTTGGGCTGGGACACAGTGGAGTTGGGCAGATGCATGTCCTTCCTGCCACCTCACTCCTGAAGTGGCAGTATTCCCCCTCCTTAGGCAAGGAGGCCTGCGCTCCTCGGGCACCCTTACCTGAGCCTCTAGACTTTATTGGTGCTCACCCTTACCTGGGGCTCAGACTGCTTAGCCGCTCCGCCCTGATTGCAGGCCTGAGCTTATGCACTGCTTTGAGGCCCTGCCCTAAGGGCCCAGGGCTCATTAGACTGCCTTACTGGCCAGAGGACTGGAGCACTAGATGTAGCTAATTCCCCTTTACAGGTACAAGACAGCAAGGAGGGGGAGGGGGTGGACATGCAGCCTACAAAGAGGGATGTAAAAGTTTAATCGGTTAACCAATAAGCAATCTTATTGCTTTCGGTTAATGACTAAACCCTGGGCACGGCCCCGCATAAAAAGTGAGGGTGCTGCAGCACCCCCTTCACACACCTATAGCTCCCCATCTACGTGAACTCCTTAATGGTTAACTATTTAACTGATAGCATTTTAATAGGTTCCACAATTACTATTGTTAAACCCTATTTACATCCCTACCTACAAACGCCAGTCCCCTTTCATACTGCTTAAGTGATGAAAGGTGCCTCAGACTTAAAATTCCCATAGGCTAGGTAAAGGTTGACAGTTAAGTGTTATGCAAATCTTCAACATGGTAATATATGCAAACAAACTCTTCAGGGTGGATAAAAATTAATTTTTTAAAAAACAACAAAAAATTTTATTTAAATCTGATTTTTTTGATAAAATACTTTGAGAGAAAAACCCACCTAAAGATACATTATAGTTCAAAAATATCTTATAGAAGAGGGATTATAAATTTAATTCTATAGTATGAGACAATATATTCATGTAATGAGAAGTTTTGTAAATGAGTTTCAATAATTCATGAATTAGGGACCCAATCTTATGGAGTTCCAGGGGCTTTTGTACAGATTACTTAGGTTAATCTTTCTATCTACTCAATGGGACTCAGTGCTCAGTCTAGAAGATATCATCAGAGATGGTTAGTTTTGCAGTTCTCAACCTGTGGATTTGTCTCTCCAGAGATAATGTGCTTGTTAACAACAAAAATGCTTTTAAATAAATAAATATAGAGAGGTGAGATAACAGCCCTCAACCCTACTGTCCCTCTGCAAATTTGTGTACACAGAGTCAATCCCTTACACCTCTCTCTGAAAGTGTGAAGTTTCAAAAAGTTCAATGATTAGAAGACTGTTGGGGGCAAAATGGATTTGGACAAGAAAAAAAAATCTGGAGATAATGTGAGAAGGGACGGGCAGGCAGGAGAAAAACATGAAACTGTTTAAACAGAATATTCCAGAAGTCTTGAGGTCTTTGAGTGTAGCATTCATTGATTTGAGATCTACCATATCATTCTCTCACTAGAAGAGAAAACCTATCATGACAGTAGGCCATAAAAGAGACCCAGTTTGGGAACATCTTAATGAAGTTCCTATACCTGTGGGTAAAACAGGCATGAGTGCAAAATGCAAACAGTGCAACAAAGAAATGCAAGGCCTGATTGCTCGAATGAAACAACATCATGAGAAGTTGAGTTGAAGATGATGAACATGTCTGAACATGCAGGATCTTCAGGTTGATAAACTTTTTTATTTCATGCTTCTTTAGTAAAGACTGCCTGTTTTCCTTCTGGACTATTCTTGAGTTCTCATGTTTGAGGGAAAAAAATATAGTTGTTACTCTAAGGTACTATCATTTTAGATGCAGCTGTGATAAAAATAAATAGCTGAAATAGGCAGAACTTCCTCTTACAATTTCCCCTTTAAAGGAGCACTGAGTGTCAGTGAATGCAATGAGTAATACTAAATGAGCAGTATGGTAATAATTAAATAACTGCATTGACCTCTTTTGTTTAGGAGAATCCATCCTCAACGTACAGGATTCTGAAGACTATTCACCTTCAAGATCACCATCATTTTTTATAATTTCAGAGTTATCTGCCAATGATAGCGTTTCAGTCGCATTATGTATGTCACATAGCCACAGTGTATCAATTGTAGCAAAAAGAAAAAACTCCATCATCCAGAAACAACTATAGATATGTTTGTGAAACCAGAAGATTAAAAAAGTAGTAATTGATGAAAACACTGCCCAGTTTGTTTATGCAACAAACTCTGCTTTTTGTGTAATTGAGAACTCACACTTCATTAACATGGCTCAGTCATTAAGACCAGGATACAGTCCACACAACAGAGCAGATGTTCCAGGCAAATTTCTGGATAAAGAGTACGAAAGAGAAATTGAGCAGTGTGCAAAAGGTCTAGAGGGTAAAATTGTTAACTTGAGTCTTGATGGGTGGAGCAATGTCCACAATGATCCTGTTGTATGTGCCTGTGTGACAACAGAAGAAGGGTATGTCTTCCTTACAGAAAGAATTGATACATCAAGAAATGCACACACAGCAGAATACTTACAAGAAGTAGCAGTAAAAGCTATAACAAATTGTGAAAAAAAAATTCAAATGTTTAGTACACAGCTTGGTCACAGATAATGCTGCAAATGTATCCAAGATAAGAAGAAATTTAGAAGAAAGTCCCAAACTAACAATATACGGTTGCAGTGCTCATTTCACACACCTCCTAGCCAAAGACTTCAGTGTTCTAGAAATAAAGGCTAATGTTGAAATTGAAAAATACTTCTGTAACAACCACATTGCAGCAACTGCTCTGAAAAAAGCAGGAGGAACTAAGCTATCTCTCCCATAAGACGTGCGATGGAACTCAGTAGTGGACTGTTTTGAGCACTATATCAAGATGTGGCCTAATCTGATGACAGTTTGCGAACAAAAAAGTTGGGCTTAAGAGAAATTGGGTTTAAGAGTAATGTTGAACACATGCTGAGTAACCTGAAACCTACTTCTGTAGCCTTGAACAAAATGCCGGGAAATAGCGGTTTTATTGCTGGTCCTGTTGAAATTTGGAAGGAACTGAGTGTGATCTTAAAGAGAGTAATATGCAGAGTTAAATTACAAGCATTAAAAATACAAATAGGACAAGCACTATCTCCAGCTCATTTTCTTGCAAATATTCTCAATACTTGATACCAGAGTCAAACCATAACTGCCAAAGAAGAGGAGCTGGCTATGACAAACATCCAGCAATCATCCCTCCATAATGCCAACTAAAATAAATTTAAAGGCTAAGGGTGAACCATTCAAGAAACGTATGTTTGCTGATGATGTTTTAAAGAAAGTCACACCAGTGAATTGGTGGAAGTCACTTAAGCACTTGGATTCAGAGACTGATGAAGGGATAATTTCACTTTTAACAGCAGTAGCTTCTTCTGCTGGTGTAAAAAGAATATTTTCTTCATTTAGACTAATTCATTCCAAACTGAGAAATACTTCGGGATCAAAAAAGCAGGAAAGTTTGTTTTTCTTTTCCAGATTATGGAACAACAGGAAAATGAAGATGAAGATGACTGAGTTAGCTGCAGAAGGCAGTATTTTAAGTTTCTCATGTTGACCTGGCTGACGTAGTCGATTTAATTTGGGTTGTTTTTTTTTAATATTTCATATAACTATTTTAGTTAAAACCATTTTAACAAAAACAAACCTGATTTTAAAAAACTCAAAGGTTTAAATTCAAAAATTAATGTGCTTGTTTTGTTAAAATATTATGTTTTCTGTTGAAGAAAAAAATCCAGAATACCTAATGTTTTAGTTAAACAAAAATCTAAATGTCTCTGGTGATGTTATCTTCCTTCTCTTCTCTTGCTGTTCACACCTCCAGTTCAGCTGCTAGAGGAATACCCCACCCTCCCTGATTAGACATAACAGCTGGTTCAGCCTCATTGGACCCTCCCTGTTATCTTTAACCTGGTTCTTGCCTACCTATTTATACCTGCCCCTGGATATTTCCACTGCATGCATCCGACAAAGTGGGTATTAGCCCACGAAAGCTTATGCTCTAATACTTTAGTCAGTCTTTAAGGTGCCACAGGACTCTGTCACTTCTGCAATTCCAGACTAACAGGGCTACCCCTCTGATTCTAGACTTAGAATAATTAGCAATGAGAGAATTCCCTACTAAGAGCACCTAATTCTGTGAAGGTAGGTTAGTGTTTGATTAACAGGAATGGTGACAAGGAGGACCAGTCATATGCTTACTTAATCCCCTTAAGTTGTTTTCATTAGTCAATGGTTCTAGAACTTCTAGTTCATCTCTTTTCAAAAATACTAAAAGGGATGTCTCTCTAGCATTCTTGTCAAATCTTTGACATGGTACAAGCTTCACAGCAAACAGCATAGGATGTGGAGCCATTTGCTACCTCAGTGCTTTAGGAGCATATAGCGACATTGGATCAAAAAAATCAAAATCAACATCCAATAGTTTAGGATTGTTCTTAGAGCTTTAAACTGGCCTAACTAGAAAGTGCTTCCACGATAGACATGTTTAAGTACAGTAACTTCTCACTTAATGTTATAGTTATAATCCTGAAAAATGCAATTTTTAAGTGAAACATTAAACAAATCTAATTTTCCCATAAGATTTAATGTAAATGCAGAGGGTTAGGGTCCAAGGAAATTTGGGGGGGGGGCATATAAAAGGCATTATATACTGTAGTTGGGAGGTGTCCCTGGCGTACGTCACACCAGCACAGCACACTCCAGAAAATGAGGCAGGCAAAGACACTAGGAAGCACCTTGCACAGCAGTAATGACAGCTTCCTCCAGAAAGAACAGACGCCGACTTTCCGGGGGATGCTCCAGGCCCACCTCTTCCCGTCCCTGCTTCACTCCAGGCCTGCCTCTTCCCACCTCCACTCCACCTCATCCCTGGAGCATGCTTAGGACTTTCTGGGAAGGAGGGGGAGAAGCAGAGACATGGTGCTTCCCCACTCCTCCTCCTCCCTCCCAGAAAGTCCTAAGCGCTGCCAAACAACTGTTTGGCGGCCGGGGAAGCGCTGGGAGGGAAGGGAAATACCATGAAAACACCAGTGCAATGCAAACACTTGTTCTCACTTGCAGGTGACATTCTGAACAAGAAACGGGCAGCAGCATCTCCGGTAAATGTAAATAAACTTGATTGTCTGAGAAATTAGCTAAATAAGAAGCAGGACTGAGTGGACTTGAAGGCTCTAAAGTTTTAAATTGTTTTATTTTTAAAAACGGGGTTTTTAGTACATAATTCTACATTTATATGTTCAACTTTCATGATAAAGGGGTTGCACTAAAGTACTTGTATTAGGTGATTTGAAAAATACTAGTTTTGTTTTTTTACAGTTCACATATTTATAATTAAAATAAATATAAAATGAGCACTGTACATTTCGTATTGTGTGTTGTAATTGAAATCAATATATTTTAAAATGTAGTAAACATCCAAAAATATTTAAATAAATGGTATTTTATTATTAACAGCAAGATTAATCATGCTATTAATTTTTTTTAATTGCTTGATAGTCCTACTCAGGGTATGTTTATATGACAGAGCCTAGGCCAACATAGCTGTGTCACATACCCCAGTAAAGTAGATTCTGGCATAGTAAGAATTTTTCTGTCCTCAAATGATGTTAGGCATGTCATCAGCAGCCCTGTTCCACTGACATAGCTGCGCCTATACTCAGTGTTTTGTCAGCGTAGTTATGCTAGTCGGTGGTATATTTTTTTCATACCCCTGACCGACAGAGCTATGCTGACATTACTCTTAAGTGTAGGATCAAATCTAGGCAGTTAGAAGGAATCAAATCTAGGTGGTTATATTTCCTAAAGATCTCATCCAGAGCTATCCCATTTCCATGAAGGCTTGCATGAACTCATCAGTCTTGCATCAAACTCTGGAAGTGGCATACTTAGGCTCAGTTTCAGGCCGAATATACACTTAAAAGTTTTGCTGGAATAGCTCTGACTGTTAGGAGTTGGGGGTAGTGGGGGAAAAGTACATCTCTAATACATATAGCTAAGCTGGCAAAAGCCCTAGCATAGATACAGTTACTCTAGCAAAAAAAGTCCTTTCATTGGTATACCTTATTTCATCCAGCGAAGTGGTACAATTCTTTTGCAGGTATAAACAGTGTCTACACTAGTGGTGTTCACCAGCATAACTATGCTGGCAAAACCTTTCTAGGTCAGGCCTACACTAAAACGTTAGGTTGACCCAACTATGTTGCTGTGGGACTTGAAAAATCCATCCTTCAGTGACAGTTACTAACCCTCGAAGTAGACAGCACTCAGCTGACGAAAGAACTCTTCCACTGATCTTGTATGGGCTCTCAGGGAGGTGTATTAACTATAGCCACTCCCACCACTGTAGTCTCTACACTGAAGCGCTAAAATGGTGCGGTTTCAGCATATCTGGTGAAGACATACCCCTAGTGCAGACAAGGCAGTCTACACTACAGAATTACTTCGATATAACTACATCACTTGGGGTATGAATAATCCACACACCTGACCAACAGTTATAGCAAACTAAGCGCCAATATAAACAGCTAAGTTTTTTCTCCCCCCAATATAACTACTGCTCCTTGCAGAGGTGAATTAACTATGCCAATGGGAGAGCTCTCTCCTGTCAGCAAGGAGCAGGGGTTCTCAAATTTCTTAAGTTCGAGACCCCTTTTTGCTGTGCCGCATCCGCTGCCACCCCAGGTACGTCCACCAAAATGCTGCCTAACTGAACTCTTCTGGTTTCGGCAGCATTTCAGTGGACATGCAGCATTTCTGTGTGTGTCCTCCAAAATGCCCCAAAAGCAGAAGAGTTCCACTCAGCGGCTTTTCGGCAGACACACTCCTGCATTCGGAGCATCCACCAAATGCAATGGGAGCTTGCGACCTCCCTGGAATCACCCTGTGACCTCCAGGAGGGTCATAACCCCCAGTTTGAGAACCGCTGGCATAGAGCATCTTCATTAAAGCGCTACAGCAGCGCAGCTACGCCAATGCAGCATTTCAAGTGTAGACCTGCCCTCAGTCTGATCTTCAGTGATAGCTAATTCCACAAACAATGACCCTCTCCTGAGAGCATCCTGGCTGCCACTAGAAAGTGAGAGTTTCCTCAGAAATAGACTTGCATAGCCTGGGGTTCTCACAACACATTTTTGGGTAGCCTCAGAGTGCAGGAACCAATTCTTGCTGGTGTCTGCCTTGAGGCTGAAGCCCGATTCCTTCTGTCCCTGGGAAAATGAGTTGGGAACTCAACAGCTGCCTGCAGAGTCCCAGGTTCCACTGGTGCAACACACACCAACCCACATGTCTCCAGAGGCACTACCCAGAGCCCGCGTGGTGCAGGATACTGATCCCTGCCACTAGTGCCAGCAAACACCAAGATGGTTCACCCAGGAGCAACAAGATGGGTGCTGAAGGGAGGGACCACTGTTTTGCCTCCTCCCACAATCTCTGCCCAGGGGGCTGCTGTGGCTGCAAAATTCCACTGGTGACCACATGTGGCCATGGTGATGGTATCTGAAAAACACTGAACTACCAGACCATTCTGCTGGAGTAACACTTTCTCAATGTACTTATGTTGCAATTTTGGACAGGTCAGTTATTTCCTTAGAACAACAACTTGCTTTAACTATTCATATACATTGTGTAATATAGATTTTTTTTGTAATATCCCATGTGTAATAATTCTTCAGAGACACACTACTTAATGTAAGAGTTGTACCTTTGCCAGTTGCTTCTGCTAGCAAGCCCCACTATAATACAAAGTTCTCATGTAAGACAACATTTTGAAGCTCTAAGGTAGTATTCTTAGCACAGTGTGTATTATTAAAAGTTATTACATTTCAATGAAAAATACACAAAACCTTAATGGAGCTCATCATAAGGGCTCCCAAACCAAAATCGGCCACCTTAACAGGAAATTACATTGGAATGAAAGAAAATTAACAGACTAAGTCTGTTATTAACGTCTTATGGTGAAATACGGTTCTCTACCTCCTCAATGGCTGAATTGATACTCCATCCTCTCAAAGACCTCAAATCCTTCTCTTTGGAGACCATCAACACCATTATTTAGTAACGCAAAGGACTGTTGGTGAAAGAAGTGAGGTGTTCCCACCCCATTATCCTAGCTCTGGATGAGAAATACAAGACAGTAACTGAATTACTGCGATCTGTTACTGGCACATCTATGAGGAGTGGCAGCACTCTTCCTACAGCATGAAGACTCGGCAACGTTTGGCAAAGGGTTAAGGCAAATTTTGATCACGCATCCAGCAGTACTGTCCATTTTGTGCTTGTTGTAAGACATAAGGGGTAACCCTAGCGCCTACCAAGGAGCATGGGACATTGAAATCACTAGTCAGTTCCCTTTCTGCATGCTGGATTCCGAAGAATAGCTAATTTTTCCTCTGTATACAGATGTGAGAAAAGGAGACTTCATTGATTCCTATGTTGAAGGCGATCTTTGCAACCATGTCTGCTAGAGATTTATTTCAAATTAGAGCAGAAACTCTACAGAAATGGAGGTTGTTGTACGTGTGTTACGAACACCTCCAACAGGTTATTTCTCAAGAAAACCCACCCCCATTTCCCAGAACCTGTGACGGCCAGGCGGCAGCCTAGGGGCTCTGGGTGGCCAAGTCAGACGCTCCCGTGAGTCACCGTGACGCTGCCCGGCGGACGAGCAGCCCCAGCACAAACCCCCCGCGATGCCGCACGGACGGAGGATCCAGCCTGCCGTAGCCAAGGCGCTGAGCTCTGCCTCTAGCGCCCTCCCCCCATTTCACAGCTACCGAGAGGAGGCCGGGCAGGCACCGGCATCAGAGGGATCCCCGCGGCCCGCAACGGTTGTTGCTGGGACACGCTCCCCTACCCAGCCGCGAACACGCGGTGGCCCGCGCCGCCGGCCACCCCCGTCTCCCACAGGAGCCGTGGGCTGGCCACGGGGCTGACTCCGAGCGGCCCGAGTCCCCCCGCTCCCCTCGTACCTTCCCGGTCACTCCATCCCGGCAGCGCCGCCGGCTTCGCTTCCCACCGCTCCGAGACCGCCCCGACCAGAGAGAGCGCGGGCCGGGCCTTCCCGCGCGCCGCCTCCGCCGGCGGCAAGGGCGGGGGAGGGGACGCCGCCGCCACTGGAGCGCGCCGGGCGGCCGCGCGGGTGAGGCTGGCTGCGTGTCCGAGGCGCGCGTAGCCGTGTGGAGCGTCGCGCCTCTGCACGGGGGAGGAGAAGCGTCCCCGCCCCCTCAGCAAGGGACTCTAGCTCCCAGCATGCTCTGCGCCTCCCATCGCGTACACGCCAAGCTGTCCCTGGAAGAGAGCGAGAGGTATTTCCGCTTCCGGACACCCACCTTCCACCTCGAATAGCTCGGAGCGCCGCCTTGCATGCCGGGATATATAGTCTCCGCAGGATGCATGGCATGTTGGGATATGTAACCTCCACAAGATGCATGGCATCTTGGGATATGTAGTCTCCACAAGAATCAGAGAAGTCGCCACATTAGTCTGGAATTGCAGACGTGACAAAGAGGCCTGTGGCACCTTAAAGACTAACTAAAGTTTAAGAGCATAAGCTTTCATGGACTAATACCCACTTCGTCGGATGCATGCAGTGGAAGTCTCCAGGGGCAGGTATAAATAGGTAGGCAAGAACCAGGTGGGAGATAACAAGGTTAGTCCAATGAGGCTGAACCAGCTGTTATCTCTAATCAGGGAGGGTGAGGTATTCCTCTAGCAGCTGAATTGGAGGTGTGAATAGCGAGAGAAGAGAAGCTGCTTTTGTAGTTAGCAACACGCTCCTAATCTTTGGTCAATCCTTGACTGATTGTATCAAATTTGCAAATGAATTACAGCTCTGCAGTCTCTCTTTGCAGTCTGGTTTTGAAGTTTTTTTTGCTGCAAAATGCTGACCTTTAAATCTTTTATGGTGTGTCCAGCGAGGTTGAAGTGTTCTCCTACAGGTTTTTGTATATTGCCATTGCTGATATCTGATTTGTGTCCATTTATCCTTTCTCGTAGGGACTGTCCAGTTTGGCCGATGTACATAGCAGAGGGACATTGCTGGCACATAATGGCATATATGACATTGGTAGATGTGCAGGTGAATGAACCAGTGATGGTGTGGCTGATCTGGTTTGGTCCTGTGATGGTGTTGCTGGTGTAGATGTGTGGGCGGAGTTGGCATCGAGGTTTGTTGCATGGATTGGTTCCTGAGTTAGAGTTATTATGGTGCGGTGTGCTGTTGCTGGTGAGAATATGCTTGAGGTTGGCGGGTTGTCTGTAGGCCAGGACTGGCCTGCCTCCCAAGGCCTGTGAAAGTGAGGGATTGTTGTCCAGAATGGGTTGTAGATCACTGATGATGCGTTGGAGAGGCTTTAACTGAAGACTGTAGGTGATGGCCAGTGGTGTTCTGTTGTTTTCTTTCTTGGGCTTGTCTTGCAGCAGCAGGCTTCCGGGTACACATCTGGCTCTGTTGATCTGTGTCCTTATTTCCTTGTGCAGGTATTGTAGTTTTGAGAAAGCTTGGTGGAGATCTTGTAGGTGTTGGCCTCTGTCTGAGGGGTTGGAGCAAATACGATTGTACCTCAGTGCTTGGCTGTAGACAATGGATCGTGCGGTGTGCCCGGGATGCAAGCTGGTGGTATGAAGGTAGGCATAGCTGTAGGCAGGTTTTCGATATAGGGTGGTGTTAATATGGCCATCATTAATTTGAACCGTGGTGACTAGGAAGTGGACCTCTCATGTAGACTGGTCCAGGCTGAGGTGGACGGTGGGGTGGAAGCTGTTGAAATCATGCTGGAATTCTTCTAAGAGTTTCTTTCCCATGGGTCCAGATGATGAGGATGTCATCAATGTAGCATAGATAGAGAAGGGGCGTGAGTGGACAAGAATTGAGGAAGCGTTGCTCCAGGTCAGCCATAAAGATGTTGGCATACTGTGGGGCCATGCGGGTGCCCATAGTGGTGCCACTGGTCTGGAGGTATATATTGTCACCAAATTTGAAATAATTGTGTGTGAGGATAAGGTCACAGAGCTCAGCAATCACTTGTGCTGTGGCATTATCAGGGATACTATTCCTGACAGCTTGTATTCCATCTCTGTGTGGGATTTTTGTGTAGAGAGCCTCTACATCCATGGTGGTTAGGATGGTGTTTTCTGGAAAATTACAAATGCATTGTAGTTTTCTCAGGAAGTTGGTGGAGTCACGGAGATAGCTGGGAGTGCTGGTGACATAGGGTCTCAACAGTTCGGCTGTTGCGTGACACATTGTATAAATCTCTGTGTTATTAATCCGCTCCAGGCTGCTCTTTGGCTTCCTTTGCCTCTGACAGCTGACAAGGCCTTCATTGTAACTGCTGATGAGGTGAACTGAATTGGGAAAGGGAGGTTCTGCCCAGAAACTTGGCTTGGCAAGTGGAATGGGTAAATACAAGGAGCCATCTCTCCTACTTAGATGTAGTCTTGGGAACTTATTAGAGGTTGATTTATGGATAGTTACTTTGTATATTTTGACATGTGATGCTGACAATTTGTGTTTTAATGGTTATAAAGCTTTACCTTTTTGAAGTTCCATGTCTACTGTCATTAAAAAAAAAAAACTAGTCTGTCCTTCCATCTGTGTGATTCCTCTGCATAATCAACTATGAACATTTAAATCAACACAAATTGAAAAAATGTTTTTAAAGGAACATCAGTGTTATCTGACAAAATTATAAAAATTGACTTCTGCCACACCTAGTTATATGTTAAACAATCTTTATAGCAACTGTCAGTAGAGCAGTCTCTAGGATGCCAAACACACTGTTTTACTAACTCATAGTTAAATCAACAAAGCATGTACAAATACAATAGCTGTTAGTAATTTTACTTTTTATGCTAGTGCACAAGCAAACTGATGGAAACATCTATCAGTTGCTGTTTCTGGGTAGGTTCAGCCTGAGGGGTGGTGAGGCATATTCAGGTTAACATTGGCAAGCTTTGCATATGTACATGGGTGGCACTTAATGGAGATTAAGCCTCTCCAAACTTTGCACCACCGTGGTGGGGGAGGCACTGGTGGATTTGGGAGCCCTTGGAAAAATCTCCCCACCATGACCCCAGGGCTGCAGTGGGGGCATAGAGCTTTTCTGCTCTCAGGGCCACGGCAGGAGGTGGAAGGAGAGAGAGCAAGTAGGGCCTGGGGATGGAAGAGGCAGAGTGAGGATCAAATGCGGGTGAGGCCACAGGGGAAGGGGTGGAACAGGATGTGGACATGGGCAGAACGGAGGAGGAGATCCAGGCTCAGAGCTCCAGCAGTCCAGCCAGGGCTGAGAGCTCCACCATGATCCCAGCTGAGGCTGAGAGCTCAGCCCCAGTTGGGACCAAGCGCTCAGCCCCCCTCTGGTGGCCCCAGCCGAGCTCTCTGCTCCAGCTGGGGCCATGGGGTAGAGGAGCCAAGCACACAGCCCCCTCACCCCGGTTGGGGCTCTGGGGGGAGAGAGGGCTGAGAGCACCAAGTAGGGTCATGGCCTTGGCTGGAAGAGGCAGGACCCCAGTCAGAAGAGGCAGGGCATGGGGCTAGCCTCCGCAAGGGGAAGCTTCACCTGTTGTCCATGCATATGTATGATTTAAAAATGTGATGCACATGCCAGGACACAACCTGTTCATCAAAACTTTCCAGTTTTCTAAAAAGTTTATTGAAAAATAACCATAAAAAGTGAGAACAGTTATTCATATACAGCTATAAAATGTGGTAATAGTCACAAATATTACTATAAATATGATGTGGATTCAATAATTATTTTCATTTACAGCATGATTGTGCATTAATTTTCTGTTCGGTTTAGAGGTCAAAATAAGATTGAGCTGCTGCAGAATAAACTCAACTTGGAATCCAAAAATCAAGTTGTGTTCTTCCTGTTTCATGCACCGTCAACAGTAAAAGTTTTAGTTTTAGAATTTAGCTGGTAATCATGTTAATTACATGCCAGACAGGTCAAAACACAATTTGTTTTTCCACAGGGGTGTTGGTTTGTAGTTCTGACTAGAAAAACTTGTTCAGTAAATGGCCTACAAAATATCTCCACATCCTACAAAATATTTATACACATGCTAAGCTTTTATGTGACTAGTCCCATTGACTTCAGTGACTCCCATAAACATGATAAAAGCATCAACACTGCAAATTGTTCTGCCAGCATAGAATTTCAATGGAGTTAGTAACAGTTAAATGTACATGTTCGCAGGATCAAAAACTTTGAAGACAGAGAAAACAAATAAGTGCAGTAACAAAATGCAAATATTTATAGAATAAATTGTCTGACTATAGCAATATTAATGTCTTACATTTATTCAGTGCCTTTCATGCCAAATTGATTTGCTGGTTCTGGCTGCAATCGTGCAACAAGTTCCACATGGGCACAACAGTTTGCAGAAACAGGACTTCTACAGCATTTAAGGAGATCATTTCACCGACCCCTGAAATACAGACTTTTCTGATTAACTATAGGCAGGAACAACACAGTTTAGGACAAGCGTGAAAAATATTGTAGCAAACTGATCTTGCAAAGGGATTTAGAGTTGTGACATGTAATTTACTTACAAAGAAGTACCATGAAATGTTTAATGACCACAATTGAATAAGAATACTGATATGTTTCATTTGAAAGATGACATCTCCAGTGGCCCAGTGAATCCTAAAATTGGTACTTATTCCAACAGAAGAATGCCATTTACTGAATCACCAGGGGTGGGATTTATGAGGGGACATAGGTGTTGTGACATTGAGCATCATTGTGCTTACCTTTAGGCACCTAGAATATCAGCAGAACAGCACTACAGTCTACAATGCCCAGTTAAGCCACCTAGTCTCCCTATATGATTAATGGGGAGAGAGAAGCGCCTAAGAATACAATCCACAAAAACTAGAATGCTAGGTGAGGAGTTTCCAAAACTAGTGTGTGCTAAGATCCTCCCCTCTCTGAGAGATAAGCCCTTAAATCTGGGTTTCAGGGAGATACCTATTTCTACTAAGTGATCATACCCAAATGCAAACCTCTCTTCTGAAGTCAGGCAGCTGAGGTGTTTCTTGCAAAAATTAGTTAGGCATCTGCTTTGTACCACACAAAACAGCCAGTGGAAGAGGTGGTGCCATCACCTACTTTATAACTTTTAGTCAAGTGATTATAGCACTCACCTGGGATGTGGAAGACCCAGATCGAAGTGCCACATGTTCTACCAGAGGGCAAGGAAGAATTTGAGCAGTGGGTTACCTACCTCTCAGAAGAGTACATGTCACTGAGCTATGGGATAGTTTGATGTTAGGATCTCTCAGTCTTTCCTTTTGAAGCTTTTCCCCTGTAGATAATGAAAGAATGATTGGACAAGAAGGTATGAACCCTGGGTCTCCTATCTCCTAGAGCCCTAAACATAGGACTATAAAATCATTCTCCCTAGACCATTACTAGAGGTAACTTGTAGAATTATCAGTAATTATGCAAAACAGACAGAAGTGTTCAATCAATATTTCTGTTCTGTATCTGGGGAAAAAACAGATATATTTGATAACACTCTTTCCACCCTACTAATGTGTTGGAAGGATGTTAAACTACTAAAGTTAGGTATTTTTAAATCAGCAGGTCTGGATAACTTTCATTCCATGGTTTTAAAAGAGTTTCCTGAGGAGCTCACTGTACCGTTAATATTGATTTTTAATAAGTCCTGGAACACTAGAGAAGTTCCAGAAGACAGGAAGAAAGATAATGTTAGGCTAATATTAAAAAACGGTAAGTGGGATTAATTATAGGCCTGTCAGACTGAGATCAATCCTGGGTTTGATAATGAAGTAGCTGATACAGGAGTCAATTCATAAAGAATTAAAGGAGGATAATGTAATTAATGCCAATCAATATGGCTTTATGGAACACAGATGCTGTCAAACTCATTTTTTATGACTACATATTTGTTTGCTAAAAGTAACAGAATTGATGTAATAGACTTCTATAAGGTGTTTGATTTGGATTAATAACTGTCTGATAGGTCTCAAAATATTATTGTAAACAGGGAATGATTATTAAATGGGTGTGTTTCCAGTGGGGTCCCTCAGGGATCAGTTTTTGGCCCTAAGCTAGTTAACATTTTTATCAGTCACATGGAAGAAAACATAAAATCATCACTGGTAAAGTTTGCATATAACACAAAAACAGGGGGAGTGTTAAATAATGAAGAGCACAGGTTATTGATATAGAGTGATTTGGATCACTTGGCAAGCTGAGTATGAGCAAATAATGTGTGTTTAATACAACTAAAAGTAAATGTATACATCTAGAAACCAAAAAATATTGGCCATACTTACAGGATGGGTATATCTATCCTAGGAAGCAGTGATAAAGATTTGGAGTAATGGTGGATAATCAGCTAAGCAGGAGCTCCTAGTGCAAATGTTGTAGCTAAGGCCTTGGTTACACTGGCACTTTATAGCGCTATAAAGCTGCCAGGAGCGCTATAACCTCCTACCCGTCCACACTGGCGAGGCACGTAGAGCGCTATAACCGCGGAGTTATAGCGCTCCTGGTAATCCACCTCCGCACGCGGAATAAGGGCTGTAGCGCAGCTGCTGTAGCGCTACAGCAAGAATGTGGACACCCACTGCGCATTAACTGGCCTCCAGCCCATCTCATAATTCCCGTTCGAGCCACTCTGGTCATCACTTGCAAACTCTTTTGTCCTGTCCTCAGGTGACCACACATCAGACCCACCCTTTAAATTTCCAGGGAAATTTGAAAATCCCCTTCCTGTTTGCTCCAGCCAAATGTGGTGTGCTCTCAGGGAATCCTTGCAGTGATCGTTCTCCTTGATCATGACTCCACGTGCCATGCCTCCTCGCAGTAGGCAATCCCCAGCGTGGAGCAATAGCGAGGTGCTGAACCTCATCAGTTGTTGTGGGGAAGAGGCTGTTCAGTCTCAGCTGCGGTCTAGTCACAGGAATTATGACACCTATGGGCAGATATCACGGGCCTTGGCGGAAAGAGGCCATGAGCAGGACACTCTGCAGTGCCGTGTTAAGGTAAAGGAGCTTAGGAATGCGTATCGCAAAGCCCGCGAGGCAAACGGACGCTCCGGTGATTTGCAGATTTTATAAGGAGCTGCACACGATACTTGGTGGTGATCCTACGTGCACTCCATTGACCACCACGGTCACTTCCCAGCCCACCAGTGAAGGGAGGGGTGAAGACGAGGATGAAGAGGAGGAGGATGAAGAGGAGGAGGAGGCGGCAGTGGCCCAGGGCACGGAGAAGTCCCAGGACGCATGCAGCCAGGAGCTCTTCTCAAGCCAGGAGGAGGGCAGCCAGCTGCAGCGTCCGATGGTTGCGGGGGGCAGCGCAGCAGTGGATTGCAGAGGTAAAGCTGCTTTTCTATTGGGAAGGCAGGCAGCTTTGGGTGGAAAGGGATGCTTGCATGCTTGCCTACATGTGGAATAGTGCATTGATGTAGTCTATCACATCGTGGTAATCGTCATCTGTAATCTCTTCAAAGGTCTCGATAAGAGTGCTTGCAATGAGCCTGCGCAGGTTTCTCGGGAGAGCCAGCGTAGCCCCCGTCCCGGTCACAGTCACTAGTCCCCGCCACTGTGCTACGATGGGTGGGGGGATCATTGCTGCACAGAGGCAAGCTGCATATGGCCCTGGGCAGAAGCCGCATCTCATTAAAATGCCCTCCCTTTCTTCCTCGGTCACCCGCAGCAGCGAGATATCTTCCAGGACGAACACCTACAGAGAATGTTGGGACAGTGTTCAGAGTAGGGCTCCTGCCACTTCCCGGCACTCCCCGCCAGCCATAGCACAGCACGGCAGGGAAACAGTCATTCCCTCTGCATCTGGAGAAGACTCACCATGGCAGGGGCTCCGTTGTTGTCTGTGTGCTCTCTGTGGAACAGGCAAACGGGGAATGCGGGGGAATCATCAGCATGTCTGCTGTTTAAAAGGGAGCCACTGTTACATGTTTAATTTTCTCTGTGTAGGATTGACCTTGAGCCCTGTGCCATCGCTGTTATCAACAGCTGACAGGCTGAGGTGACTGAGGAAGAGGCCACGAAAGAGCAAAGAGGATCTAGTACAGCAAGTAATGCAACAGGCTGTAATGGAGAATCGAATTGCACAGAGGTGGAGGGAGAACGAGAGCAAGTTGAGGGAGAAGGCGCAGCAGGAGAACGTGATTCACCGGCAGGAAACCACCGATAAGCTGTTCTCATCACTGCAGCTTCAATTAGAGACTATGCAGCAGATTCTCGCCATTCAGGAGGAGAAGCACTGCACTCTCCGCCCCCTTTATCATTTGCCCCAAAACCCTTCCCCCTCTGGCCCTTTGTCCCCTCCAGGCCACTATCATCAGCCATCTGGTTATTACCACCCACAGCTGCCTCCAACCCCCCTGTCTTCACCGACCAACCCCCAAACCCAGGACCCTTATCCACTGCACTCAGCCCCTAATAACATGCCTTACTGCCGTCCACAAATGGGGTTCTGAGGACACGGCAACTCTGAGGGCACTGGAGAGTCGGAGATCTGGACATATTCCAATCTCTGACTGACCCAGTCTCACCCCAATTGCACCTCCCCCCGCTTACCCCACACATGCATCATAACCTTTTCTTTCAGCAACCGAAGTAGCTGTTGAATAAATGAATTGTCTTTTTAATAAATGGGTTTCTTTATTCAGTGTACCTAGATAATTAATGGCTACAGAAAAGCAAATGCCTTTTCGTATTAAAAGATTGCACCCTCTCTCCCTCTGCACTTCCCATTAGAACTGGCTTTCAGCCTCAAAACGCTCCCTCAAGGCATCCCTGATCCTAACAGCCTCGCGCTGGGCCCCTCTAAGAGCCCTGGTCTTTGGCTGTGCATATGTGGCCTCCAGGTGTTGAACCTCCAAGGACCATGCCTCAGTGAAGCCTTCGCCCTTCCGCTCACAAAGATTATGTAAGGCACAGCATGCAGAAATAACCACAGAGATACTTCCCTCAGCCAAGTCTAGCATCCCATAAAGACAGCGCCAGCGTGCTTTGAGACGCCCAAAAGCACACTCCACAGTCATTCGACACTGGCTAAGCCTGTAGCTGAACCTTTCCTGGCTGCTGTCCAGGCTCCCTGCGTAGGGTTTCATGAGCCAGGGCATTAAAGGGTAAGCAGGGTCGCCAAGAATCACGATGGGCATTTCGACTTCCCCCACGGGGATCCGCTGGTCCGGGGAAAAAGTCCCAGCTTGCAGCTTTTTGAACAGGCCAGTGTTGCGGAAGATGCGTGCATCATGCACCTTTCCAGACCAGCCTGCGTTAATGTCAGTAAAACGGCCACAGTGATCCACAAGCACCTGGAGAACCGTAAGAATGCGCAAGACATTGTGACAGTAGACTGCTAGGGGCACTCTCATCCTTGACTCCAGGAAAGGAAGGGGTGCTCATTCCCCCCCACTCCTGGGAGGGAAGGGGTGTTTTTCCCCGCCCCCCCCCCCCCCGACACTCCTGGGAAGGAAAGGGTACTTTCGGTCACTGTTATCAGTCTTTGCCCTGTTATAGCATATTTCCCATGCCAGACTTGGCTCTTATGGTTTGCTTGCCTTGAAATGAAACACCTGCTTGTATTCTGTGATACTAACAAGACAGAAACAAGGTATTAGTTATTCATGAGGTATGCATGAGCTGCAAATGTTCCTGTTATTTCTCTGCCTGTGTGCCCACGCGCAGTGGGCTTCTTCCCCGGGCAGTGCTCCGATGCGCCGGGTCCCTGTTTAGTGGCAGCAGCGAAATGAAGCCCCCGCTGCAGGTGTGTCACTTTGCCTTCAATAAACTCACCACTTCTATTCAACAGCTGTTTGTGTGCCTCATTCCTACGGGACGCAAAGGTATGCTGCAACAAGAACCATGGAGAAGTACCCCTTTTGGTTAATGTACTCGTCTGCTAGGTGGGCGGGCGCCAGAATAGGTATATGGGTCCCATCTATTGCCCCTCCACAGTTAGGGAAACCCATTTCTTCAAAGCCAGCCACAATGTCATGCACGTTACCCAGAGTCACGATTTTTCGTAGCAGGATGTGATTAATGGCCCTGCACTCTTGCATCAACACAACTCCAATGGTCGACTTTCCCACCCCAAAGTGGTTGGCCACCGATCGGTAGCTGTCTGGGGTGACCAGCTTCCAGATCTCAATAGCCACCTGCTTCTCCACCGGGAGGACAGCTCTCAATCTGGTGTCCTTGCGCCGCAGGGTGGGGGTGAGTTCAGCACACAGTCCCATGAAAGTGGCTTTTCTCATGCGAAAGTTTTGCAGCCACTGCTCAACTTGCATGACGATGCGATCCCACCAGTCAGTGCTTGTTTCCCGTGACCAGAAGTGACGTTCCATGGCTGTGAGCATGTCCGTTAATGAGACAAGAAGCTTCGTGTCAAATACGTTCACCGCTTCGGTCTCGTCTTCAGACCCATCACTGTCACCTTGCATGTCGAGGATTAACTCCACTGCACACTGAGATGTGCTGGCGACAGTCGTCAGCATGTCCCTCAGCAGTTGGGGATTCATTGCGGCACACAAAAATGGACGACGGAGCACACCTTGCTGAAACCGTTGAAAGATGGCGCCTGAGGTGGACGGAAACATAGGGATTGCTGGGATATGACACGAAGCATCATGGGTAGTTGGAACAGGATGCAGAATGCCCCACAAGCGATGCCCCCCTACCACAAGGCATTGCGCCAGATCGGGAAGATGTGCTCTGTGGGATACCTGCCCTAATGCGCTGATCTTAATGCCACCTGAAGTGCCGCAAATGTGGCCATGCTATACCCCTAGCACGTCTCAGTGTGGACACGCAATAGCGCTGTACCTATTGCTGTGTACGGGGACTGCTATAACCAAAAGCGCTATAATCCAGTAAGTGTAACCATGCCCTAAGAGTACTAAGGTAATTCTTGGATGCATTAACAAGCACGTCTCAAGTAGGATTAGAGAGGTTAGTTTACCTCTGTATTTGGCACTACTGCAACCATCGCTGTGTCCAGGTCTGGTGCCCAAAGTTCAAGAAGGATGTTAGTAACTTGGAGAGGGTTCAAAGAAGAGCCACAAGAACAATGAAAGGATTAGAAAACATTTCTTATAGTGACAGACTCAAAGAGCTCAATCTATGTATCTTAACAAAGAGAAGGTTAGGGAGTGACTTGATCATTGTTTATAAGTACCTACATAGGGAACAAATATTTGATAATTGACTGTTCAATTAGAAGAGAAACATATAACAGGATACAATGGCTGAAAGTTGAAGCTAGACAAATTCAAGTTGTAAATAAGGCATGAATTGTTAAGTTAATTAGCCATTGGGACAATTTCCCAAGGGTTGTAGTGGATTCTCCGTCACTGACAATTTTAAAATCAAGATTAGTTGTTTTTCTAAAAGATTTGCTCTAGGACCATGGTTCTTAAACTGGGGGGTGCGGGGTGATTCCAGGGAGGTCACGAGCTGCCACTGTCTTCGGCGGCATTTCGGTGGCAGCTCCAAATCTGGGACTGTATCCGCCAAAAAGCCACCGAAGTGAAAGCTTCTGCTGCCAGTGGCATTTCGGCAGACACAGAGACGAACGCTGTGTGCCATCAAAATACCGCCGAATGTAGAAGTGTTCAATTCGGTGGCATTTCTGCGGACACATCCCTGGGCCGCGACAGGACGCAGCAAAGCAAAAAGGGGTTGCCGTCAGAACAAGTTTGAGAACCGCTGCTCTTGGACCTATTTTGAGGAAATTTTATGGCCTGTGTTATACAGGTGTTATACAAACTAGATGTTGTCCCTTTTGGCCTTGGAATTTGTGATCTAAGAATCTCTCTCTCTGGACCACTCACTGTTCCATTGTGAATAAATATTCAATAGTGGGCCACACAGAGAGAGACTTTGCAGTCCACTGGCTAGACTAGGGATGGGCAAACTCCAGCCCACAGGCCACATCGAGCCCGCGGGACTGTCCTACCTGGCCCCTGAGCTCCCGGTTAGGGAGGCTCCCCGCAGCCCCTTCCCCCACATTTCCCCCTCCCCTGAAGTCACACCACTGCGCAGGCAATGCACCGGGGGTTGGGACTGCTTGTGTCTGGCTCTGCATGGCTGCCAGACACACTGCTCTGAGCAGCACGGTAACGGGGTTGGGGGATTGGATAAGGGGCAGGGAGTCCTGGGGGGCAGTCAAGAGACAGGGGACAGTTGGATGGGGTGGAGGTTTTGGGGGGCAGTGAGGGGACAGGGAATGGGAGGGTTAGATAGGCGTGGGAGTCCTGGGGATCTGTCAGGGGGCGGCGGGGTGCATAGGGGTCGGGGCAGTCAGGGGACAGGAAGCAGCGGGGTTGGGTAGACGGTGGGGTTCTGGGGGGGCAGTTAGGGTGGGGGTCTCAGGAGGAGGTAGTCAGGGGACAAGGAGCGGGGGGGTTGGATGGTCGGGGGTTCTGAGGGGAGTAGTCAGAGGGCAGGAAGTGGGAGGGGGTCAGATAGTGGGCAGGATCAGGCTGCTTGGGGAGGCACAGCCTTCCCTACCCGGCCCTCCATATAATTCTGCAACCCTGAACCACTCCTGGGTTAGACCTAGGTCCAACCACATTTTCATTATTTTCCCAGAGTGGAACAGCTTCAATACGAGATACTGAAGAGCCCCACATCAAATATCCTCTAGCCCAGAGGCTGGACACTCTCCCAAGAGATAGAAGATACCTTTTGTCCGGATTGCCTCCCCACTCTGAACTCTAGGGTACAGATGTGGGGACCCGCATGAAAAAAGAAATACCCCCCCCCCCCCAAGCTTATTTTACCAGCTTGGGTTAAAATGTTTTTCCCCAGAACACAACTTCTTCTGTGTCTGGACTTAGTAGTTGCCACCACCAAACTAAGGCTAGGCTACTTTATACTTATGACACCTTTTCAAATCCTTTCTTTCCCGCTCTGGCAGAGAGGGGGGAATGGCAACTGGGTTTCCCATGTCCTTGGTTAGTGGTCTGGTACGTAGTCTTTGAGCTCACCTACTGGATCAGGCTGTGCATACAACTTCAGCCGATCATGGATATCTCCCCCCAGTTTGTGGATCACTCGGGAGCTTTGGTGGGTCAGATATTAAACTGATAAGAACAGATTTTAAAACATATAATAGATAGGTTGGGGAAAGTGTGTGTGTACATCTGGGTATAGTGCTTAGATTATCCACAAATATAAAGTTAGTTTTAAAAGGTCATATTTTACATATTGCTGCTGATTATGGCCTTAGGTGGGTGAGGGGTAGGCATTTGAATGCTTACAAAGAGACAGTAGCAGGCATGCCTAGTAGAAGCACTGGTGTCTAGGGAGCCTTTACCCTGGAAACGCAGGTGCTGAGTCTGTGAAATCCAGTTTTGGTATCAGTGTCCTCCCTGTTCACCGGATTCACAGGACTAAGAGCCAGAGTTCAAGTAGGTCTAGGAGGCGGAGGAGCTTGAGCCTATGTGGGTCCGGTACATCATGTCACCAAACGAAGCTGGTGCCAAGGAAGAGAGACAGCAAATCCAGCCCCGCCCAGCAGGTGGGAGTGAAAGACGCCCCAGTCCGAATAGGGGAGCGCGGCGCATCCCCCTCGCCCAGGACTGGCGCTCACCCGCCTGCCAACATGGAGGGAACGCAGCCGGCAGCGTGCGCGAGGAAATCAACGGACCCACCCAGTTACTCCTACTTCCTCTGGCGTGACCACTGAAACTACAAGGACCAGCATGCAGTGCGCTGTCTGCTCGGAGTGGGCCTGCGGCGCAGGGTAACCCGCACGCTGGGAACTCGGCTCCCTACGTTAGCGGTGTTGCGGAATAGGACTAGTTACGGGCGTTGAGTTCACTGCTGTTCATTACCAGGGCGCTGGCTCAATACGTTGGAAGATATGCAATTACCGTAGGGGCAACTCTAAAGGCCCGTAGTCTAGGGCCCGCCACGCGCCGTAGGAGCATAACGTGTAGCTATGGCGGTCGCCAAAGACACCAATAGATAGTTTTGTGAGCTTTGATTGACTGATGCTACATCCAGTAGGAGTCTTTCTTATAACCAATAGGCGTTTAGAATGAGTATGAGGGCGTTACTTCCTGCTGAGGGGGTGACGTGAGGCTGGAGCGCAGGCGCCGCTTCCTTTTCTGGGTGGCAGCGAGCGAGGCAGCACTATGAAGGCGTCGGGCACCGTAAGCGTGGCCCGCCGGGTCTAGCGGGCTGGGGCTGGACGGCTTCGGCCGGTTAGGGGGTGGGGAGGGCTAGTAACTGGTACTTGGGCCGTTCTTGCAAGTCCCGCCCGCGCGGTTCGCTCCATCTTTTCCTCGGGGAGGGAGCGAGCGAGCGGCCAACATGGCGGCTGCCAGGAACGTGAGGCTGGGGAGGCCGCGCAGAGCGGCGCCTGTGCCCCCTTCGTTGAGGCCGGCCTCAGGCGCGGGGTGACGAGAGGCCGGCCTGGGTTCTTCCCTGCGCAGGCCGCGTGTGACCCCGACGCTCCCCCTGCAAGTACCACAGCCCGCGGCCTTGCTCGGAGGCAGGGCGGGAGCGCACGGGCTGGATGGGCCAGGACCCGGGGAGCCGGGTCTCGAGGCCCCAGAACTGCGGCTTTCGGTGTGGAGCAAGTCCCGCAAGAGGCTCTGACCCCATTGTGACCGTTGCTGTCCCAGAGCGATGCTCTCCGTGGGGACTAAGACGAGCCGTGTCGCCTTTCATGGGCCAAAGCGAAGGGCCCGATGAGATCCATCCTGTAGGAGAGCTGGACTTGGCCGTAGTGTTTGTTATCCGTAGGACACTCAGCTGTAAGCTGCTTCCCCCAATTGCCTTCTGCAGTCGCTGCGGGCTTGGCACATCACTGCTCGTGAGATCTCCTGTATGACTAACACTGGCTTGCTTTCGCCTCTGAACATTGAAGGAATTTTTTTCATTCTCTCTCTCTCTTTTTCTTTTTGTTTTTAGCTGAGGGAGTACAAAGTTGTTGGACGATGTCTTCCTACTCCTAAATGTCCAACACCACCCCTTTATCGGATGCGTATCTTCGCTCCTAATCATGTTGTTGCCAAGTCCCGTTTCTGGTACTTTGTGTCTCAGCTGAAGAAGATGAAGAAGTCTTCTGGAGAAATTGTGTACTGTGGACAGGTATGGTCTTAAAAAGAAAAAAACCTGTAGTCTTGGAAATTTCTGGGATTTTAGATGTTTTTATGTGTTAGAATGGAAATATTTATGAAAGCTCATCATGACACTGAAAGTGAAATTAAACTTTTTGGCTGTCACATTTTGTGTACCTGAAAAATCAGATTTCTACTTTCCACAATGATTAGAAACCATGAATAATTTAAAAGTAAATGCATTAGACCAGCCTTACAAAATCATGACAGATAATCCCTAGACAATCTATGCTACTGCTGGTGCCTACCCCACCTCCAAAAAAATACAGTAATAGAGATCTAACATTTCATTTCCTGCTTAGAAAATACTTACTCTGAGTTCTGTTTTCAAGACTGGTTTAATTCTTTAAGTAGTCAACATCATAATTTTAAGAGTTTCCTAGTTTACTTTGGTATATATCACTTGAGATTCATCTAAACTTCCTAATCTGTGTTGTAATTCTGTACCATCCCTGTTGCACAGTCCATGGTATTAAAATGAAATTTTTGTTTTGTAAAACACATTTTCACCATTGGCACGCTCACTCTATTCCTTTTCCCTCAATTGGAATTTTAAAAAGTAACTGAAACAATTAGGTAGATTTTTTTTTTTTCTTTTTTTTTTTAAGTAAGAAAAGCTTGGGTGCTAATCTGACAATTGAGGCATAGTTTTCAAAAGTGACAAGGGAGCACAAGTCCTGCTGAAAGTAAGAGGAATTTGTACTCCTAAATCGCTCTGTTTCTGGAATATCTGGCCTTATCCCTTTGGAAAGCTGCTTACTGACCTATGTAGAAAAATCAACTCACCTACCCTTTACTATGGTTGATGACAAAGAATTGACTTAACGTATGTGTGGGGGGGCCGGGGGGGGGGGAATTCGCAAGATGATAGAATTCTGACTAGAATGTTAATGAAGTGTTCTCCCAAACTGTTGTTTTATTATTCAATACACAGTTTATCAGTGAGGTGTAGTGTCTTTATCTCTGGTTCTTTCTTCACTTTTATAACCTCAGGTATATGAAAAGTCCCCCTTGCGGGTGAAAAACTTTGGTATCTGGCTACGCTATGATTCTCGTAGTGGAACCCACAACATGTACAGGGAATACAGGGACTTGACAACTGCTGGTGCTGTTACACAGTGCTGTAAGTAAATATTTGTTGGGATAAAGAATAATCTTTCAGCGGTGGTATGGGTAAGACCTCACAAAGCATTTGAGAAATTGAAATAGAGATGTACAGGATAACCTTGGTGAAGGTGGTGACTGCATTCAAATGACAGTACAACTATTTGAAAAGCAAATGTTTGGATCTGTTGGAACAAATGAATAGCAGTGATTGCTGGAGACTTTCCTCCTAACCAAATATTTCTTATTCCCTTAAAGATCTTTTGAACATAACCTTCTTAAACTTGGTTTCTGCCATTTAAATTTATTTTTTTAGTGAAATTTAAAGAAGCTGTTTCGGTTGTACAGTTGTGTAAAGTTCTAATTTGGTTCTCTTCCAGTTCAGGTTATTCCTTGCATTATACCTGAATGTTCATTTTTAATTTTTATAAAAAAAATCTGATCTGTTCCCAAGAAATTGAAACTTTTGGGAGAATCACTAAGGCTCACCCTTCTTTTCTGCACAACACTTAACAGTATTTTGGACTTAATTACTTTTTAATGTTCTTGTTGAAATCATACAAGCACCAAAATGAGGAAATTCAGCTATATTTCATTTGGCCATATGGAGAATATTAAGACTTTAGCATCCAGGCCATGTGGAAAATACTTTTTGTGTTTTGTAGCAGAATGAGTTTTTGTGGGAACTGAATTTCCTGAAATCTTTTGTATAGAAGATAATTAGTGTGTTGGCCAAAAAGACCTCATAGTCTCTGTTTACAAAGGGTCACAAGTAGACCTTAATATCTGATAGACTAATGATCTATTGTGTTGAAATATCTGGGGCTACCTTTTAATTCAGATTCCATGTGCAGTTACTATAATGGGTGATACTTTTTCATTCTAAATATAACAGTACTAGTGCATTTTAATTTGTTTTTAGAACACTTTGAAAAGTGCACACAAAAACCCAAAGAATATTATTTTTCGTAATAGTGTTCTTGTCATGTGTGCAAATAGCATGTGTACCTTGTCGCCTTTCAAGAGCTGACATGTTTTTGAAAGTGAAACTGAAGGTCCAACATAAATTTTTCTTAATTTTATCAAATTAAGTTTTAAACACAGCAGTTTATTATTCTGTGTGTATTTTTGATATCTAATCTGGTTCAAGCAATATAGCTGAGAGCTTATTCAGAATTCCTTGTATGCCCGTCTTACATCTGAGTTGTAAACACCTGAAAGCTGAGGATTTATGTGGAAATGTGTTTTGCCTTTGAGAGCATTGTAGCAGGCACAATAATATTGTGAGATAGCAATGTCTTTTGAAACTGATAATTAGCACTTGAGATCCTGATATCCACAGAATTACTGAACAAGACAGTTAAACTGTACTTAGGGTTGTATATTATGGTTCATACATGATGAGCACCAAAAAGAGGAACCCATGTTTTGAGGTATAAAGATGGCCTCGGATTTCTTTTGAGAATGTTTCAAATGTGAACCTTCAGGTCTATCGGTCCCATGCATATTTCTTGTATTAATTGAGCAATTGAATTAATTGAACAATGCTAAAGTTGGTGACTTTTTTAAAAAAAAGCTAGAAACGTAGGGTTGTTACACTTAAAGAATAACGTAGTGATTGGTAAGTATGGAAATAGTAATGTCCCCAACTTGCATCTTCCAGTATTCCATAATTTTAAGTATAGCTCCTGATTCACTAACTTCTTCCTCTAAAAATGTGGACTACACATGAAGAATTGTACCTTTTCTTGACGAATTTTGGTGTATGGAGGAGGTGGCAGCACCTCTGACTTATAATAAAAAGCTCCAGTAGACTGTTGCTCCTCTGTTAATAAACCTCCTGACTAGAATATCTGTAGGGAAAATATAGGAAAAAGCTGGTGTTTCAATTGTAGTATCCAAGTCAGCTATTAAAATATAATATGCAAGAATGGTGAATTTCATTATAAGGATCTCTGTTTAAGGAAACCTGCTTCATGTAAACAATTTCAAATTGCACAGGGGAGAAGAAAAAATATTGTGAATCATGTTTAAAGTAAATAAGATAATGTTGATATCACCGTAATGTTACAGACCGTGATATGGGTGCCCGCCATCGTGCCCGTGCTCACTCTATTCAGATCATGAAGGTTGAGGAGATTGCTGCTAGCAAGTGCCGTAGACCTGCAGTCAAGCAATTCCATGTAAGTGAAACAAAGGAAAACAGTGGTTGTGGGGCTCATTATAACACCCAAGATGGGACAAAATTGGTCTTACCTAGAAGATTGCACTAAGTTTACAGGATATGCTATGCTGATTAAAAATACCAATTGTTGCATTGTGGTCCAACAATTATTTCATATAGCAGAGATGTATTGAGTCAAACTTGCATGTGCTGTTGGAACTTAGAATCATGGATCCTTTAGTGCTAGAACTAGTTGAGTGAAACTACAGATCAAAACTGGTTTGATTTCTTTCAGTATTCACATGTTTGAGTGTTCTGTCTTTAAATAAAAAAAAGTATATCTAGTCTTAACAGCTATGCTGAAACAACTGTTTTGAAATAAGCCTATCTTAACTTGCAGAAAAGGCAGCTCTGTATAGAAAGGTGTTAGTAGATATGTCTTATATATATTTGTATTACCCAAGAGCTCATTGTGTGAGGTGCTGTAAAAACAGAGAATAAAAAGACAGACCCTTCCCCAAAGAGCTTAGAAAAAGGAGCCTTTAGTTGTTTCTAGCTTCTAGTAACCCTGATTCATGGAAATTCTTGTTGCTCTGATCTCTAATGCAGATTAGATATGAAGATCAGAAGTTGCATTTTCTAATTGTGACTTACGTTTTGTAGAGTGTGTATGCCTTGAGATTATTGCAAGACAGATATAAATGAAAACTAACACTTTCTCCCTTACAGGATTCAAAAATCAAGTTCCCTCTGCCACACAGAGTTCTGCGTCGTCAGCACAAACCACGTTTCACCACCAAGAGACCAAATACATTCTTCTAAGTGCAAGAACATTCTATTTGCTCTGTGTTCCAATAAAATTCTTATTGGAAAGCTCTTAGACTCTTTAATTTGCAAGACCTAGTTTTGGAGGAAATGCTGCTGAGAACACTTACTACTGCATGGACAGTCGTGGGAGGGAAAAAGTTTAAACTCCAACTGAGAGGCTTGCTGCTGTCGTTCTAGAACAGTCTTGCATCTTAATTTTTCTTAATGTGAAAGCTACATAAGTGTTAATATAGAAGCATGTGTAGTTCATAGCTAAGGTTTTGAGCTTCTCAGTCAAAGGGATTTCAATCCCGCTTTGTGCACTTGGTTAAGGACTATTAGGATTTGTATACACAGCCACCTTACCGTGCTGTAACTTTCTCGCTCGGGGATGTTTTTTCACACCCTTTGAGTGCTGCAAGTTTCAGCAATGTAAAGTGGCAGTGTAGACAATGCATCAGTACTGGGAGTGCCCCTCGCTGGTGCCATGACTACACAGCCATGTCGCTAGTGAAGACATACCCTTAAGGTCCACATTTTATTGTGCACGTCAATGAAAACTTAATGTCAAAATTTATACTTTTCAACAGACTCTCATCCTTTGAGTTATCAGCCTTACCTACTGAGGGTTGTTTGCATATTGAACCTTTCCAATGTTCCATTTCATTAGTTCTAAAATATATCTACATCTTCAGTCTTTAAAACATAATGAGCAACTAAACTGAGCCATCCACATCTGCTTCTCACCACTTTATATAATCAAAATTTATTCCCACCTCATAAATCCATTATACTGTAGTTAAGAAATCCTACATTCCTTTTGTCTCTTCCATCAACTGTCTCGCATGGGGAGAAAAGTCTTCCGGTATGTCTGGAATGTCCACAAATGTGGACTGAGCGGGGAGGAAAGAATTAGGAGTTGAGTCCTTCAAAGAGAACACCTTACAACTTTCTGTTGTACAGATAGAGCACTAGTGCCTGTATTGATTTCATGTACAGAAGGAGAGGGATGGTCTCATGACCTAGACCAAACTACTTGGACCTTTTAAAGATAAAAGGTTGCATTTTGAATGTCAGACAGAAAACACCAGGCAGCTGAGACAGCACTGGTGTTACAGGGTGCTGAATTGTGGACTACAGCACCTGAATGGTCTTAGAGCACAGTAAATTAATGCATAAGTGACAAAGGTCACACTTGCTGCACAAAGGGGGGAAAAAAGATGCTACTTGCAGCCCAGGCTTTAAAAAGATGCTCAGTGACTAGTGTGATTTACAATTAGTGCCTTTCTTCCAACTGAGGCTGTTTTACTGCTACACACTTGTTCTGGATACTTTCTCTGCCTACTCATGCACCTAATTTTACCTGGATTAAACCTGTGCTGAATCTCATTTGTGCTGGGACATCTGGCCTAATATTTAAGGATTAAAGTGTAAGATAAAAAACTATTAACTTTATGGAAAGTTTATTTGGAAACAAAATGGAACCTGGTAATTGACTAATTGGAGTTACCAACAATTGGGTGACAGTTTAGAAACTTCAGTCGACATGGGATATGCTACTGCAGCATCCTGGATCACAGTGACTACATCAGACCCTTGCTAGAGTGGGATTTGGGATCCATGCCAAGAACTGTGTTTATAGCAGGGACTAAATGAACTAAATTTGGGATCCATAGCCATGACCGTGTCATATCTGAATTTGAGTTATATAGACATGCATTCTAGCGTGGGTCCGTCATTACATACTTTAAGTATGACATACATCCCCTTTCGTGCTAAGCAGAAGCTCAAACTGGGAAATGTTGACACTAAGTAAAATCATAGTTTGAAAATTGCATACATCCTACATTAAACTGACTCACTGAAAATAACTGTTATTCTACCTTACTATTATGAGTAAACTATACCACGTCAGCTAGAAGATGGATCGGCAACCTTTCAGAAGTGGTGTGCTGAGTCTTCATGTATGGTTTTGTGTGCCAGTAATACATTTTAACATTTTTGGAAGGTGTCTCTCTGTTAGTCTATAATATATAACTAAGATATTCATATAAAGTAAATAAGGTTTTTAAAATGTTTAAGAAACTTTATTTTAAATTAAAATGCAGATTCCCCCTGGACTGGCGGCTAGGACCCAGAAATGGTGGCTAGGACCCAGGAATCAGCTCACATGCTGCCTTTGGCACACATGCCGTAGGTTGCCTACCCCTGAGTTAGAATGTCACTATATCACAAAAAAGAGAGGCCTGAATACAGCTCCTAATCAAGCTACATCAGCCTGGTTTACAGTGCAAATGTCAGTATAACTGTTGCTATGGAATGTGGAAAATCTATATCCAAGTAATGCATTTATGCTAACCTAACTCCCGGTGTAGACAGTGCTATGTTAATGGAAGGACTTCTGTTACTGCCTCTTGAGGGGATGGAGTACCTATGTCAATGGGAGAAGCTCTCCAATTGGCATAAGTAGCATCTTCACTAAGCTCTACAGCAGGGCAGCTGCAGTGCTGTAACTGTAGACAAGTGCTCAGTACCATGGTGTCCTCTCTTTCCTTCCTCTAGGGATGAGTATAGTTCCAGTGTTCCTAGATTCTGCATACATGAGTTTTAAAACATGATTCTTGTAGCTCCACACTGATCAGTTATATACAGGGAATTGAACTGTCCCATCTCTGAAAAAATGTGGGTCATCACCTACTCCTGATTTGCTTTATCATAATTTTAATGGAGTCTTAGGGGATTTGCTGTTATGCTACTATGGGTCTGAAAAATCAACAAACATTGAAGGAAGTTATGACACTGGCAACAAATGTAAGTGATAAGTATTCACCTGCTGTAGATGTAGTGAAACCTAGTGCATCCCTATTTGCAATTTATGTGACCAGATCCCTGAATGAGTCTTTAGGGAAAAGTGCAGCAGTGTATGCAACTGTTTTCCTAGCAGGAACATACTATTAATTGTTTTACTGAGGAGGAATATTTTTAAAAGTTCTGTTGTTAGGATAGTTTTGTCAAAAATAGGAAAGGAATGAGGTGTATGTTTTCACCATGCTGATCCCAGAGATCATGCTGAATAGCATATTATTGCACAAGTTGTGCAGTGAGACTATTTGTAGGGTAAGATGCTACTCCGTGTGTGCAAAGTGATCAGAATCTGGTCCATATTAACAAGAGTATAACAATCTTTGTGCAAGTTGAGTACTGAGAAACATAAGCCATTAAAATAACTTCATGTGATAGTGAATGCAAATATAATTTTAATATAAATTATTTACTTCTTAGTTTATCATGTTTCCTTTAGCAAAACAAAGAACAAGGATATATTGCCAACAATATACAGCAAAGCACCTATCACGACTAAGTGATTTTTACCTGAAGTGGAGAACTGTAGCTTGATACAATAAATGTATTTATCAGATGTGTGTCCACATTCAGCATCTTAAATCATTAGGTGGCACTTAGAATATTTAATTTTATTCTAATAATGTACATTTTAAGATTTTTTTCCCTGTATATTTCCTATTCTAGTGAACTAGACTGCAGTGTGATGCTTTATTCAAGTCCAAGACTACAGGCTGCATCTGGCTCAAGAGCCATGAGTTGAGCAGTATTTAACTAGCACAAAATGTGCATTTGATTTGCTTGATTTTTTTGTTGTTGTTGTTGCTAGCCTTAATTAGGTTACCAGACGTATGGATGAGTAATGTGACATTGTTCTATTGTTTCTGTTTAACCTTTGCACATACACCGGATATGAGTAATTTGCCTTAGCCTTCTGAGTGCTGTACATTGTATATAGCCACTTGGCTGGGCATTATGTTTTGATGTTGGAGGATAACTTCTTACATCTCTCTTGTCCCAGAATGTAATTTATTGTACTGGGTTTGCTCTTGTACACACTATCAACTGTGCTTGGCCCTTGTGTAGCATTTACAGTATATTTAGTTTTCCATTTTTTAAAATTTTAATCCCCAGGGACAGACAACCTAATGTAAATATATTTTCTCTCTCTACCATAAGAAATTCTTTTGATACCTTTCACAAGATACTACAATGGATGGAACACACAATGGGTAGAACATCCTTCTGAAATAGAGTAACATTTTCAAAGGTGCCTAAGATTTAGGCTTCCCAGTCACTATGCGCACACAGATTCATAGAATATCAGGGTTGGAAGGGACCTCAGGAGGTTATCTAGTCCAAGCCCCTGCTTAAAGCAAGACTAACCCCAACTAAATCATCCCAGCCAGGGCTTTGTCAAGCCTGACCTTAAAGACATAATGGGGCAAGGTTTTTTGGATGACTGGCACAGTAACATGAGGTATATACAAAGGTCAGGATGTTCAAAGAGCCATTGCTCATCTTTTAAGCCAAGTTCATTTACCTCCTTCTCCCACCCATTGGTGGGCCACTCACTGCAAATAAATATACCAAAATTCATATGCAGTTCCTCCACCCACCATCCATCCATCCCTCAAATAGAGAACAAAAAAAATCTTACTTATGTCAGTAACCAGGTTCTTCTGCCCTCTCTCTCCCTCGTATCTATCATCTTGGCTCCAGTGTATATCTTGTATCTCCTTCTCCTTGAAAAAACAGAAAACTGCAGGCCCCATGTCCAGCATGGGAGCCACAGTCAGCTATGGGAACAGTAAAGTGGCTGATCAGAATTGTGGGGCACCTCACTATCACCTGTCCTTAGCATAAAGAAACCTTGTCTGTGACTGCTGGGGGTCAGCTCCCTAACCCCACCAGCCACAGGCAACACAAGCACTCTGTTCTAGGCCTCACAGGCCTTCCTGCCACTCTACAGATTAGTGATTGGAACACTTCAATCCACAAGATCTCCCTGGAGCATCCATCCCCTGTTTCACTGGACACTCGCAGTATTCACCGATACACTGCTGCCAGAGAAGTACTACACCCTTACCAGTTTCATCTCAAATCACTGTTCCACTTAACTCACAGCACTTAGATTTGTTTATAGTGAAATCAGGTATAAATTGATTTAACAAAGCAAAGAGATTCAAGTAGTAGTAAGTATAAATATTGGAAACAAATGGTTACATATAAAATAAAATTAACACCACACATTCTAGAGCCCAGATTAACTAACACAATACTCTCATGTCTAGTAAAGTATTGCTCACCCAAAATTGTTGCAGCACTTTATAATCAAGCTGGCTGTGACCCTTCTTTCATGAGACATGACCAGTCAGTTTGCCCCCGAGGTAAAGGATTCAGTGTGTTTCTTTGTACTCAAAGATATACCAGCCCAGCTGTTTGTTTCTTCCAGTTGATTTCCCTTTGATTAGATTTTACAATCTCTCCATTTTCACCTGGCTCAGTATGCAAATAGACGTGCAGTGTGAGTCATAAAATACGCAAATGGCTAGAAAGGGAGATATATCAGTTACCTCCTTCCTGAAAGGAACATCTCTTTGGTATGTCACTGTGATGTTTTGAGGTTCAACTCAGACTAGTAAGGGACTGTGTGACCACTAACCCTTTGACCCTGACTGAAATGCCTGCATGGAAACTTTTAAAAACACTAAGACTCAAATGAAATGTATATCCCATATTAAAAAAATAGAGGAACAAAAAATTTCACCTTAGCTAAACAGACTAAGAGAGATCACTGGAGGAAAAAGGCATTCTTTAAAAATTGGAAGTCAAATACTAGTGATGAAAATAAAGAGGAACATAAACTCTGGCAAGTCAAGTATAAAAGTATGATTGGGCAGGCCAAAAAGGAATTTGAAGAGCTACTAGCAAGAGACTCAAAAACTAGTACATCAGAAGCAGGAAGCCTGCCAAACAGTCAGTGGGCTAGTGGATGATTGTGGTGTTAAAGAACTCAAGAAAGACAAGGCCATTGCAGAGAATTTAAATGAATTTTTTGCATTGGTCTTCACTGTAGAGGATGTGAGGGAGATGCTCACACCTGAACCATTCTTTTTAGGTGACAAATCTGAGGAACTCTGCTAGATTGAGATGTCAATCTAGAACTCTGCTAGATTGAGAGGTTTGATCAAATTAATACATTAAACAGTAAGAAATTACCAGGACCAGCTGGTACTCACCCAAGAGCTCTGAAGGGCCTCAAATATGAAATTGCAGAACTATGGTATGTAACCTATCACTTAAATCAGCTTCTGTACCAGATGACTAAAAACAGCTAATGTGACACCAATTTTTTTAAAAGGTTCAAGAGGCAATCCTGGCAATTTCAGGCCAGTAAATACCAGGCAAACTGGCTTAACGTGCAGTAAAAAACAGAATTATTAGACACATAAATGAACATTATTTGTTTGGGAAGAGTCAACACAGCTTTTGTAAAAGAAAATCATGCCTCATCAATCTTTTTGAATTCTTTGAGGGAGTCAACAGACATGGACAAGGGTGATTCAGTGGATATAATGTACTTGGACTTTCAGAAAGGCTTTAACAAGATCCGTTACCGAAGACCCGTAAGCAAACTAAGTAGTAATAGGATAAGGAGGAAGACTCTCTCATGGATCAATAATTGGTTAAAAGACAGGAAACAGAGGGTAGGAATAAATGGTCAGTTTTCAGAATGGAGAGAGGTACAGAGGGTTCCCCCAGAGATCTGTACTGAGACCAGTGCTGTTCAATATATTCATAAATGATCTGGAAAAATGGGTAAACAATGAGGTGGCAAAGTTTGCAAATGATACAAAATTACTCAAGATAGTTAAGTACAAAGCAGTCTGCAAAGAGTTACAATGGGATCTCACAAAACTGGAGAACCGGGCAACAAAATTGCAGATGGAATTCAATGTTTATAAATGCAAAGAAATCAATGTGCAGTTGCAGTCAAAAAAGCTAACAGACTGTTAGGAACCATTAGAAAAGGAATAGATAATAAGACAGTAAATATAATGTCACTACATAAACACATGGTTCAGCCATACCTTGAATACTTCATGCAGTTCTGGTCACCCCATCTCAAAAAAAACCCACATTATAATTGGAAAGGGTATAGAGAAGCGCAACAAAAAGTATTAGGGGGCATAGAACAGCTTTCACATGAGGAGAGATTAAAAAGACTGTGACTGTTCAGCTTGGAAAAGAGACAACTAGTGGGGAAATATGATAGAGATCTATAAAATCATAAATGGTGTGAAGAAAATGAATAAGGAAGTGTTATTTATCCCTTCACAGAACACAGGAACCAGGAATTGCCCTCATTCCTTTCTGCACCCAACCCCCCTGACCAAACCCAGAGCTCTCTCTTGCACTCCAAACCCCTTGGCCCCATCCCCAAGCTGAGCCCCAAATCCCTCATTCCAGCCCCACCCCACAGCCCCTACCCCTGCCAGAACCCTCACCCCCTGCACCCCAACCCTCCAGCAGCACCCCAAATAATCATCCGCAGCCCTATCCCAGAGACCATACCCCCAGCTGGAGCCCTTAGCCCCTCTTACACCCCAACCTCCTGCCCCAGCCCAGTGAAAATGAGCAAGAGATGGAAGGTTGGATGGAGTGAGCACTAGTAGGGTCTCAGAGAAGTAGCGGGGCAGCAGTGTTTGGTTTTCTGCACTCATAAAGTTGGCAACCCTATGGTTTTATCCCAGTACTGGCCATGGGACAAACAAACCAAAAAGACTGTTTGGTATAAAACTGGATGTGTAGCTCCCTAGGATACAGCAGGTCAGAGCAGTTGATCTAATAGTCCCTTCTGGCCTTACACCCCAATATGATCTTTCCATGCAACACTTACTCCTGGGGGAATTCGGAACGAACAAATGAAAAATCACACGCACAATATTTTAAAAATTCTGCAAATGTTATTTGTCAAAATAATACTACAGAATCATGCCAGTTTCCATTATTTTGGTAATTTATTTCAAAATACTATCCGCAATGATATCTGTAACAATACAGACACACACAGCGTTTCCCCCAGGAACAGAGATTTAAAAACACTCCTCAGACAGCCCAGTTCCTCTGCACCTCCACCCCCGCCCAGCCAGGAGTTCTCTCTCACACACTCTCCCTCCCCACAGCCCAGAGGGAGAAACAGCCCGATGCTGGGTCCCTGGCTTGCAAGGAGTTTCCTGCATGCCAGGCCACCCCCTCCTTCCTTCGGGGGTGCTGAGAACTGCAACGGCGGGAACCTCCCAATTCCCTCCTGGCCGCCCTAGTTTTCTATTTGCCAGCTGGGCTATGCTGGCAAATAGAGAAGCCAACATCAGAAGCCAACATCGCTGCAGCCCACTTCTGCGCGGGAAAGGAAACTGCCACGGGGGGTTAATTTCTGCACAATTTCCCCAGGCCAGGAGTAACTGTCCACCCCGGAGGCAGCACAGAGGGCACCGCTGCCAGCGAAGGTGCTGGGGTCCCTGAGGCGGCAGAGCCTGAGCAATCCCCGCAAAGCCCGAGGACTCCGGCTCCGCTCCCCGCCACAGGCCGCGAGGAGCAGGAGGTTCAGCCCCGGCTCTAGGGCACCCGCCCCCCTCCCCCCAGGCCCGAGAGAAGCCCGCCGCTGTCACCCGCCTTTTTTTGGAGCACGCGCCTCAACCCTCCCTGCTCCCTTCCCCTCCCCGGTCACCATTCCAACGAGGGGCGGGGTCAGAGAGGCGACGCCCCGCCCCTTCCCGCTCACGTGTCAGGCGGCGGCGAAGCGGGGCGCCGGGCTGGCCTGGCCCATCACGTGCCCGGCGGGAAGCCGGAGGCGGCCGGCGCGGCATGGGCGAGTCCATCCCGCTGGGCGCCCCGGTGCCGCTGGAGCAGGCCGTGCTGGAGACGTTCTTCTCCCACCTGGGCATCTTCTCGTACGACAAGGCCAAGGACAATGTGGAGAAGGAGCGGGAGGCCAACAAGAGCGCGGGAGCCAGCTGGCTCTCCCTGCTGGCCGGGCTGGCGCACCTGGCCGCCGCCGAGAAGGCCTATCACAGCATGACCTTCCTGGGCCAGAAGCTAGGTACCCGCCGGGCTCGGGCCGCGTGGTGCTCGGGGCCTGCCCCGGGCCCCTCCGCCCTGGTGGCCTCTTCCTGCCGCTTGGGGGCCCCGCCTAGCAGCACCCCTGGGTGCCGGGCTTTGCGGGGCCTGCCTAGGGAGGGGACCGGGCCCCGGGTGTGGCCAGCAGGTGGGCTGAGCGCCCCGCTGGGGGCGGCTGTCCTAGTGGGTGACAGTGCATCGGGGCGGTGCCGCTGCTCAGTGGGAGCCGGGGCCGGCGTTCAACCGCCCAGCCCCTGGACCTGATGCCCAAGAAGGCAAAGGTTCCCTGCTGCCGCCTTGTGCCCATTGACCGCAGCGCCCCAGGCTCCGCGTTCTGCTCGCAGAGCCCTGGCTGGCCTCGGGATGCGGTTCTGGGGCTGCTGGGATCAAGCCCTGCAGGACGCCAACGCCTTCCGTGCTAAGTCACTGCTCCAGATCTAGGTTTAAGAGTAGCAACCGTGTTAGTCTCTATCTGTAAAGAAAACGAAGAATACTTGTAGCACTTGCTCCAGTTCTAGTTACCCCATGTTTCAGGAGCCTGAGTGAAATGGGCATCCTGGTCTCAGGCTGCTTTCTAGCTGACTGTCCTATTACAGCCACCCCTTACATCCTGCTGTGTAGTCTCAGCAGAAGGGCCAAGGATTGACTTGTTCAGACCAAACAGCTCAGTAACCTGCTGGATGTTGGCCCTTAATGTCAGAGCTGAACATGCTAGCAGTGCAGTGGGGAAAGTTGTGCTACCTCTGACCACGTTCAGTGTGTTCTGTACATATACTAGGATTTTGCCCTTCAGGTTATAGTTTACAAGCATTTAAATTCATAAACACAATATTTGATGATCTAATCCAGCAGTTCACAAACTGTGGGTCAGGACCCCATTTTAATGGGGTGGCCAAGGCTGACTTGGATTTCCTGGGGCACAGGGCTGAAGCCAGAGCCCCACCGCCCAAGGCCGAAGCCTGAGGGTTTCATCCCTGCCTGTTGGAACTCGGGTTACAGAACCCCCATCTGGGGCTGAAGCCCTTGGGCTTCAGCTTTGCCTCTCCTCCTGGGTCAGTGGGGCTTGTGTGGGCTCAGGCTTCGGTCTTCCCTACTGGGGTCATGTAGTAATTTTTATTGTCAGAAGGGGGCTGTGGTGCAATGAAGTTTAAGAACCCCTGATTTAGTCTTCTCCCTCCCCCTGCTTTATATACATAGTTAAAAACAAAACAATAAAAACATGCAGGATGGTACCTGTTACACCTGTACGGCTACCCTTGGGTATATGATAGTATGAGGGTAGATGTAAAATATGTGAGTTGATGACAGTGCCTTATATTATCTGGCACCTTAACAATGTATGGCTTTTGAGACTGGGCAAAAAGTGTAAGAATCTCCATAATTAGGTACTGTGGCCAAGGGTCTGGCCAAACAGTACTCAGTGCAGTGCCCAAAAGGGGTGGGACAGAGGGTTCATGTCATATTTGTACTCATGGCCCTCATGGGTCAAATCTGGACCATCAGATGCTTTTGGACAGACCAAAATCTTTATTTACTTATTATTTTTTCTCTTTCTCTGGAATCTGGACCTTGACTATACCCTGATCAAGAATTTTGGACCTTGGGGAAAAATAAATTACCTCTGCCTTAGAGGCTAAAGTCAGAGCAGCCTTAGAACTGCTTTAATTTACACAGGCTTCTAACAGCCCCCTAAAAGCTGTTGCACAGATGGGGATGGCAGGAACATAAGAAACTCTAGATATAATCCCCTGCCCTCTGCTTGATTATGCTGATTTTATGTCATCTGGGGATTTCCTCTTATGCAGGGGCATCCCAGATGCTCTGTTGAAGGCAACTGATTTCCCTTTTACGTCTGGAAGTAGCATATAGGGCATATTGAAGGCCAAGGATTTGTCCTATAACTCTCAAGGGTACCTGAAACATTTCAGTTCAGTCTACATTTAAGTAGAGACTTTAAACTCTCTGTTTTTATAATAGGAATGTAAGAAGAAGAATTTCTATCCTTCTGTAAAGCTGTTACTTAAAAAGCAAATTTAGTGCCTGTAGAAAGTACAGAATTGACAGACCCAGAGTAAGCAGTCTTATTTATTCACAAACAAATATTTTATGAACAACAGTGAAAGCTTCTCCATGCTCCTCCATGATTATGCCCCTACCATGAGATGGCTTCTAGGCTTAAGGTAGTTACAATTTCATGCCTATTCAATTCTCTGCTTGAGATTGCCAACAAGAATGCAAATTAGTGCTGTTAGTGGTGGTTTTTCACTTGGATTCCTGTAACTTTTGATCACCTGAGAGATGGATCTGATGTGAAAAGAACCTTTTGCATGACAAATGTCCTAAGTAATTTAAAGGCACAAACTGGTTTTGGAATTCTTTTCCTAAAGTACTGTATTTGAGATATGGGGGATGAGAGAATAGGAACGTGATTGAGTTAAAGATTTTAATATGAAAACCATGGGTATGGTCTTCTGAAGTAAATATACAAGTTCATGCAATTTGCTGCAAATTCTGGGGTGGTGAAGATGTATGTAGTTGTCTGAGCCCATCTTTAGGGGAAAGTGTTGTATGATGCTATTCTAAAATAATGCAAAAATCATAAACTCAGTCCTTGGGGTTTCACACAACTGTCACATCTTTCACTAAAATGAGGAGTATTCAAAAACATATATTTTACACTCAAGTTGATGGCTATTCATCTTCAACAGCCAGCAAAGTAGCCTAGTCTGTTTCTCTAAAAGAGTATGGGATAACAATAACTCTAATGGCTTGGCTGATATTCTTCCTTACAAAAAAACAGATTTTAAAGTTCTAGGCTTTGTGGCTGAACATGCACATGGGTGCTCTCTTTAACACGATTGGTGCGTGAGCAGCATTTTAAGAAAACACTACTTTTTCATCTATAAACATCTATAATCAGCAATATGAGTAATTCTATGACCAGAAACTGATCAGTCATATCCTGTGCCACAACTCCGTTACATAAGTTTGTACTTTTAAAATGTAAGCAAGATAACTTGTTACTATTCAGGCTAATATGTGGTACCTGCTGACATCAGACACCAGGCTAAATTGACTTTGGATAATGAGCTATCATTTGTTCAGATGGCTTGTTGTGGACTTTGGGGGCCAGCAGAGACAGGGGTTTTCATTTTGTTTCTGTGGTGTTTGAAAAATTCTCTGGCAAGTTTGCAGTTGCAAAGTGTTTAAGAACTTGAGGTCCTGAGTCAAATTGTTTCAATAGCTCCATAAAATCTAGTTTTGAAGTAGTGTTTTTAAAATATATATTATTTGTTTTACGTGGATTTTCCTTAACATGTTAGCGTATCTTTCAGCCTAAAAAATGAAGGGAATTCCATTTTAAGGCTTGTACACTGAACTTAAAATTCCCAAGTTCTGTTCCCAGAATGAATCAGATTGCAGGATCGGCACTTTTGTTCCAATCTATCCCTTGGGGTGGACCCCTGTATAGAATCCCATTGAAGTCAGTTGGGTTCCACCCAGGCATTGTTTTAGCCCCAGTCCATTCACCTGCAAGACAGGGGCCTAATGCTTCATGAATGTTGAATCTTTTGCCTTCTGTGTTGAGCCTGCTGTCTGCTTAGAGTTTCTGGTGTTTTTGCCTGGTTCAGTGAACTGACATGATTGCAAGCTGCAGATATAAGTTGAAGTCATGCAGCTAGTCAGTGAGTTAACATTTTCTCAGGATTTATGGTTGCAATCCTACATGTAAATGAAATTTGCAGTGTCATTGTACGTAATGTTACATGACCTGTGGTGGAGTCTGTCCTCAGAACGTAATGCAGCATCTTAAAAGTGGTCTGCAAAGGCTGCTGCTGTGTTTTTCTTTTTTTAAAGAAAGTCTTCCCTTTGTTTGTTGTCTAGTTTTTTTTCACATAATCCATTATGTTGGAAGGATGTTATTTAGATTGTAAAATCAAGTCCTCTGAAATTAGGAAATGAGAGAATTTAAGTTGCTTATGCAACCTTATTTTGCCCCCCTTGTACTTTGACAGTTTTTAATTACAAAACAATGTATGGCTTTTGAGACTGGGTAAAAAGTGTAAGAATCTCCATAATTAGGTACTGTGGCCAGGAGTCTGACCAAACTGCTCAGTGCAGTGCCTAAAAGGGGTGAGACAGAGAGTTCATGTCATCTTTGCACTCATGGCCCTCATGGGTCAAATCCGTATTTTTCACAGGATTTATTCTGCAGTTGTCTGTTCTCTACTTCTGCACTGATTGCAACCTGAGCCCAGTTTTAGAAGATTCGTGTTCACCTTGTTGCTGTGGCATATTGCCAAATTCTTGCTGACAATTCAAGCAACAGAAGGGAAATGACAATTTTAAAAAGTTTATCTCTGCCAACCATGAGTTGAATTTCATGGGACAAAGAAAAGGTGCTTCTCTAGCCTCAGGACTTACTACCTCCCAAATTTCAAAGTCCTGCTGCAAACAATGAAAGTGTTAAGGGTTTTTTTTTCCCTTTCAAAAAAAATCACAAGAATCTTTTATAGTGAACTGTGCTTAGCATCCAAAATACAGATTATTAGTAAGGCTAAGATTTTGTCATGGGTATTTTTAGTAAACGTCATGGACAGGTCCCGGACAATAATGAAAATTTAATGGAAGCCTGTGACCGGTCCCTGATGTTTACTAAAAATATCCATAATAAAATGAGGTGCCTGGGCAACTGCGGGTAGACTGGGAGCTCCAGGGGTCCCCTGGGAGTGGCAGATTCTGGCAAGGGACCCGGGGCTGGCTGAAGTCACAGACGTCTTTGGAAGTCACAGAATCTAAAAGGGCTAAAAATCCCTTCCCCTTTCAACTCTATATTTAATTTCACTAGGACTCCAGTCACTATAGAATGGTTAAGATAAGAGTAGATAAGACCTAAATTTATACTGTAAAAATCAAACAGTAAAGGCTTAACAAAAATGTGAGGCTCCCTTTATTACCTCATGAAACAAAAAGAGAACAGACAACTTTTTCTTTTAGTGGGTCACTTTTAAAACATTTTATTTTACTTTGAAACAGGTTCAGTGTCATGGGAAGGTAGTTGATGTGGGCATATGATGACATCCAACAATACAGCAGGGGAAGCTTGTGATTGATAAACAGTTTAGTAGAGCAACAGTCTTTACTACCCCAAGATATCTCTTGGGCCCTAGCATTGTGTCATCCCTACATAGTACATTTTCTGCTCCATTGATGCTGGTAGTGGCCCTTCATTTCAGCACAGCATTATTGTGAAGCAGTGACACTTCTGCAGCAGATCCATGTGTGTGTTTAGTAATACAGGTGGCCTTCAGTGGAAATTAATAATCAGAGATAGTGAAATGATGCCTTAGAATGATGCCAGGAATGGATGATATGAACGAAATATTTTTTTACATTTTTTTTATAATTGGTTCTTTTAAATCCCAAGTAGTGTCAAGCAGCTGTTGAGAAAATATAAGCCCACGTTCTCCTTGTTCTCAATAATTTAAGGTGTTGTACTTGTTTATGTTTTGTTATGAAATAACCTGCCAGGCAGTCCTCTAAAGTATGTGGGTACAGTTTTCTTCTGGGTTTTTGATTTGCAGTTGGGTTGTTTGTAGAGTTGAAAACCTTTGGTATACACACAATTGTATGGTTCACATTTAAGTTCTGTCTTACAAATTTTAAATGTTTCATATTTTAAAGGGCATTGTCACATTAAAAGGTCTAGTGCAGAGATCGGTAACCTTTCAGAAGTGGTGTGCCAAGTCTTCATTTATTCACTCTAATTTAAATTTCCGCGTGTCAGTAATACATTTTAACGTTTTTAGAAGGTCTCTTTCTATAAGTCTATTTCTGTTAGTTCTATAATAGAGCTAAACTATTGTTTTATGTAAAGTAAATAAGGTTTTTAAAATATTTAAGAAACTTAATTTAAAATTTAATTAAAATGCAGAGCCCCCCGGACCGGTGGCCAAGATCCGGACAGTGTGAGTGCCACTGAAAATCAGCTCGCGTGCCGCTTTCGGCACCCGTGCCATAGATTGCCTGCCCCTGGTCTAGTGCTATTAATAGTATCATAGATTATTAAAATTGCACCGTGACTCGTGTGTCTAGTATCCAGAGAAAGGAGTGTTTCCAGGTCACAGCTGATAAGCGCCTCACCTAGCCTTGCTAACATATTTATATTGTGACCTTCCTGAAAATTGGAGATGGGTGTGAGGGAGGCAGGCAGAGAGGAAAGTCTTACACCAGACCCTTGTTGAAAGATGAATTGCAACAAGCATGAATTATGCCAGTCACTGAACAAAATTTGTGGAGTGACTATGCAAATGCTTATTTGTACTTATCTGAAAGGTATTCTGTGAATGGAAAAATACCTCAGTGAAATGTCTTAATGTAGACATTTAGAAGCACCTAGCTGAAAGGAAGCATGGATGCTCACCATTTTCCAGTATTACTGTCTATCTTTGCCATCCCTGGGTTTTGATAATACATCCATATTTATCTGAACAGGTGGTCAGTCATTCTTCAGCCGAAAGGACTCCATCCGAACCATCTACACATCTCTGCACAATGAGCTGAAGAAGGTGGTGGCGACGGGTCGCAATGCACTAGGAGGAACAGCTCCTCACTTGGAAGAGCTGCTTTCTCACCTGTCTGAACAGCTCTGTTTTTTTGTTCAGGCTCGGATGGAAATTGCTGACTTCTATGAAAAAATGTTCACCCTCAGCACCCAAAAGTTCATTAACTCTGAGGAACTGGTAAACATTTTGGAAATCATCCTAAAGAAATACAGCTCAAGGTGGGTTCTTGTTTATTAGAATTAAATAATTAGATTTGTCATGATATTCTCTGCAGTACTGAAAATGAGGATGAGGCCTAAGCAAGTCCTTTCCAGCAGGTATAATTTTGCTGTCCTGTGCTTTTGTTATGCAGCACAGTCTTCCACCCGAGTTCATGCATTTAAACAAACATGACACGAGTAACACAGCATTTCTCCAACTTTAGCTTGTCGTGGTCACAGAATTGTCTTCAGTCATTTCCCACACTCAGCAAATAGGAAGAATTGTGTTAACTATAGGCAGTGAAGGGAGTTTTGCAGCAGCAGAGTTTCATGTGAAAAATGTATGTTAAATTTAAAGTGGACTTAGTTTATGAGGATGAACATGGAATTAGTGTAGAAATAAGATACAAATACTTGCATCTGAGCAGTTTTGTTTTAAGACCGGAAAATGTGTCAATCACCTTGTCTCCAGAAGCATATGTAGAGATTAAAATAATGTGTAGTTTATAGGTAAATTAAAATCTCACTCCAGAATATATTTCTTTATGAATACCATTGTTGCCTCTCTGGAAAGACTTTACACCATATTCTGAAGTCAATGAACTTGAGATTTATTGGAGCAACAGAACAAGTGCCAGAGTTTCTATGCCCTCTAGCTCAAACTGTAGTGTAAATGATAGCAGGAGCCCCCAACCTGATCACAAACGTCCATACAAAGAGAGGCTATTTCTTAGTTATCTAAAATATAGAAGTCTTTCCACTGACAGTGATTTTGTAATGTACTGTGGGATAAAATTGAAAAGAGGACAACTTAGTATATAGAATAAAACAATGACAATTGTTTTAAAAAAGTCTGCTGTTGTAGATAGTGTTTGAAAACTAAGGAAAAATGTTCAGTTTACTTTCTCTTCTATTTATCAATCACATTCTCAGCAGAAATACATTTGAGGGGCTCCTGTGTCTGGAAGCTAAACTAGATTTTAAACCTACATATGCTTTAGGAAGAATCAACGTAATTCTAAGTGCTGCTTTAAAAGATTCCAATCTAGGCCTGCAATTTAAAAATATACCATTTGAAAATAACTTCTGCAGACTCAGCTCTTGTTGGCTACCCCGGGCAAGTGGTTAGGTAAAAAGGATACTAATAACACAGTGTAAGAAACATAGGCAGAATCACTTTGGAACTGGTGGAAGCTTAGAACATTAAAGGGACAATGCACATTAAAAATTGCATGTTTCAGACATTTTTCCCTCTTTAATGCTAAAAGCACTGTCTAAGCCTGGAGAAGAATATCTTTCTGTTTCCATTTGATTTATGTTGTGTGCTTGACAGCACTTATGTAGACTGTTTCACACATCAGTGGAAGGAGCAGAACATGCTAAGAAGTGTAAAATGACTAAAATTGGCAAAGAGATTATGGGTAATACCTGGAAACTTCAAACTTTTAAAGAGAGATTTCATGTCTCTGTTACTAATCTTATAACTTTTTCATGTATTTTTTCATCTTTTCTGTTCTTCAGATCTGAGATGGCTGCCAGAGATAGTAGCTCAGATCCTGCTCTGGTTTGGATGTCTGTCTCTATGACGGAGGAATCCGAAAGTGACATAGAGCCAATATAGTGGCTTCTGTGCGAAAAAGGGGTGTAGCTAGGGCTTCCTTCAACTCTGGCATTACTCAGTTGCCAGAGCAGTCTCTGCGGGTTACTGCCAGCAAGTGTACACTAGAGCAGTTTTCACATTGCTCTAATACAGCGGTCCTCAATCTTTTCTGGCCATGGCCCCCTTCCGCAGAGCGGCATCCGCTTGCGGCCCCCCGGGTATGTATATCCGCCGAAATGCTGCCGAACAGAAAACTTTCACTTTCTGCGGCGGCATTTCAGCGGTACCAAAATAGACCACTGCTGAATTCGGCGATCTTCCGCGTGGGATTGGCGGCAGCGCTGGGGTCTCACGCATCTCCGGGGGTGCGCACACCCCACTTTGATGACCACTGCTCTAATATATGATAAGGACTGATCAGGTGCAATCTCAGAATTGTGGGAGTATAATAAAGCCACTTTTGTGCCATCTCTTCTCTGTATATCTTTCCTGGGGCTATGTGAATCTTTTTCATTTGCATCTCAAAATCTGGGCCATTATTAATTAGTTTATATGTAGATTTTTAAGCCAGAAAGGACCACTATGATTATCTCTAACCTCGCTGTATTTCCTTCCTTCATTTTATTTACATGGAAAATTAAAATGTGTATGGATATGAAAAACTGAGCAAGATATGCTGTCTGGAGTGGCTCATGACCATGAGTGTCAACCTCCAGACAGACTGTTAAGAAGCAGGGCAGAGACCCCAAACTGCTTGCATGTTTTGCAGTTAGATTTCACCAACCCAGTAGCAAGCGTGACCTCCTGAAGCACTAGAACAGTCTTACCATGGAGTCTCAGACAATCCCCAGGGGCATTCTAGTCTGTCTTGTTACTTAGACAAGCTGGATTTAGTGATGGTTGGTTGCTATATGCCAAAGATCAGAAAAGTATCAGTTTGTTTCCAGTCCTAAGAGACCAGTCACTTACTCCAGGTCAGTTTGTACCTTAGATCTCACTCCAATTAGCATGCTTGTAGCCAGTTCTGTAGTAAACTGTCAAAGGATTTATTAACTAAGAAAATAAATGAGAGTTATTACAAGGTGAAAGTGGGCAATCATATATACCCAAATGCTTCCAAAAGGTGACGGAATTGTAGTAATCGGTCAGCTCTGAATGTCTTTTAGGGGTAAGCCAGGTTGACCCTTGGGATCTCTGCTTCTGTTTCTTAACTCCAGCCCTGTCAGAGTCCAAACAGCAAAACAGATGAAAAATTTTCTCATCAGCTGCTTTGATTTCCTTCTTCCAGAATTCAAGCTGAGGGGATGAGCCCTTTTGCACATTGTCCCCTCACAACCATGAAGAGACTATGAATAAAATTTGTGTATGGTGATGTCCCTCAATGGCCCATTTAGTTTTGATACACCTTGATAGGCAGGAGTAGATTCCTTCTGGCTGGGTTCAGGGTTTCAGAGCAAACAGTTACAAAGAGAAAAGTTAAATATTATCTCGCAGCACGTGACAACTAGGTGTTGTAAACAATTCACAGTTCTTAATGCACAGGCTGAATTCCCTGCTCAGTCTGGGACCAATCTCCCTAGTTCCAAACATTCTTGTTGCCTTCAGAGTAGATGGGGGAAAAGAGAGGTGACATCATTGCCCCTCATTTTATACTCTCTTCCTGGTGCTGGAAAGATCGTTCCTTTGTCACAGGGGTTACAGTCCCCATTGTGTATATGCTCTCTCAGGAGACTCCAGGAGGGGTCCAGTGGGAGAGTAGAGTCGTCTTAATGGGCCATCAATATGTGGCAGGCTAGTCCTGATGTAAATCTGTTTTGGGGTGTTCCTTTGTTGCCATAGAAAAGCTAGCTTGTGGGCGTATCCCAAGCTCTCACATTGGAATAATTAACAAATAGCTAACTTCACATACAATTGAACAGGATAGTAATGTTCAACAGGCTTTTTATGATACCTCACAAGGCATACTTAGTATAAAACATATATAGCAGTGATAAATATATGAGTACAAGGTATTATTTTGAGGTTCAGTGTTCTACTAGAATATTGTAAAAATCCTGTCAATTTTATACAATGCTATGCTTCCTCAAGACATTTCTGTATTACAAGACTTAATTAAAGCAGATATTCTTGGCATATGACTGTCGATTTATTGTGCAGTCAGTATACTTTCAAGCTTTTAGTTGAGGCTGATGTGTATTTTTGGATTAAAACCGTTCAACAAATCCTGCCATGTAGTGAAACGTGAAAAGATTGCTATGAGGCATGAAGCAAAGTGGGAGCTGGGAGCTGCACATCATAATGTTAATCCACAAAACTTGGCAGAAATGCATTTACGTGAATATTTTAAGCTGCTTTTAATGATGAATAACCGTCATAGGTCAATATCACTATAATAAGTGTGTTCAAACGCTTGATAGTCTAAGTATAGCACATTTTGAGACTATTTAGAAGGAATAGGGTTCAGAAGAATGAATTTGCTTAAGACAGGACAGTATTCTTTTTGATGCTAACAGCAGAGCAGTGAAAATAAATGCATAATGCTGTATGTGGTAGAATATTCTTATTAATTAGCACTCATTTTCTCAGAGAACTGTTCTAATAGACCTGTGGCTCCCCACCATCTGAAATAGCCAGTAAAGCCTGTATCTTTGCTGCAGTAGAAAGCCAAAATGTGTGTTAATATAAAGCGTTAATGTTGAGTAAATGCCTAATTTATCTTCAGGGTAATGTTCATCATGTGATCTGCCAGATTTCTTTCAAAATAACTCCCTCCCCCACCCCCATACTAGAAAGGATGTATTAATGCCATACAACCAACTGCTGATGGCTACTTTAACACTGTTGTATAATCTGTCGGACGCCGTTCTCAGGTTTTTGTATCAGACTGTCAATGTTAATATGCACCAGATAAATGAGTGATACTGGTTCCTGTTTCCCTTAAAGATACCTGCCAAAAAAATGGGGTGAGGGGAAATGTGCCTTTTTTTTTTATTTTTTTTTATTTTTTTTTTGCTGTTTTAAGATGACTTACATGAGGCTTTGTCAGGTTAAATCTACCTTTTAATTTATTTTCCCTTAAAAAATATAAGGAATATTTCATCCTGTCTTTCCTGTTTTTGCTTAGGGAAGTTTTTGCTTCCCATAAAAGCAATTGGGAACAATCTCAGCCCTTACTTAAAGGAGTCAGCAAATTATATCTCGTTCAGGAAAAACCGGATAGACAAGGTCTGAATTAATCTTGTCAGAATTAAGAACCCAAATAGAGTGTCCCGATTTTATAGGGACTGTCCCGATATTTGGGGCTTCTTCTTACATAGTCTCCTATTACCTCCCACCCCCTGTCCTGATTTTTCACACTTGCTGTCTGGTCACCCTAAACCCAAACCTCACAGATATTTATGTATCAAACAGGAGCAAACTCATTTCTGCCTTTTGTTGGTTGTTATAACAGGGAGAGCGAAATGAGTTCTATCTCACTTTATTACATAAAATAAAAAATAAATATAGTTCTAGCATATAAACTCTTATGCTTCAGGACATAAACTAATTACTTATTTTGAGGAGTTAAGAAAACTTTTTAGATTTTAGGGTATTTTATTTAGTTAGGGTATTTTTTTCAATAATTTCCTATTAGGGATTTCTTGCAACTTACTCTGAAGTATCTGGTACTGGCCACCCTCATAGAGAGATTATCACACCAGTGAGGCCATTGGTCTGATCCAGTAAAGCAATTTCTGTGTGACAACACAACACATTTTATATCAATTTCTATCTTGATTCAAAACCAAGATCACATTACTGTACCATGAAGATACAGTGGTGTACCCTGCTAGTTTCACTTGCTGCCTTAGGACTCTTGCAGCACCATCAGTGGTCATGATGGGCTGGTAAATCTCACCAGAACAACTAATGCATGCCATTTTGGATAGGCTCCTGATGAAAAACTTTCTGTGGTAATTTGAGATTTACTTTTGAAAAGGAAAATTGCATGTAAACGTACCTATTCAAAATGAGGATTTAAGTGCTGGGATTGAGGGAGATACCTGCTTAGGAGCAAATCCAGTGGTGACTGAAATTCTTTTGCAGTGCCTCTAGGACCAGTCTCAGATTTTGCATATCTGGCTAAATGTTTTTGAAGAAAGATTCTATAATACATGAGTTTCCACTTCTAGCTAAAGTAAGTTCCCAACATACATGTTTGATTGGAAATTAAAGTTCTGTACGTGTCACACATGCAAGAGCATGGAGCTGCTCTGCTTCCCCTAAATAAGAGGCATATTAAAAATTCAAGTTAAATTAACAAAAGTGAGAGGTTCATTCTCTAATTTCCTGTGTCCCATCTCACCCAGGCCTTCTCTGACATGGCAGGACCCCTCTTGTACATAAAATGCATAATGGCAGTAGGATGCTTTGGTTGTTTTTTTTCCTTCAACTTCTGTAGTACAAGTGAAGGGATGATCTTATCCTCAGTTTTCTGGTGTCTGATGGATTCAGCCATGGTAGCAGCTCCAGTGTGATGTTGGCTCGATCTCCAGCAGACCTTGCCTCTCAGCTGCTGTGATTTGAAGTTTGAGAGCAGGTTTGGCAGCAGATTCAGTCAATTACGGTTTTATTTACCAATTCCCCCTACTCAGCCCCCGCTGTTCCCATTTCACTGTGAGGAAACAAGTGATTATGAGGAAGCCTAGTCGGACAACGACTGTGCAATTTCAGATTTGTTAGTTGCTTTAACAAAAATGTCTGATAACTAGTTTGTAACCATCAAAAAGTGCCTTATTGCCAGTAGTTATGTAGCATTAAAATAACTAGCAGAGGGTTGTTTTTTTTGGAAAGGGAGGTGGTATTTGTGTTGGAACTTATAAAGTTCTTTCCATTGATACACACATTTGTATCCTTTGTTTTTATCAGGTATGAAGAGATGCTACATCTTTAATTTAAAATATTTATGCAAAAACTGTTAAAAGTAATGCTTTTTAAATTAATCAATATAGAATTCTTCTGCATATACTTTGAGTTTCAGTGATGCTTTGCAAATTGGTGGACTAGTGAATATAACACTTTTGCTGTTATGTACAATATCCGTCACTTTTAAAAATATTTTGTTTTCTAGATTTCACCATCCAATCCTCAGTCCTCTTGAAAGCAGCTTCCAGCTGGAAGTGGATGTGCTTGCACATCTTTTAAAGGCTCAGGCTCAGATCTCAGAGTGGAAGTTCCTCCCATCCCTTGTCAACTTGCACAGTGCTCACACAAAGCTGCAGACGTGGGGCCAAATTTTTGAGAAACAGCGAGAGACCAAGAAACATCTGTTTGGAGGGCAGTCTCAGAAGGCAGTACAACCGCCACACCTTTTCCTCTGGTTGCTGAAACTCAAAAACATTCTCCTTGCCAAGTTTAGCTTTTATTTCCATGAGGCCCTCAGTCGACAAACAACTGCATCTGAAATGAAAACGTTGACTGCTAAAACTAACCCTGATTATTTTGGGAAAATTTCCAGCTTCATCAGGAAATACGACGCCATTAATGTTTCTCTTATCTTTGACAACCGTGGGTCAGAGAGCTTCCAGGGACATGGCTACCATCATCCTCACTCTTACAGGGAAGCCCCAAAGGGGGTGGATCAATACCCAGCTGTGGTCTCTCTTCCCAGTGACAGGCCTGTAATGCACTGGCCTAATGTAATCATGATTATGACTGACAGAACCTCTGACCTCAACAGTTTGGACAAGATTGTTCACTTCTATGATGACAAAGTCCAAAGCACGTACTTTCTGACACGCCCTGAACCTCATTTTACCATTGTAGTTATTTTTGAGGCTAAGAAATCAGAGAGGGACTCGCATTTCATCTCTTTTCTCAATGAAATCTCACATTCCCTCAAGAACTCCAAAGCTTTTGCAGGCTTAAAGCCAGGATCCAAAGGATAAAATAAATATTGAGTTGCAGATTGCAAGGCCATGCGTTAGACTGGAAAAAATAAATATAGCTTTCCCAGAGTACATTCATTCACAAATCTCAGTTTGCTTAGAAAGGAACTGTTATTTTAATATTTGTTGTGAATGCTTTTTTAGCTAATGAAAACACTTGAATAAAAATATAGAAAGAGTTTTCTAGGCTGTGCACATGGGGATGACTTAGCTGTGGTGCACCAAAATGGTGGAGGTAGATTTTTTGCATGGTGCTCTATTCACAGTATGAATTAATAATTTCCAGTCCATGACAGTTTGTCCTTAACTAAGTGGAAAGTATGCACTTTATATTATGCTGATCACTGAGTATAACTTATGCAGAATTTATTGAAAACTTGGTTACAATGATTAAATTGTCTTTTCAGAACATGCTGCTGTTACATTAACTATCAGGAACTATAATGGAATCTTATTTCTTAACCATGATACTCTTTGGGAATTATTGGAAACTTGCAGATCTTCAAACAACTGCAATAAAGTCAATACATCATAAAATGTACTTTTATTTTGGTAACTAATGTCACTATACAAAAACTTGAAAAATAAGTCTTAGTAATGAGACTTTGACACTCACTTTAAATCCCCACTGAGATAGAGTGCCAATATTATGAGCTATGAAGTGTGCAGATTAGCTATAATTCTGCAGGATATAGAAGCAAAAAAGTCAAAGTTGCAGCACAAGCATAAAGTGCAATGTTCAAATGATTACAGCTTATGAGTACACTGGGAATGACAAAACTACAGGATGCTGTGTGTTAAATTTCTGCTTATGGAATGAAATTGAAGATAGCCTCAGTTTGTGCCGATACTTTAGTGCTAGCAGGTAGTTTGAAATAATCTTGTGGAAAAATAACAAAACCCTTATTTCCTTTTGTCCATTTGCCTTTCTGATGACAATGCAATGGGAAAATCCAAAACAAAAAAGTAGTGTATTTACACTCTTAAAGTTAGAGTAAAGCTGAACTATTGTTGGTTTTTACAGCTATTTTTTCTTTAGTACATCTTCAGTTTTGCTTTCTGTTCAGATATCATTACTAACATTTTTGAATAACTTTCCAGTTAAGATAAAAGCCACATTTGTTTTGGTACTAAGATCTACAGCCTTCTACAATGCAATTATCGAGTTTTGAAATATGTCTCCCACTTTACCTTCTTTACGTTTTAAAAAAAAGACCATTTTCCCCTCTCAACTCTTTAAAGTCATTGTGCTAGAAGAGTGCTATTTCCTGTCCAAATATTATTTTAAAAAAAATCATTTGTACTTGTGGCCTTTTTATAATTAGTGATTCTACCTCCCTTGCAGAGTGACAGGTTTCAGAGTAGCAGCTGTATTAGTCTGTATCCACAAAAAGAACAGGAATACTTGTGCCACCTTAGAGACTAACATTTATTTAAGCATAAGCTTTCATAGGACGGACACACCCACACCCACACCCACACCCACACCCACACACACCATGAAAAGGTGGAAGTTGCCATATCAGTTCTAAGAGGCTGTTTGTTTAAGATGAGCTATTAGCAGCAGGAGAGAAAACAACTTTTTTAGTGATAATCAATATGGCCCGTATCAGTTTACTTTATATGTAAAGTAGGTCATTTAAGCCAAAATTTTGGTTGCCCCATTCCATTAAGATTTGCACAACTCCAACCTTATATGACAAATATAATGAAAGCAACTACAGAAAATGTAAAGAGGAGATAAAATTTTCATGTTCTTCTCTGTAAGGATAGAGCACTTACCTTTCCCCATTGATGCCTATATAATTTTTCTTAGCCTCCATGGCAGTTGCCTGCATATATTGAAGAGAAAATATACGATGTGATTTGCTTCCGAATAAAATGTTAGGGCTGTCTGAACTTCATTAGAATTATATTCAAATGCCATGCTTCTGTTGTAAATGTTTCAACAGATGGTCCATCTAGCTGAGAGAATTTTTATTGTATCTACAGTAGTCCTATATTAGCAGTGGAAACACAGGTTATGGTTGGAAAGACTGTTACTTGCCACTGGAAAGTGCTAGAATGTGAAAATATGCAAGGTGGGACATGGCCAGCACTTAACTTTGCTATGTTAAAGTTTCCAGATCTCACACTCTTTTAACAGGATGGAATGTTGCTCTTGCCTCAGGGACTCAGGCCCTTGTCCTTAAAGGTAATTAAGGTCCTAATTTCAATTGAAATCAATAGGAATTATGTGCCTCAGGATTTTTGAGAATCTGGCCCCAGTGTGGAGATGTCTGTGTTTTTTTCCTCTTTTAGACCATTTTAACAACATCCCTCCCCCCAAATCCAAAACAAACTGTAATCGATGAGTGCACCAGCTCTGTCTCTTTAGCCTGAATATCAGCAATGATGCTGCCATCAGTATTGGCCCCATCCTTCATTAGTGTAATGAGTTGTTGCACAAACCCTTTCTGCCCCTTCCCATTTCTCCAACCCCCTTCATAGCAACTGGGGCTTTGCTAGAGGGGTGTGAGTGTAAGCACCCTCTCTGCTAGTGTAAGCCTCAGGCTGTCCTCTCAAGGCTTTCCACCCGAGCAGGGTGCGGAGCCGATGAGACCCAGCAAGCCCCCAGGAAAGAAAACACTCTCACACACTTACTTTGTACAAAGGGTCAAATCCACATTCCAAGCTGGATGGGAATGACACTTTATTGAGTGTGAGCCAAGCGTTATATAGGCTTGAGCAAACAAAGAAAAACATAGTGCACATGTGTGATTTTCTCACCAGCAACTACAAAGGACTCTTTACTTGCTAACTTTGAAGGTTAGAGACGCAGCTACAGCTTCAATTAGTTACTTTCTAAACTCTCCTAATCTCGCTAGATAGGAATTACATCTCAAGGCTGAGAAAATCTGGGCAGCAAAGACACTTGTTGATTTAGCAGGCAGCCGGCCAGTTTCTCAAGGTTCTCACTAGTGTTTGAGTAGCAGAGAGCAGCATTCGTAGCTGTGCCTGAATGGAGGTCATGGTGAGAGAGGCAAGGGACAGACCTGCTGTTGGAACAGGGCAACAGCTGCCAGCAGAGTTGCTGAGTTTGACTAGCGAGCGCACCTGTGCTTTTCTCCTTACAGGGCTATCTGTTCAGCAGCACCTGTGGAGGAGTAGTGGGACCTGTGCATTCACCAGCTCACCCTCTGCTGGCTCTGTGGGAAGCAAAAGGCTCTGAGGCTTTTATGTGCTATAAAAAGCCCCTTAGTCACATTGTGGCTTCCCACCTGCATTCATCATGACTTATTGAGAGGGGGAGCAGCTATAGGAGCAGCATGATGCCCAGCAAAAGCTTCAGGTAAGAGCTGCTTTAGCAAGAGGGGCAGAGTGGAGTTGAGTGGGGCTGGTGTGTTGGCTGCTGTGAAGAGCACAGGTGTTTGCTAGGGAAGTGGGGTTAATGTGTGGGGTCTTGCTGAGGAGAGAGGGGAGAATTGTATGTGGCCTGGGAGGTGAAGTGGGGGGCATTGGATATGTGGGCTGGGAGGAGGGAATTGTGTAGAGCTTTGAGAGAAGCATTGTATGGTTGTATCAGGGATTCAAAGAAAACTAGAAGCTGGGTGATGTGTTTGGGGGGATGGGTGGGTTGGCTTGGTGGGGGTTCTGGATGTCTCTATGGGAAGGAATTTCTGTCCAGGGTGTTGGGACTATAGTGTTGCTACATATTATGAATCTACAAAAAAAAAAACAAACCCCAACAGGAAGTGTGTGTGTAAGTGCTAAAACATTAACCAGTACACATCCTGCTTGCTCATTCACAGCAGCTGTTCAGCTCTGAGCCCACCTGTAACAAGGTATGTCTCACCACTGCGGTGTCTCCTGCTGGACAGTCTGGGAATTAGCGCTCAGTCCATATGGAGTACCCTCTGCTTATCGTGTCCCGTCAGTCCCTCACCCTCTGCTGGTGTCTGGACTTGTGTTGCTCCTTTCCTTCTGGCTCTGCGGAGTCCTCTTCAGGACACTGCCCTCTGGCAGTGCCCCCTAAGTCCACTCTCATCCCTTTGGGGAGGCAGGGAGGATATCAGCAGTCCCTGCACTGGCCTCAGCAGCCTGCCACGACCCCCAAGTCTAGCCCCTTACATCAGGGGCCAGGTTGCAGCCTGCTTCGGTCACTGCTCCAAGGCCCTGTGCAGCACAAAGGAGGAAGCCAGGCCCGCCCACTACTCTGGGTCCCGACCCAGGGACCCTCCAATGGTAGCTTTCCTGTCCCTGGGCCATTTCCCCTCTGGCCCTTCGCCCTCTCTAGGCCCTTTCTGTCAGGACCCCCAGGCTTGGATTCTGCAAGGAGACCTGTATAGACAGACACTTGTGGGACTCTTGAGTGCCAGCGTCTGCCTGCAGGGTTGTCCTTGTAGGTCAAGGCCTTAAATTAGTAGAATGGGGAGAGCAGAGACTTTTTAGGCCCTAGGGTTAGGAGATGACTGAAGACTTCTGCAGACAAGGAGTTGAAGTGGTGTACAAGAGCAAAGTGATGGAGTTGATCACAGGCAGCTCTATAGACCAAAGAATTGTGGGAAGAGTTATATCTTAAAAACCATCTTTTGGGTGGGGATGCAATAATTAAATGTCAAAAAATGTGCTAGGCTGCATACAGACACTAATATGGCATGGTTCCAGTTTTGAAGAACTTACATGTTAAGTGACACAACACAAAACAAAGGGGTGATAGAATTTGTATGATATGCACTGGTGGGATGTCAATAAAAAGCTGTGCTATCAAAACAAACTCCCCAAAATGGAGTAGGTAGGGTCAGACAACAGACATAGCACCAAGTGTGGTTACTTGGCAAAATGTGTGGAGGGTTGATTTTAGTACTGAAAATGAGAGTTTGGGTTCACCTAAGGCCTAGTAGGTGAATGGCCTGATCACATCCCATCTGCCATCCATTCCTCTTGACCTCCCCAAATTAAGTATATAAGTTTTGAAGTGCTAATGTATTTGTACAGACTATTTCATTACATAGAAAGTGTAAATGTATTTATGGAAACAGAGCTGGAGCCAACACTTCTGTCCATATTTAAAAGATTAAAACAGGTATTGAGGCATTTACCTACTCAGTACCCACTCAAGTCACTTAGAATAGCAACCTAAAAGCTTTTCACATGTCAAACTCCAGACCCCAGTCACTTACTTGAGTCAAAAAGGATTCTGGAAGAATTGTTAATTTAAAACTACTCAGCTATGGGGAGGGGGCTGGATTTTACTGCAAAAAGTATTCTCAGTTCTTGTACATATTTAATTCTTATGTTGTATAAGGTTTTTATGTACAGTGTTTTTTTCCTGAATTAAAATATCTGTCCTGCTCCTCTCCTTGCTATGAAAATAGAGCAATTTGAGAATTGAAACTGGCAAGATGCTTTAAGTTGTGCTCTAGGGAGTTTTTAATGAGTACAGTACAACACTCCTGCTATTCAAACTTTAATGTTAACAAACAAACAAAAAAAAAAAAGCACCCTGATATCTTATCAGAAAGCACCAGAGCTCAAGGTTTACCTAATTCACTGACTTAATATTTTTATACAGATCCACATTATAAACACAAATAATTTCATGACCATCTTCCATCCAGTTCCCTATTGTTTCTCCCACAGGGTGCACCCACAGTTCTCTCTGGTCTGTTACCCAGCACATGCTAAGCTCATGCACCAGTCTCACTTCCCCCATGTGGTGTCCCAAAGGCCCAGCTGATATCAGCTATTTAGGGATCCCTTTTGTGCACAGCTGCAGTACCTCCTGCTCCAGAACCATTTGCTGTCTGTTGCTGTTGGCCAGGCAGTGGCTGTGATCCCCTAAGCAAGGTTGTATAGGTGCAGCAGCTATGTATAAGAAAAGGAGCTGAGAGCCCTGCAAATGCTATCAAAGGGGCAGCAGTGTCCCAAAATCGACAGGTCTGCCTTTCCCTCTTACTTTAGAAGGGGATTGAGCCCAAAGATAAGACAAATAAATCCTTCCTTAGGATCTGGGGTACCAATCTCACAGACGTATTTTTTAATTATTCTCTCTTCTGACTCACAGGAGCAACCCCTTCTGATCTTCTCCACCCATCCCCCATCTTTACACCTTGTTTTTATTTATTTAATGAAAATTGTAGCAATCTGGTCCATTTGTGCTAGTTTCATCACAGTGGAACACTGCAAAGATGCATTCCTCTCAGATGCTGTTTTGCAAAAGAGATGCTGCAGTAACTGGCACAAAGATCCCTAGGTCACAGCTGGGACCTGAATGCAGTTTGGCTCATAAAGCTGAGAGAAGAACAGCAAAGCTGAATCAGAGGACGAGGAGGCAGGTCACTACAAGATGTGGTGGGGGCAGATATCAGCTTTAGAAAAGAAGCTGAAGTAAAAGAACTACAATGCAGAGAGAACTTACTTTCATTGGCCCTTCCGCGCTCTAGCTTGTGGACTGTTGGCCTAATTTTACATTAATACATATATATTTTATATGCCATAAAATCTGCACTATGCTCCACCTGCAATAAGCTCCTGCCTCTTATACGTGAGACCTCTGAAGTATCCACCAGGTTTCCAGAACAATTTTGTTCAATCCTTAAGTAATAATCACCTCTACTAGATAACTGCTTTTTTGCTGATGTTGTATTGGGTGGCTGCGTAAGGTGAGCACCAATGTGTACCATTATTTAGATGGGGGGGATATTTTGTTCTGAGTTAGCATTTGAAGTCGGAAAAGTAGAGCAATATGCTGCTGTTTTTTCAGCTCACTGCTGATAGGATAAAATATTTAGTGGCTCAAAATTTCAGCACCATGTATGCATTATTTGCTACAAAAGTACTGAGATTTTCTCCGCATGTGAAAACATCCATTCAATGTGCAGTGGCAATCAAAAAAGCTAACAGAATGCTGTGAATAATTAAGAAAGGGATAGATAATAGGACATGTTGCCTCTATATAAATCCATGATACGCCCACATCTTGAATTCTGTGTGCTTATGTGGTCTCCCCAACTCAAAAAAAGATTTGGAATTGGAAAAGGTCCAGAAAAGGGCAACAAAAATGATTAGGGGTATAGAATGGCTTCCGTATGAGGACAGATTAATAAGACTGTGACTTTTCAACTTGGAAAAGAGACGGCTAAAGGGAGATATGATTGAGGTCTATAAAATCATGACTGATGTAGAGAAAGTAGATAAGGGAGTGTTGTTTACTACTTCTCATAACACAAGAACTAGGGGTCACCAAATGAAATTAATGGGCAGCAGGTTTAAAACAAATAAAAGGAAGTATTTTTTCATGCAATGTACAGCCAACCTGTGGAACTCCTTGTCAGACGATGTTACGAAGGTAAAGACCATAACAGCGTTCAAAAAAGAACTAGATAAATTCATGGAGGTTAGGTCCATCGATGGCTATTAGCCAGGATGGGCAGGAATGGAGTCCCTAGCCTTTGTTTGCCAGAAGCTGGGAATGAGCAAGAGCAGATGGATCACTTGACAATTATCGTTCTGTTCATTCCCTCTGAAACACCCAGCACTGGCCACTGTTGGAGACAGAACACTGGGCTAGATGGACCTTTGGTCTGATCCAGTATGGCCGTTCTCATGTTCTCTGCCCATTCCCTTGGTGACCTACCTCATCCCTGACTAATGGAGACCTATTCTATGGGGTGGGAAGGTAGCTCAGGTTTTGGCTTCCCTGCTGTAATTGTCTTACAGGATTGTCAACTGAAATTGTGTTTTTTGTGATGTGGATATGCTATAGGATAAAAACAATACATTAGAGCTTTGACTTCACATGCTTTAGGGCAGAATCCAACCACTGGTATCTAGAAGAAACTTTCTCATAACAGGCTATTCCTTAATTGTACATTATGGCATTTTTTTACAGTTTTATCTGAAGCCTCTAATACTTGGTACTTTTAGAGACAGGCTACTGGACTAGATGGACCACTGGCTTGGAATGGTGTGGCAGTTACTATATTTTTCACTGGGAACTGAACTAAGATCAACAAATTCAAATGAGCTTCTGGTTCTTTGTAATTTTTATACCACTTCCTGCTTCTGAAAATCAACTTTATCAAGCAAGACTGAATTTTCTAGTAAGTGCAGCACAAGAACTACCACTAGAGGGTGGTGTTAATACAGAAACATTTTCAGGTTAACATCATAAAAGCTTATAAAAAGCATTGAATTATACTTTGTTCCTTAGTATCACTTAGTGTCTTTCATCCAGTGTTTGATGCAATTCTCTGTCAGCTGTAAACAATGACAGGTATTCAATCAGTAGTAAAATAGAGGACCTTAATTTAGCTGATGAATTTAATCTGAATTTTCACAAAGAGAGTCCATTTTTCTCTTGTGAGTGAAACACTTGAATCAATCATTCACAGATTATTAGTCTGTCAAGAAAGCTTTAAATCTTTTTCTGACTTAAAGTGCATACTCGCTTTTGATTCCATTGGAAGGATCTGTTTTTAATTTCTCCAAAGGAAAGGAAAATAGTTCTTTTGAAAAAATGGTTGTGCTCAGCAGAAGGCCTAATGTATTATTTCCAGACGACCCAGGGAAATACAGTGTAGAGCAGGCCTGCACAACTCAGAAAGCAGCGAGGGCCATATTACTAAAAAAAAACAAAAAAAAAACCAGCTGCGGGCCAAAAAGCCCCGCCCTCACACCGCCCCAATCCGCTTCCCCCCAAACCACCGCTTGGCTTGCCCCACCCCTACTTACCTCCCGTGGGCCACACAGTGAGCCCATGCGGGCCACATGTGGCCCCCGGGCCGCATGTTGTGCAGGCCTGGTGTAGAGAGAACTTTGTTTTTTAAATATCAAAAATTGACTTTAGGAGGTACGATAATATCCTTGGGAATCCTGATATCCATGCTACCCCGTGAAAGGATGTTGAAATCTAGTGCAAATTCAAGATCATCAGGTTGGATAGAATCTAACAAAGGGCACACCCTTAAACTGACTTTCCAAAGCCTTCCACCTCCCTCCCCTTTTCCCCCCTCCCCGCCCCCAACATGATCTGTTAAAATGGTAGAAATTAGTGGTGGAAGGTTAGAATATGTGGCGATCATAATTCTGGGACCCATAAAGACTTCTTCACAACTTGTTTTCTATCCTTCACTGGTTTGTCTTAATTAAAATAGACTTGATTCAACTTCTTTTATTCTGGGAAGAAATATAGCAGCCTATAAGGAGGCAGTGTAGCTTGAATGTTACAACAAAAGACTGAGAAGCAAAAGGATCCAGTTTCAAAGCCAGCCTGAGTTACTTAACGATGGTTTTAGTTCAGAGTTGTGATGATCTGTATGACTCAGACTTACCTGCTGAGAGTGCCACAGAAGAATGCCCTGTTCCTTTGAGCTACTATCCTTCTGGCCAATGAAAGGTGGTGATGTTTGTTTCCATGCTAATCCAAAGGATGAAGTTGTGAGGAAGAGCCCCAAAGGGTGAGTGCTGGAAAAGAGGAGACAAACTATGCCTACAAGGATTTTCAGAACTGCACTGGAGATCTCCCCTTTTCCTCCTGTCCTGTAAAAGGGAAATAAATTAACTCTATTAAATGTTCCCTTTGAGGTAATGAGGCAATGAGAATTGTAACCACAGTTCCTCCCCACGTGGAGATATTCCCTGCATGAAGACAGACTTTCTCTTTAAGAGAGCATACCTGATCTGTAGTCTGATGTGTGGGGCAGGGAGCTGTGAAACCTAGGTTCTGTTCCTGACATAGCTACAGATTCCATGTGTGACCTTAGGTAAGTTGTGTCACCCATCCTGTGTTTATTTCCCCATCTGTAAAATGAAGATACTGATATTTACCCTTCTTTGTAAATGCTTTGAGACCTAAGGATGGAAAATATTATTTTCAGGAGCTAAGTATTGTGGTTATAATACATAAAATGAAAAATATTATTTTTATTTTATTATTTATTATTAGGTATGTTCCATCTCTAACTAGTATATTTCTACCTGCCAGTGTGGAACTCTGCCGAAAAGGCAGCAGACTGGTCCCAACCAGTATTTTAAAAAAATATTATAAGGGTTCTGGTAATGGACAGTAGATGCACTTTGTTAACAAGTCAGCATAACTGTTCTTTGGTGAAGAAGATAATTTCTTTGGACAGGTTCAGTGGCTGTGTGTATGTGTACACATTGTGCACAAAGTAATGCACCACAAGTTTAATAGAATAGTCTTCCAATGATTTATCAGGAAGTGTATATTATTGTCACACTTCATCTTAGCCTGATAATTAATTTGAAAAATTGTAAACTATACTGTATAGTGGCTTTATTGGCCTATGGTATAAAAATGTCCTTCACAGTTAGAGAATGAAAGATTGTATATTGCTGGTGTCTGACTTACTTTTAGTTAGGGCTTGGTTACACTGGCACTTTATAGTGCTATAAAGCCCCCACGAGCGCTATAACCTCCTCCCCGTCCACACTGGCAAGGCACTTAGAGCGCTATAACTGCGGAGTTATAGCGCTATTGTTAATCCACCTCTGCATGGGGAATAAGGGCTGTAGCGCAGCTGCTGTAGCGCTACAGCAAGAATGTGGACACCCACTGCGCTACAAGTGATCTCTGGAGATGCCTAGAGCCATTTAAGGCAATTGACGTCTCTTCCCTTTGTTTTGAACTCGGCTGGAGGAATGCGGAAGTACCTCTTTAGAGTTTCTCTCTTAACTCGGCAGTTAAGCAATGCAAATGTTTAAGGAGGGAGCCTGTGTGAAAACAAAGCCCTCTGTGAACAGAGGCTCGGTGACAGGCTTTCAGAAGATCGGAAAAATCACTGTGTGTCTCCCTCTACATTCACACAATGCGTCCCCCCTCACACCCCTCGTTTAAAAAGCACGTTGCACCCAGCTGAATGCTGGGATACCTGCCCTAATGCGCTGCTCTTAATGCTGCATTAAGTGCCCCAAATGTGGCCATGCTATACTGCTGGCGCGTCTAAGTGTGGACATACAATAGCGCTATACATATTACTGTATAAGGGGACTGCTATAATCAATAGCGCTATAATCTTGTAAGTGTAACCATACCCTTAGTGTTGCTATAGCATGGAATGATGATGAAATTAAACTGCAAGTCATGAGAGAGGGTGTGGCTGGCTATCATAACAGCTTCATATTTTTGAGATATGAGACAAGAAGTATCTGCTCCAATACTGATAGCCACCTTCTGAAACTTTTGTATAGTTTAAAATATTCTGCTTTAAGTTACTGTGCACTGGAGTTGGGAAATGGTTTTTAACTGGAAATTATGAATGCTGATCATCGTTTTCAGATGACAGTGGCAACAACTTCTCTTTAGTATGTTTCTCACCCAATCACTGTGCTTGGTTTAAAAACTAATGATATTCAGTTGGTTACTATGGCAATGATGTACTACTAGTTGTCATGGTGATGAAATGGAATTTTTGTCAATTTCTCTCAAGAGTGTGATGCATGCATATTTTGGTCTCTAAACTTGATCATATTACTTTGTATTTTCTTTAAAAAACCTAAGTCCCCTGCAGATAATGTATACAAAAGCCTTCATAGTTATTTTCTTATCTTCTGAATCCTGATGCTGAGGTTTTATTGCAGAATTATAAAGTTAAGAACATCACTTCTATGACAACCATATTTTGTGAAGCAGGTTAACTAGAAATTCAACTAGTATGGCCATTTTCAGATTTTTCCTTAATCTTGCATGTGCTCTTCCTATCTGTATCTGCCTACAATACTCATATAGCTAACAGGATGTTGGGTATTAAACAAAAAATTTAGAAAATATTAGATTGTGAATGAGCATAAATAAGTTTGCTTTAAATGTTCTTTTCTTAATACACGGTGCTTCATGTTTTGTCTTGGAAGTGGATCTCTTATTGTTGCAGTTTTATTTGAATTGCCTCTGTTTTCTGGTACTATCCACATTTTAAAAACAACACATTTTGTTTTTCCCGTCTCATGAACATTGCTTTGGTTTCCCTTGGGGATTTTTTGTGCATGTAGGTCATCAACAGGAAAAGTACATTGTACATAAATTGTACTGGTTTGAATAATCTCTTTCCTTAGGAGACCCACAGTAACTCATTCTCACTGCTTATTTTAACCCCTTGGAAACAAACAGGATAGGTGTCAGCTGCCAGTTCTCAGCTGTATAGGAAACTGAATTTTCAGATTAAAAAAGGGCATTTTGCAGAATGTACATTCTTATTTAATAGAAATAAGTCTAAGCTGAACCACAGAATATTATAACTGTCCTAGAGAAGCAGTAATGCTTTTCCAGAAATTCCCTTTATGTTCAGATACTGAACTATGAAATGCACTATTAAAATATATATTACTAAACCTTTTTGCCAGAAAGAAGGAATTTTGCAGGAATTAGGAGTGTAGTTCATTTTCAGCAGGCTTTGTTTTTTAAGGCTAAAAAAGGGTGTATTCAACTTTTCTCAGTATGATGATTGGTTTAAAAAACTAAACAACCCATTCAGCTAATCGACTATTTTCAAAACCCCTAACTCTTCTTTCTTTTAAGTTTCCCAGTCTAAATGATACACCTCAAGATGGTGCAGTTTGAAAAGAATATTGGCACTAATCCAGACAAGAAGAGTATGTTGGTTTCATAAGATATTTCCTTTTTGCACACATTAGATAATCTGGGAACAGAAAACATTCTGAAACTGAGATATGCAAATTAGCCATACTAATGTGAGGAACATTTCTAACAGGTTCTCAACATCTTATTGTGCTCTCTGCTTTTCAGCAAATAAACATTGGCTCTACCAGTGCAGCTGCTTTTATGACCCCTCAGCACAGGAGTGATATTGGTTCAGAAATTTGTTGTTAGAATTTGGGCCTGCAGAATGGTGGGTTACGATCTGGGTTTGTGCCTGAGTTTGACTTACTTTGGATTCAAGAACATAAACTAAATTTATTAAAATAAAGTGTCCCTTTTGTTTAAAAAAAAACACTGATTGGCATGTTACTTCCACATGTGACTGATGTAAGAGCTGGGTCACCAGACAGACATGTGGAGTGCACTTTCCAATTTCCTGCAACCAAGTTCCATCTTTAATGAAGCATCATTATAAATATCTACAAATAGTAGTAGTGATCTTATTTCTCCCTTGTGAACAACATTAAAAAGACTTCCCAAAATGAGGGTAGCCCATAGCACTGGCCTAACATGTTCTATTGTAAGTTTGTAGAAACATATTATAGAGTAACACCTTGCTAATCTGCACTTCACTAAACCATCAGTTTTATAAAAAGATGCACAAAAATGTGGTGGCATCTCTTTACCTCTTATCAAAGGTTTAATAACAGATGCTAGTAAGGTCTTATATTACTTAGAATCATAGAATATCAGGGTTGGAAGGGACCTCAGGAGGTCATCTAGCCCAACCCCCTGCTTAATGCAGGACTAACCCCAAGTAAATCATTAGATTTTATTTATTTATTTATTTTATTTACAAAATAGACTACGTTATACTTAATAGCATCTGTGAGGTAGAATAATAGTAGGGTTAAAGTCAGCATTTGTTGACTTGACAGTGTCCCACCAAGGGGAAAAACAGGAGGTAAAATATAAAAAGTGTGTCATGGCCAATCATTTTTAAAGTACCCATCAAGTTCTTTAGACATTTATATAAATACTAAAAATGATTATTTAAGATGAATTAGTGAGGTTCTACTAGATTAGTATTTGTTCAGGTTAATATAATATAGAATTCTGATACAGAGGAGTAAAAATGACTTCCTTTAATCAGTATATGAGAGAGCTCCTCTCAGGAATGTTACCGTGGTATGTATTTGGGTCTAAAACCTAGTCCATTGCAGTCAAATGATAGTAGAACCAGGGTTTCAGTGGTACCTCAATGGCAATGATCTCAAGACGGCAATATGGAGAGGTGTTTTTTTACCCACTTGGCATGCAGCATATTCTTAAGGTTTATTAATTTAATGAATTTACTAACCATTGGGTGGCACCACTGGAAGGGAATGAATGTATTAAAGAAAAGAAGTGTGTCAAAAGTTTATAGCAGAACAAATGGGCAGACTTACAAACTATGAACTAATTAAAAATAATTTTGTCCCTGGTTTCATGTGGGTCACACACAGTGCAGTAAACAGTTAATCAGCTGCTGTAGGTGGGTGTCATAGTTAAGGGTAACTGGATCTATATTTTCCTCCTTGTGGCCCAGCAAGGGTGCCTGCTCCTGGCTCCTCGGTTGCCCACTTTCTAGGGTGGAGACCTGTCTCTCTCTCACCACTAACTGGGGTATTTCCAGGCTACACAGTTCCCCAATAAGTCAGATTGCCTAAGCAGGTCTGCTTTGCTTACTCCTCAGAGGCAACAAACAATGTAATTGTCAACAGATATGTTATTACATAGCCCTTCTAAGCAAACACATTTATTCTTAAAGTATGAAGGCATTACAGGGAAAATGTATCGAAAACCATAAACAAACCTACACATATGCTAATAAGCTTACCAGAGATCACCCCAACTCCATCAAGGGTTCTGGCAGGTGATCAGTCCTTCAAACCCCACACAGGGTTTTTTCTGTGGTTATAAGTTCCTAATAGCTGTTAGTTCAGAACAAGCCCATCCATTAATCTGTGAATTCCTCCTTTGTACAGCTTGGGTCTTTGATGTTGGGATCCTGGCAATAGGTAATCAGTAGACAATTGGCCTCTCATCAGGGGATAGATTCAAAAGGCTGGGTTTTTACATAAGTGGGTGGGGGGACAATGGGGCAAAATCTGTATTCACCTCCCCCTAAATATTTCCCAGGAAATCCACTTCACATGTATTGTCTGAAAAGTTCAGACAATACTTATCTCTGCCTCAGTGAAGAGAACTGGACTAGATGATCTACTGAGGTAAGGACATGAGAATGGACATACTGGGTCAGACCAAAGGTCCATCTAGTCCAGTATCCTGTCTTCCAGCAGTGGCCAATGCCAGATGCCCCAGAGGGAATGAACAGAACAGGTAATCATCAAGTGATCCATCCCTTGTCGTCCATTCCTAGCTTCCGGCAAATAAAGGCTAGGGACACCATCCTTGCCCATGCTGGCTAATAACATTGATGGATCTGCCATGAATGTATCTAGTCCTTTTTTGAACCCTGTTATAGTCTTGGTCTTCACAACATTCTCTGTCAAGAAGTTCCATCAGCTGACTGTGTGTTGTGTGAAAAAAATACTTCCTTTGTTTGTTTTAAACCTGCTGCCCATTAATTTCATTTGGCGACCCCTAGCTCTTGTGTTATGAGGAGGAATAAATAACACTTCCTTATTTACTTTCTCCATCCCAGTTGTGATTTTATAGACTTCTATCCTATCTCCCGTTAGTTCTCTCTTTTCCAAGCTAGAAAGTCCCAATCTTAATCTTGCCTCATACAGCAGCCATTCCATAACCCTAAGCATTTTTGTTGCCCTTTTCTGAACCTTTTCCAAGTCCAATATATCTTTTTTGAGATGGGGTGACCACATCTGCGTGCAGTATTCAAGATGTGGGAGTACCATGGCTTTATAAAGGTCCCTTGCAGTTTTACATTTCTGTGATGCTATCCTCATCATAGCACTCACACTGGAGGCCAAACATACACTGAGGGCAGGTTTTTTTACCTACCACCTACTGTGACAGATACGGCAATGTCTGACAGTACCTTTGGGAGATCTTACTGTATTAAGTTTAAGTATCTTTGGAGTCCATTTCTATTAAATGCAAAGGGTATGTATTATTGTGGACCTGGATGATCACAGGACTGTATTGAAAAACATGAGAGACAAGAATGTCAGATTACTAGGTAGGCTTGTTCTTTGAACTTGTAACTGCAGAAAAACCCGTGTGTGGGAGTTGAGGGACTGATCACCTGCCAGAACCCTTGATGGAGTTGAGTGATTTCCAGTAAGTTTATTAGCACGTGTATAGGTTCTCTGTTTTCACTGTTACATACAGACAGACCCTGATATTTACTATGTTAATCATCCAATCACTACTGACTTTGCTGGTGAAAATGAACCAAAAAAGGCATTTAACACTTGATATACTGCTTCTGCCATACATGTCACTGGTCAGGTGGGTTGTCATTCAGTATCCTGTGGAGGGAATTGGTTGGGTGTACTTCTATAATAATCCACAACATTCCTGTGTTAATTTATTCATGTAGCTGAATTACATTTCCTGATAAATAAAACCTAGCTCTTACAGAACATCTTTCATGCATAGACCTCAAGGTGCTTTACAAAGACGATACTAAAATGATTATTTTCTAATTTTCCCTCTGAATTATTAAATATTACTCCTCCAATGGTCATGCTTGCCTAAGAAGACCTAAATTTAGAATTCAGTATTTCCCTTGTGACAGCTCAGGAAATTGTTTCCCTTCCTACAATCAGAGTGAAATACCATGAGGCTGTTTTCTAGAACGTATAGGAAATTTTCTGAGTGTTTTTGTTTGGGAAAATGCAGTTTTGTTGAAAGCAAAATGATTAGCAGAAATATGTCTTTTGATAAAATTTCATTTTGGAGGGAAAAAGGCAGGAAGAGTTTTGATAATGTCAGAATGGAACACTTCAATTTTTTGTTTTGAAAGAACTTTGTTTTGAAATATCTTAATTTTTTTAAATGTCAAAATTGGAATGAAACATTTTTGTTTTTATTGAAACAAAATTTCTTTAGACTCTGACTCCTCTGAAAAATGTGTTGTGTGTTTTTTTTTGTTCTGTTTTGGATTTTTTTTTCAAATTGGCAGAATTTTCTGCAAACAGAAAATCCAGTTCCCATCCACTTCTATTCTTTTCTCTTCCTGTCCAAAGTATTTTATTAATGATGCCTTCAACTGTTAAAGTAGAAAAACAGAACGCACCTTAATTTCTTAACCTATTTATTGTTGGCCTTATTCACCACATAATATATTTACAGTATCATTTTCCATAATTTGTTGCCCGGTGTTCTCTAGTATATGAGTCTGTGTACATTTCTGGTAAAGCTGCTATGCAGAGTAAATAATTGTACAGTAAAAGGGATATAATTGTAATTCGATGTGAAAGTTCACAGAACCGAGTTGGACTGGTATTTTGGAAAAGAGGTGTTCTGGTTTAGAGGGCATTGTTTATGAAATAATTAGAAAAGGTGTAACTCAAAATCATTAATCTTTTAATGCTTTTGCTGTGGGACAAAATAAATGTGTCCCCACGACATCTAAGAAGAAAGTTCCAAGTACAAGGCAGGTATAACTATGTCCTTCATTCTTGCTCTTTGGAACAGGTAAACCCTTTTTGATGTACTGCTTGTTTAGATGTGTGTGAGAGGGTTTCCCTATCATTCTCCAGGTGAATGTGGTTCAATAAGTGCCAAAAGCCAGGATTTTGGTAATGAAATATGCATTCAGAACTCTTTTGAAAAGGTAAACTCTACAGAAAACTCATGTAAATGGAGAGCAACTATTAGGTGTAGTCATGAATTTTTAATAATTCTAGTGCTCTAGGGTGCAGGCTAGAGCTTAAAATAAATTACTTTACAATTCATACTGTAGGTACTGTATGTAACTGTACCTGAAGTGGACTGAAGCTTTCAAAGGACAATTTACTTTGGATTAAACGAGGTCATTTTACAAACAGTCACCCAAGAAAATATATTTATAACGTGCCCTTAGGCCCTGGGGATGAAAGAATTCATTTACAGTCCCTCTCCTGTCTTTCTCCATCTGGATCACTGCTTCTCTCCTCCTTACTACTACTACCCCCAGAGGACAAGAGCCCTTCAAGCTCCCTAGTCTTCCTTTCCTTTCCATTGGACCCTTTCCCACTGTTGACAGCCTTGTGCTTACTACTCATTGACTTTACCTACCATCATAGAAATGCTCTGGCTCCTATACTGGTTCCTCTTCAGTCCTACTTAATTTCATGATGTGTCTACCTACCATGTGCTTGATCCTAGTTTGAGATTCAAGGCAGGAACCAGCAGCAAGAAGTTGAGAATGCAGCTCAGGGACATATGAGTTTGTATAATGACTTGCTCCATTTTGAAATTACAAACCAGCTACTTCTCCAAGTGCCCCTAAACCCTCCCTTGTACTTTAGGGTAAGTGCCCTCAGTCACTACATAATTCAGTGGAATCACCGGGGATTGGGGCATCTACTTGAGGGTTAAAATTTTAAAGCCTTATTATGTTAATAAATATTAAATTACACAATTATCTTAATGGAAAGAGAATAGGGCCTGCATCTCCCATTGCTCAATTTATTTTTTAATATCCTGCCTATCACTGTGGTATTGTGTCTCTGCCAGATTTATCCCTTTCATCTCCCTTTTCATTGAAGTATATTGTGTTTTCCTTTAATGTGTGCTCATCAGCAATATTCTATTAAATGCTTTTGTGTCCCTTAGTTCACCTATTGAAATGGATGAGACTAAGATCTGCATATTCATACCTGTAAGAATTCCTTCTAAAAATTATTTGCAGCATTTATGTAAAGAATATTGCATAATAAAAAATAACACACAAGTGAAAGCAAGCGCCACACCCATAAGTAGATCTTCTCCAAGTATCTCTCTCATATATAACATCTTCTGTCACAAGGTTGCCAGACAGGGTCTTAACACCCACTAATATAGTTGTCAAGTTTTTTTGAGTCCCTATTGTGGGTTGAAAGCATCAACTGAAGCTTTAAAAATATCCAGTATAAAGCCATGTAGTTCTTACTGATGAAATTGTACAGAGCAGGGGTTCTTAAAATCTCTTAAGGTATAGAGGGAGATTTTCTGAGGCCCGAGTACCTGACTCGGAAGGTGCCTAACTGCTCTTTGTGCCTGTGTACATCTCTCTGGTAGTCCATGCTTGTTATAGGCTGTATCTTATGGACACTTTCCTGCCCCCTTCTGCAGTTGCACAGACCACCTCTTATGCAGGATTGTGTGTGTGACCTCCCCTTCCAATTATGATTGCATAACATACCTATGGCAACTGCTTACCTTGCAGTTAAAAAGAGAAAGTGTGTATATTTTTAGCTGTCTTTTTAATGTGATTCACTTTTTTCCAGAAAGAACCACACACTTCATCACATTGTCTGCTCTAATGCTTCATTTTATCTTCCCCTCCTTATCAATTCTTTTGCCCCCACTGCCCAACTTCTCCTGCAGATTCTTCTCTGCTGCCACTCCCCTTCTTCTCCCCTTCCCCTCTGCACGTCTCCTTGCCACAATGTTCCCTTCTCCCTCTGCTCTCCAGGACATTTCTTTCCCATTACTGACTGGCAGCTGCAATCCCTGAGTTCAGCTTCTGTTTTCTCTTCTATTGTGTAATAGTAACTCCTTGTAGAGGCAAATGTACGGTAACTACTAAAATGGTTGAACCTTTACTGTTTCCTCCCCTTGGGTTATCTGTTAGGCTGTAAACTTTGCAGCCCCCTTGGGAAAGAGAAAAAAAATTGCTTTCTATCATGCAGAATACAAGGGAATAATCCAGACCTATTTTATTCCTTTTCTAAACAAACAAAAATGTTCTCCATTTCTTTTCGAAAGAGTGGATAGTCACTGAAATATCTGATTCCATGAAAAATAACCCTGCAGCTTCCCTGGCAGTATGCATAATCTTGTTGAATCCACATATTAAGTGACGTGACAGTAATATTGTAAAATTTAGTTCTATCCAGTAAACTATTTTTGGTTGGGATTTTGCGGCATCAAATGCCAAAGGAAAAGGCAGTGAATAGGAATCAAAGGCTTGAGATAATTTCCTCATATAAACATTTCCTGTTTCACACTGCTCCGTGTTCAATGAGGCATTTCTCAGAATTCCAGGGTTCACATAGTTTTGCCCTTAATTTTATTTTCCAGATGTGTCTCCACCTCTCCCCACCCATGAATTTAACTTGGGGAGATGCCAGTTGTGACAGGTTGGACCCCCCCTTTTGGGATGTACTCCAAAAATAATATTGTTTTGTGCTGTAGAGAAATTTACACAATGTAAATTCATAAATTTGTCCCCTCCTTCAATGTGGAGGACAATATGCACAACTTCTCCCACCTCCCCAGTTAGAAATTGCGCAAACTAGGTTTAATAATCAACAAAACAAATTTAACTATAGAAGGCAGATTTTAAGTGGTTATAGGGAATAGCAAACAGAATGAAGCAGATTACCAAGCAAATAAAACACAACACACTTACTAAGCTTAAGATCTTAAAGAAACTGGTTACAAAATATGATTTCTCATCCTAGATGCTGATTTGGGCAGGATGCAGAGTTTCTGTGTCTTAGAGTTCCAGTTATTTCTCTTTACAGACTAGACTCTTCTGTCTCAATCTGGACTCAGCCCTTACCTTTCTCTCAGCTTAGTTCCTTTTTCTCTTCAGGTACTTTCAGCATCTTTCTTCTTGGGCAGGAAGGCAATGGAGAAGAGTCCTGTTTGCCTTACTCCCCAGCCTTAAATGAGATTTATATAAGGTGGGAATCTTTTGTTTCCCAGTCTTGACCTCACACTTTTCTTAGTGGAAAATTACCAGAAGTCCAAGATGGTGTTTAGTACCAGATGATAGGATCATCTGACTTACTAGTGTCACTGCTTTATCCCAGGATGCTTCTCAGGAAGGAGAGAGATTATACCTTCAAAATCTTATTGTTTCTTCTTGATGGACTGTTGTCTGGTGGGAGTCTCCCAAATACACACACAGTTGTAATTGTTGCATAGTCAATGTTCCTAACTTTAGATACAGAAATGATAGATGCCTACAAATTGGATAATCACATTCAGTAAGTTATAATCTTTCCAATGATACTTTACAAGGCCTATCTTACATAAAATATATCTATGCCAAATCCATATCATAAGCATACTTCCATAAAGAATATGGGGTGTAACGTCACACCAGTATTTGATGATAGGATGGAGAAGGGTAGAGGCATCATGACTTGATCCCAAAATTGGTTTGAGTGGTAGAGGTGGAAAGGGAAATGGAGAGCTGGAGAGGGAGAAAGCATGGAAGAGTATAAAAAATGAGATGAAGGAAAGGAATGTGAGGCCAGTTGATGACAGCAGTTTGAGAAGAAACACCATGCAGCAGCTCAATTATTCTCCCCAATCATGGATAAAATTTTTGGCTTTAACATTATTATTTTGGGCAACCACTTCAGAGAGGAACTTTCTCCCTGCCCACAAGCCTTTCTATTTTCACTTACAGAAACAGAAACCTGGTGATTAGATCTTTCCCTTTAAACTTCAGAGCCAAGGAATCAGCCAGCGGTTATAAAGAAATTGACTTTAGTCTTCTGCTTCAACAGCAAAAAGAACCATATCAGAGATAACGGTGGTTCAGGTTTTGAACCCCACAATAGAGTTACATTTAAAATTGTCAGATTTTTTTTAAGAACTAAAGGATTTGTGAGTTGAAGCCTGTAATGTTTCGACTCTTGTAATATTTTTTTTTCTTAATGTGGTAGCCAAGAAAATTGTCCTGTAGGCAGCAGCTCTAAGAAATGTTTGTCAGGGAAAGAGATGCAAACCTACTAAAAACAATTGCATCTCAATTAACAATAGGCATTTATCAAGGGCTGACTACCTAAGTAGTTGGTGCTCACTACTAATAGTGGTGCAGATGCTGTAGATTCTGTTTAATAATGTTGCAAGGAAAAAGTTGTCTCTCATCTTAATTTATATTGAGCTGGATTCTGTTCTCACTTAGAGCAGTTATACAGCTGCATAATCATAGATTTCACTGGACTTGCAGCTGTTTTTCACCACTGTGAGAGGAGAATCAGGCTTATTGTCTTAGTTTACTCACAGTTGTCCTCCCAATTGTCTTCAGAACATTCTTCATTCAAGTTCCTTTCCCATCTAGTCTTTCTTACATCTATATTTGTTACACTCATGCTAACCCCTTATTAAAGTGCAGGATGAGTCTGCTATCACTTTTTCACTGCAGTGCATTAATAAACTGCTGATAGATGTGAAGAGTAGTGTCTCTGAGAAATCAAGATTGAATTACAAATGACCTAGGACAGAAGAGCATCACTTCATGACTTCTGTCAAGATACCAGGTTGAGCAAAGCAGATTATTCCTGGAATCAGTACTCAATATAATATGTAACCAGGACTTAAATTGAATTTTTCCCCCCAGGCACAAACTTAATGACAAAGTATTATATATAGTCTTTCCCACAATTACAGTCACATTATAAGAAGTTTTGTGCCTTGCATAAATGTGGTTCTCTGCGTGGTGTTTTTATCTGGCACCGAAATAGTCTGCCTTTATACAATTGGGTATGGCTATTCCTAGTATGTTTGAACAAGCAGACATCTTAAATGTTCTGGGTAAATTTTGAGCCACCGCATCAGATACGGGCCCTTTAATAGTCTTCAATAGTTAGTGAACAAAGCAAAGAAAACCTGGCGACACCACTAATTAAAACAGTCAATTATTCCTTCCTGAGGGGCAGCCTGCCAGCTTCCTTAAAGCATATAACCCTCAAACTACCATGCTGTCCTCAGTCTTGCCTACTGGGAACATGGTAGTGGGCTGAGCCTATCTGCTCTTGAATGTTGCCATTATCCAAGGTCCTGACAATCGGGATTCAGAGTAGGTTATGGTAGATTTGGCAACCCCCATGGCTGTCTTACTGATGGTGGTGAAAGAAAAACATCAGTGCTGATTTTATTCTAGCAAAAGGCTTTGAAGGATGTAACCACGAGATCCATATCTCTGAGACCTGCCTGGGGTATATGGAGTTGCATTGAACTTGCTGTGCTCACAGCCATTGGATATATCCTGAAGGCTGGTGATTGGAAGCATCTCTTTGCCCCCTCAAAAACTGTGGCTTGTAGCCTTGTACAAGACTCAGTCCTTGGGCCTGCCTAACCCCCTTTTTACATTTCTGTTAAACCCTTATGGACACTGTGAGATGACACATGGTTCAGCATCAATAACACACAGCTCTGCAGTGTTTTTTATTGAATGTGGCCATTACTGCTACACTGACATCCAAATACCTGAGCACATTAGGGCCCTGGACACTAGCAGACACTATCTGAAACTTAACAGAGAGAGAGCTGAAGTGATGCTAATAGCAGAAGGGAAACTCAATGAGGCGTTATTAGGAACAGTGACTGTTTTCAATTGAAGGTCACTGTTTTCCGGTGATCAAGGTGAAGGGATTCATCTGGACTCCTTTCAGCTTCTAAACCCCAAAACAGCAATAAAAGTCCAAACCATACTCTTCTCTCTTTATCTCCCCAGCAAACTTGAGCCCCCTCTTGTTAAATGAGGATCTAGCAGCAGTGGTCTCTGCATTCATCGCTTTCAGGATGATCTACTATAACATGCTTTACGTGGTGATGCAGGTGGGGGCCTCTTAGAAATTGCATGTGGCCAAACAGCTCAACATGCCTACTGAACAGTACAGAAAGAAAAGAGCACCTCTGCTCTGGGCTGTACACTGCCGCCTGTTCAATACAGAACCTATTTCATGGTCCTGGTGATAATATTCAAAGCCCTTGGTGAACTGGAACATTGTTATCTAAGTGCAAGACCACCCTCAGCAGCTGCAACAGCAAAAATTCTGAACTAGTGAAAGCCTATGGCAAAACTCTAGGGAGGTGGGGCCTGGATGCTCTGTTTCAAGCCTCTGGTCGAGGAATCCCCCTACCACTGGAAATCAGAATAAGCCTGAACATTGCTAGTCTTAGGCCATAATGCAAAATGCTCTTGTTTGCCCCAGCCTTCCCGCAGTAAGGGCAATGACAGAGTGGCCAGCTATAAATCCACAGGAAACAAGGAAACTGGAGAAACACTGCTGAACAGTAGCAAATCAACAGAGGAATGGATCGTGGTGGTTTGCTTTTAAAAGGCCCAGGCTTCATGAATCTGAGAGATCATCACTCCCTATGCTATACAGCGACAGTCACAATCAGCAGAGGTACTGGAGCTGCGGCTTCTAGGAGCTGCTGGCAGGGCATTCTCCATGAGGGCCAATATCTGAGTCAGACCTCAATGCTTCCCAGCCCATGTCTCAAATAGCCCAAATATGTTGATCGTTAGGGCATGTTGCATAAACCTTTTATTCACCTGGCTTTTTGTGACGGGGAAGAATTTTATGTGGGTGACAAGTGGTATGAGAATATGGCATTAATTTAAAAAAATCTGAGCTTTGTTGATTAAGGGCAATGAAAATATTGTCAATAGTCCCTAGAGCCCTGGATAGGTGCTCTTTGATTTGTTTTGAAAATAAAATACATTGTATATATGGCATCCTGGTACCATGGTGACTGGAGTCTTATAAATGTGATGCATGAGCTGAAGATATGGACTTAGATTACATTAAGCCAAATCTCACTGCAGTAACATGAATGTGACTTTGGCCTAGAGTGACCAGGTGTCTGGTTCTCGACAGGAACAGCCAGTTGAAACAGGACCCAGTGAAAGTGAGTGAGGGTGGGGGAGAGTGAGCCACTGAGGGAAGGAGAATGTAGTGAGGGGGTGGGGCCTCAGGGAAGGGACGGAGTGGGGACAGGGCCTTGGGAAAGCGGTGGGGCTAGGGTATTCAGTTTTGTGTGATTAGAAAGTTGGCAACCCTATTTTGGCCATGTGTACACATCAGACAGTGGGTGGCTGAAGGAAAATTGAGCAAACAGAGCCTATTCTGAGCAGATCTGCTCCTGAATGTAAAGCCTAGGAAACCTTTTTAATAACTTGCAACCTCCTGGAGTTTTGTGTATGCACAGTAGGGAGATGACATTCTCCACAACAGAATTTGGAAAAGGTCGTGAGCTCTTAATAGAGGGCCCTTGGTTAAGGAATTCATTCCCAGCAGAGTTTCACCAGAGCTGATGTCTTGCTTCACTTTTGCATATCTGTTTGTCCAGGCTCTTTGCTATGTGTATTGTACTTCCCAGTAATTGGGCGCTCAGCCAGTTATCACCTCAGCTTGGTCTTTCAGAAGTGGTGTTGGATATCACCAGGAGAAGAAGAGCTTTAGGAAATACTGGATCTTAACCAGAGCTACATGAAGAATTTGCAGCAAACACTTTATTCAGAAAATTTAGCCCTTTTTACTGAATTGAGTGAATGTTTTGTGCACACAGACGTCAACCCGTGATGGTTTGAACTGTTTGCTACTCGTATTCTGTATTCACAGTGTGTGATGGGTCACCTAAATCAGAATTGGGATTGTTTCCATTCACTGACTGGATGACCTGAGCTTGCCCAGAATAATTTTAGTTCAGCCACAAAACAAACTTCACTTTGCATTTAAAAGAAAATCTTGACTACAGCACTGGAATTCACTTTCCATGAATGGCTGTAGGAACAAAACTTTGCTTGAAACAATTTTTTAGGAAAAGCAGCTAAAGAGCTGAGAACACTGTCAAAGTGAAATTCTGTTTAGAAGGCAGAAAATTAGGCATATCCCTTGTATTTTCCTATTCTGTTTTTACTCTGTTGTATAAAGTCATGCCAGGATACCATGGTAATGGGTGCCTTTGAAAACCTTGGACTACATATTACGGTGGCCAATATATGTGGGAGTCATTGCCTTGTTCAGTATAATTTATTATTACCAGTTATGATGAGACCTAGATGCTCTTCACTGTTAGGACATTTGAAATTTAATCTTGATGTTATCTCGGAGCCAATCTTCATGTTTGTGCACTTGGTTAATGATCAAAAAGGCACTATTAAAAAAATGGCCATTCTATTCCACTATGGAGCAGAATGTTGATCTCCATGATTTAGCTGTCCTGGAAAGCAATTCATTCAAATAAATGGGGAAATCCCCTTTCTCTGCTTGGTCAATGTTTATAGATTCTAATACATAGTACTGAAACTCTACACAGTAGATATTAAGCAAAAAAAAATGCTCCCTGAGAATGAGAATGGACAGTGTTGGTTTTTTGTTTTATTTTATCTATGCCACTGTACTATCTAGTATTGATTTCAACCCTGAAAGCATGTGACTGGCTTAGAACAGCAAATTTTCCTTTTTTATATATTTTATCGTTGACTCTGATTCAGTCTGTACTTCTCAGTGTTAGTCCGTTACCACAATATTTGAAAAAATCAGTAGTGTTAATTTAAAAATAAACAACCCTCAGCTGTATATTGTGACTGGCCTAAGCTGAGGTTGACTGATAACATTACTGAGTCCATCTTTCAGTAAGGATGGATTGTCATTGAGCTGTATGTTAGCCACAAACTAGCTTTACTTGATCATCAGGTATGCATGTCTTGTGCCAACCATTTTCTCTCACAAATATGTATTGGAAACAATGCGAGGAAAACCTGACTCTCCAGCGTTGTTATGGTATTGTACCCAGTGTTCTCCTGGGTATCACAAAGGATTGGCTGAGCTCATTGTCCTATGCCACAGTTTTACAGCCAAATTGTGCTGGCCTTACTCCTGCACACAGCCCTATTGAATCACATGGGACTAAGCACATGAGTAAGGTGAGCAATGGTTGGGCTTGTGGTGTATATGTTTTTTTTAAACTAGGCTTCTCTGGTATTGTAGAGCAACTGATGGTATTTGATACTTTGCACTAGGCCAGGGGTAGTAAATTATTTTTTATAAGGTATAATTAAGGTCCAGCTCCCCTTCCCTAATCCGATTGCCTGCCAGCTCTCTGATCAGACAGCAGCGTGACCTTACTTCCCTAAACTGAAAACAGGATGCAGAGGGCAGGCCCAAGCCGCCTCGTGTTGCCACTCACCCTTCCCCACAAATATTCCTCCCTGTCCCCAAGTGAGCCAAGTAGCAGAGATGGGCTGGGAAGGAGAGGAATGGGTATGGGCTGGGCTCTGGGCAGCAAAGCAGGGTGTGAGAGTGAGTACTTTTGAGCTTGGGGCCAGGAGGTGAAGCTACTGGAGGATGATCCAGCCAGGGCTGTGATGCCCCTTTTGGGGCTGGGATAGCAGAGCCAGACGAAGGAAGCTGTGGGTAATGGGAGTGACCAAGGATATTCCAGATCCTGGTCTCCCCCTACCTCTCCAGGGCTTCTAGGTGGAGACGGGTTGGATATAGAAAGAGGCTGAGTGGTGTGGGAGGCTGGAGAGGGGGCTGGGGATTGGCCACAAAGCAAGGGTGGACGCTCTGGGGTCTGCTCAGGAGTGGGGTATGTGTGTGTGTGTGGGGGAGGGGTTGAGCACGAGGTCAGGGTGGAGGAGTTGTGGGGGAGGGGCATGCTGTGTTCAGTGCCCCAGCACAAGCAGGACTGCTTCACGTACTTGTCAGCTGGATTGCCTTGTAAGGCCCAACTCCCATGGCCCAACCAGCCCTGCCCTCTCCAGGGAAAGCAGAGAAGAATTCGAATTAGGGCTCAGAGAGCTCCATCCTCTGACTGGGTTGCAGAGTGAGCACGACACCTTATCACTCCACCTGGAGTGGGAGGGCGAGTGGAGCTACATTAGATTGTCCGTGGGGACGTGTGGTGCTGCACCCCTCCCCCCCAACATTGCTGCTCCCCCATTTCCCTGCGCTGCTGCCAGTAGGGCTGAGGCTGCACCAGCAGCTGCTCACTGTGCCCTTCAGCCTGGCCCAGCTGCTGTCCCCCTGCTCCAGGCCTGGCTCAGCTTCAGCCTGTGCAGTGCACTGAAAAGCATCTGGCTTGAGTAAAATGAGTCTTGAATCCTGTTGGACAGGCTGAGCGCTGTGACATGCTGTAGACTTTAGAACGAAGATGCAGGTATCTGAGTGCAAGAAGAGAGAACTGAGGGTGCAGTCTTGGATTCCCTTACCAACTGCCCTTGACTTGCTAGATGATGATAGGAAAGTAAGTTTCTGACTGTGCCTCAGCTCTCTTACCTGTAAAATGGGTACATTACTGCCTAGGGGTGTTAATGTAGTTAAATCAGATCATCTATTTTGCCAGGACATTTTAAAATCCCCTTCTTGAGACTTTCACACCATATAAACCATCGTCTGTCCTCTCCAGACTTGTTGGGTTATGATAAACTCTTTTTTTTTTTTGCATTCAGACAGTGGCGCAGTCACTGATCTAGGTGCCTGTTGACCATACAGGAGCTAGCCTTATACTTAGAGCCTTAAAGAGTCTGAGTTTCCACTGCAGCAGCAATCTGTCCTTTGCTGCAGCATTGTGCTCCAGCATCCAGGCTTTTAACTAAAATAAGTTTCTCATGTGTATGGCTCCCACCTCCATTACCCTCGCCCTCCCCTCCACTTCAAACAAGATGAGTGACATCAAGGCAGCCCTGGCCACTTGAATAGGCAGGCAGCTTGAAACGTTACTTTTCAGTGGTGTGAATTACCTTAATGATGTAATTTTCAATGTCAATATTAACGAGTGCATAGCAGATCATTTTACTGTTCTGCTAATATGCCTAGCCCAGCAAACCAAACAGCACCCCTCCCTTTCCCAACTGCCAAACTCTCTAATAGGTCCCTAGTCACCTGTCAAAGTCTTCCACCTCCCCCTTTCTTGTTCCCTAGCAACTTATAGAATAGTTAAAGCATTTTCAATATGAAATTCTGCAGCATATTGCAAATTAAAAATGCAGCATACAACATTTAGTTGGTTATGAAGTGTAATATGGGGACATTCTAGTGAATGTATTAGTGATTTTATTTTACTAAAAAATGTCAAATTAAAATTGATCGGAAACTGCTGCACAATCCCCAGTCCCTGCAGTGCACGGTTTTGCGAGTGAGTCGAGGTCATGTTTGCTGTGGAGTACACAGGCCTTGAGTAAAGTACGACATTTTGCTCTGCCTGGTTGAATCTTTACTTTTGTGTAGTAAGGGACAAGTAGAAATACATAAGGTAGGTACTGGACAATGGAACGCAAAGGCTCTGAACATGGGCTTATGGGTGAGCCACTGCTGCATAAAGCATCAGCCACATGTGCTTAATTCCTGTTGTATGGCATCCTCGGCACATTGGAAAATGGGAAGAGCACTCCTCAGGATGCTACCTGTTGCTGTAGCCTGTTAAGTGATTCTCTCCTGACATATTACAGCCAGAGAAGAGAGAATTCTGGGCCTTTTGACGGCCGCTAACTTATTTTTAAGCAGGATTTTGGCTCGAGTGCTGTAATGTGTGTTCTTGCTTCCACAAAGCCCTGGAAAAGCTACGAAGAGAGAGAGCAGAGTAGAAAGGGCCTCAGAAAGAGCTTGGGTGTGTGGCAGGGTAAGTATTGTAGCTTCCAGACAGCTGACCTTAGAATAAAAGGTGTTGGCAGCTGGCACGAAGCCCCATCCAAAGGAGAACAACAGGGATGAGTTTCAGGGAAGGGTAAAAAGTAGGGGGATGTTTGTGGAGATAAGGTCCATGCAGATGCCTCTGATCTTGTCATCTAGGCTCTGAGTAAGATTTCATCTTGAAAGGCCACTTGTGGGAAAGGGGGCAAAATGGAAATTGGGAAGATTAATGGGGTTGATAAAACTAGTGGGAAACAGGGGCAGGAGAGGGGAACCTCTCAACTTCACATTACCAAGGATAAAGGTCATTTGGGGATACACACATAAAAATGTACTGAGAATTGCACACCATTAGACTACACAAATGCAGACAGAACTATCTTCTTTATTATAAAGATACACTAAGGGGAACAAACCTGAATGTATACTGAAGCCTGTGATGGTACATGCCAAAATGTACAGTACTATACATAAAAGTGCATTGTCACAACAGATTAACAGCACATTTTTCTTCCATAACTGTGTATTTTTAATTATTTTTTTTTTTAAATGGAGGGAATGTGGCTGTACAAGAACAGGGATGAATGCAATGAAAATGCACCAGTATACGAGTAAGAGTGAACACCATGGAAATGCAACAGTACAAGAGCAAGGCTAAAGCTCCCCTAAAATTTTAAAGGCACTTTCACATGTACATACTACAGATGTACATTGACACAATTAGGTAACAGTCAACAAGCAGGAAACTACCAGTACTGCAATTTATCAAACTGACAGTAAAGGACAATACTGATTTGATTAGGTGTTCAGGAGTTACCCCTTAGTATGTTTGTAGTTGTCAGTCTTTCCTGTTACATATCCACTTACTGTACGTTAAGTATCTATAATATCCATCAAACTACACACATAACTTGTGTGAATGCTCTAAGTGGATGCATTCACTAAAAGCACTGTTTCTAATATTTTCTTTTGCTACACAATTTCTAATATAAGCATTATGGAGTCCAGTAGTGTTATTTAAACATACAAAATTCCCTATATAATTTAAAGATACAGATATTCATCTCAATTATGCCACACTGCTATTGAACAAATTACTAAATTAAAAACTGCATGGAAATTAGAGCTTGAATTCCAGTTTGCTCAATTGATCCTAATAAGTTTGGGAACTACTTCGGAATAACTTCTGGTCCTGGACAGGTGAACATACCAATAGACCAACCTTTAATGTGGACTGGCTTCAGTTAGAACCTTTCCTTGGAGTTTAGGACTATAGATGGCATGGTATAGTCAAGAGATACAATGTTAAACATACATTTCACAAGTTGTTACCCTGTTTATACAGTGGTAGCCTCAGTGGATTAAACTGACTGACAACTCAAAAGTCCACTGTGCTAGCTCAGAGTTTATATAAGTGGCAGCCATACAGACGTACTTAGAGATTCCTTGGATTTTTTTTGGACCCGGCCTTGGGCAGCAAATATCAGCAACAATATGAATGGCCCTGACAGTACTGCTCCCAAATGCAGTTTATGGGATATTTGTCATATCCAGGGCTTGGAGTTCCTTATCACATGATTACAATTAGTAAACTACAGTGGAAATAAATAAATTCCCAAATGACAACAGGACACGGCTTCTGTGACTTTATATAGACTATCATACACTAATCAAATCTTTGTTACAAGACACTAACTCTTCCCTCTCCCCAGTTATGTTTCCATATAGTGAGTGGTACAACATAAAACATTCCATAGGAAGAATGGTAAGATCCTAATATAACAAATGCTATGAGGAAAAACAACTCTTATTTGAAGCCAGTTTTATTCCTATAGATGACCATCAGATTTTTTTTTTTCTTCGTCACTGTATTTTAGGCAGCAGCCAACAGGCTATTTTTTATAAATAGTTTGACTTCACGGCTGCGTAAATTAAAAGCCTGATATGAATGATCCTACAGATTGGGCAAGTAATGTCGAAAAATAATCACAGAAATGATGTTATGGCTTAGTGTTAATGTGCAAAACAGCTGTACAATTAATTCACATGTAACAGAAAATTTAACAATGGAGTACTAAGCAAAGCTGATAAAATCTTCACTCACACATAGACCCAAGAAAGGTACAGACATTGCTTTTTTAAATTGGTTCTGCCAAGTTTTCTTTAGGTTTAGTCTATAGAGTAGCAAATGAGATTTCTGTGCTTCTAACAACCTCCTGCGTAACAGAAGTTATTCAAGAACTCAGGAAGAGAACAGTTTAGTAAGAATCATGGAGAAATTGTGCACATTGTTTGCACTGTGAAGACCAACTAGTGAGGATATAGCAACTTGAAACTGTGATTATCGCAGCTAAAGTTGTTTGAAGAAGATCTGAGCAATAAGGTCCAAGGAATGTTTTATTGAATTATTCTTCAGCTGCTACTTTCAATCTTCTGTTACACTACAGAAAGATTCATAGACCAGTATACCTGCAGTTACTTGGTTCACTGAATTGTAAACTGTAAGTGAATTTAGTGCTTGTGAAAAGTGTCTGACGGTCCTGGGGACTGAAGTTTTAGCTTCAAAAGAAAGATACAGCACAAATGGCAGCATTAGAAACTTCATACCATCCAGGCAATATATTTTAACCCTGACCTGGAGTGAGGTCAGAAAGAGAGTAATTCAATCTCCATAGTTACTCAGTACTTGGCCTTTGATAAGACTACCAAAAATATGCTAAATACTTAGTGCCAACTGCGAAAGTGTTATTTTGATTTATATGGACTGAGATTACATACACACTTCACACAGGCCAATGACTAATCCCTCAGATGCTTTATCTTTTACCAACCAGGTGGGATTTGAACCAGTGATCTAGCGGTCAAGGGTTCCATATCCACTTACAAATTCCTTTGTAAAGGATCCCTTATTAAGTAAACTACAGTAAGTATGAAATATTGTACAAAGTGGGAAGCCATTTCTGATCTGTTCCTTTTATTACAAATGGTGCAGCATCAAGTTTTCAAGTCTGTTTTAAAATGACACACATTTGTCCAGTTTTTTTAAAAAAATTGAAACTATATAAAATACAAATGCCCGTGTTAATACTAGTTCAGACATTACATTCAAAAACATTGAAAAACGAAACATCTCCAGTTATAAACATGAACTAATAGTGTTATGGAACCCTGACTTCTATCGCTAATCCATTCCTTTCTGTAACACATTCCACCTCCTGGGTTGCTTAGCTTTTTACATTGTGCAAGATTTGTCTGTTGGACCTTGGGAAGGAGGGGAAGGTCCTATAGTAGGATTTGTTTTTGGAAGAACAATGGGTTTTGGCCTCAGAGCTGGGGGTTTTAGCTGTACTCCCATTCTGGGGGCCACCATGGGCTTGAAAGTACTCATGGTATCACTGGAAGAACTGGTGCTACGTCGAATCTGAGGCTCAGTGCTCCTTAACACTACACTATGGAGAGGGCTCAGTGATTCTGTGGAGGTGGCCAGGCTGGGTGAGTTTTTCATTTGTTCCAAGGTATCCAGCACCACATCGGGGGCGTGTTTTGCAGAGCTCTGACGTTCCAGCTCACGGAGTTCATTCAGAGCTGTGTTCATTGTCTCTTCAATATCCTGGTCAGAGCAGAGAGACAGAGCAGCATGTCATTAAATACTGAATGCAAAAAGGAGTTGCTGAGGGAGAAGTTTGAGAAATGCATGAATTCAGTTATAAACCATCCATTCATTTCTAACAATTATGATGAAGCAGTAAAGTAGACTCTCAATTATCCAGGATGATAGGGAAAAAATTAATCCTGGTTAATAAAATCCCAGATAACCACCATCCATAGGAAATATGGGGAGGTGGGATGGGGGCTTGGTTCACCAGCCACCCTTTGCCAGGGGAAGGGGGTGTTGATTCACTGGCTGCCCTGCGCCCTGGGCTTTTTTTTGTGTGTGCTTGGGGCGGCAAAAGCGCCAGTGCCGGCCCTGTGAGTTATGTGTATTTTTTTTGACATCTTGGTTAATTCACATCCTGGTTAACACAATCCTGGATAATGGAGAGTCTACTGTATTAAAATAATTTACAGCCCAGAGCTGAAGAACTCTGTGAGGCTCAAAATCTCTCTCACAACAGAAGTTGGTCCAGTAAAAGATATTACCTCACCCACCTTGTCTCTCTATCTTTATCCTGAGACCAATATGGCTACACCAACACTGCATGCATTTACATCAACCTCATTTGAAAGTGGCCTTCCTGAACAAGTTGGCAGCTTGGGTGGAACATAAATTAACTTAATGGTAGAGGGTCAAAATTCAGGCTGGCCATTAAAAACATACTCTGCTGCTTGCTGTTAAATTACTATTAAGAGAACAAATATTTGAGGATTGATTTGCAACAATATTTAAATAAATGTGAAGCCTAACAGCTCATGTGCTATACTCCTCATCTTACCCTGAAATATTCAGGAACAATACGCTAGCACAGGACCTTTTTTAAATTAAAGTAAAACTGAAGTTAGAAAACTAGGATTGAGTTTTTCAAAGCCACCTAAGGCATTTACTTGGACATCCAGGTTGGCTTTATTTTTAAAAAAGTGTTATTTTCAAAGATGTAATTCAAGACAAATGGTAAAATAGCTGTGCTTTTGATAACTTTCACCTAGGAGGAGAGAGAAGGTGGTGGTTAGTATGAAGATGCATCTGAACAAGTTTTTTTTTTTACCCACAAAAGGTTATGCCCAAATAAATCTTTTAGTCTTGAAGGTGCCACCGGACTCCTCATAGTTATTAAGAATTAGGGACATCTTGAAAGATAATGGCCACCTTTCCAACTTTTAAAAATGTTTGAGGCAGTGAGCTCTGCTTCCTTGTATCACAATTTCAGAGCAACTGCACCAGGATTGCCCCTCAAGGGTACCCACTCTAGACTTCTGGTTCCCAGCCAGCACCTTGCTTGGGTGGGGACCTGCATCTTCACTCCCTCCTGACTGGGAGATCTTTAAGGTTACACAGTTCCCTGACTATGCTGTGATATCCCCAGCAAGCCAGACTGCCTTAAAAAGGCCAGCACCTGCACTTCGCTTTCTCTTTGAGGGCTCTGACCAGTGTAATTGCCAGCAGTTACCACACAGATCTTTTTAAGCAAGCATATTTATTTCTAAGGTAAAAGCACTACAGAGAAAACACATAAAAGTTCACATAAGCAGGCAAAAAGCCTAGCAGAGGGCCCTAATAGGATTGGGGCCTCATCTTGGATAGAAGGTCCTGTTCAATTGCTGGATCAGGCCCTGTGTCAGTTTAAACTCCGGCTACTTATCCAAAAGTCCTTTGTTGTTAGTCTCTGCAGAATCTAGTTTGAAGGAGTATATGTGAGTCTCCAAAGGAGTTTGTACTTCTCTAGGGAGGAGGGGGTTACAACTTTGCTGATTTGCCTTAATCATCATCCATTGTTTTTAGTTCCTGGAAGAGCTGCAGTAGCCCTCCCTGATGGTGGAGAAAACAGTCAAACCATTCATTTAAAACAATGGACCCTAAAGATACTGCAGGGAGTTGCAATATCTGTCACATCACCCCCCACAGAGAGGGTTACATACAATCCAAGCCCACACCAATACTAATCAGTACTTTTGAGGATACTGCAGGAAATTGCCACATATGTAAGACACTCTGTTTTCTGTTTAAACTTATTTTTACTGAAAAATTTGCAGATTTTACAAGTAGTATTCTTCTGTTCTGATTTTCACCCTATTTTTGTATAACTTAAATTTATAAAAAATAACTTGTTTTAGTAGGAAAATACAGTACATTGCATGAGAAAAATGTATTACGATAATACATTAGTCTCTGTATCTGCAAAGCGCCTGTTGAGGTAAGGCTATGTATTAGTCTAGAAGATACACACAGTAAGCAGACACACACACAAACTCTGAAGTGCGTACACATCTGAACATACTGATGAATCTCACGCCCCCAATATACATATTTCGTTGTTAGCAGAAAATGGTTAAAGATCTGACACACTAAAATGGGAAGAAAATGAAAATCTGCACCAGAATACGTTTCAGTACACAAGGAATTATTCAAAAATTTTTAAACAACAAAGAGGATGAAGTTGAGTGTATGCGCGGGAAAGTATAAGGCCCAATTAAACGTAAATAGTTCTAATTGTACAACAGTAAACTGTTTATTCAAATGAAAAGTTTTATTTGAGGATTAGAGAACAGTTGTTTTCTTAAGCTAAGAGGTGGCATTGTGTTTTGAGTTCTGTTTTAGTTCTGCAGTAAACCACACTGATGAATGGAATTCAAAGCATTGATCTACTGAATACTTTTCCTGTCTTTCTGTCCATCAAAACAAACCCCTATATTTATTTAGAAACATTTATATTTTTTTTCCACTGATTTTCATCTGTATTTGTTGTGACTTGTTCATTCAATTTTTTTTTAAACACATAAATGATGATGTGCCCCCGATGTCCTCATATTTGTAGTTTAAATGTTAAGGAAAACAAAGACGAATATCAGACATGGTTAGGAGTTGCCAGGAAAGATACTGTTTAGTGAGAGCATTTATGAGAATATTTCCATGTTTGTTTTGCACATTTAGATTTGCTCTTAAAGTACATCTGCTAAAAGGACATGCCAAGATTGGTTTTGTGGTTAGTTTTCTTATTTAACCCCCTTATGCCTCACCAACACGGAAAAATTATCAGGTGTTTGGTACTTGTTCACAGCAGCATTTACATGATTTAGTCAAAGTTCAAGTTCTGTCTTTGTCAAATAATAATTGGTCTAGGTGTGTACAAATGTAATTAAAGCCAAACAGGGCTGTGCATAGCTCCTGGGCAGTAAATAAGTGACATACCTTAACCTATTTTTAAAAGGTTAGAAATTGTTGAAATAACAGCAATGAAAATTGATGTCTGAGTCATTCACAACAACTGAGACTCTCTTCCCACTTCATAAGCAGCAGAGACTTTGGAAGCAAACATTACATGACATTTTGAAATGTCAGTGCAGGATTATTTTAAATGCTTTTGTAATCAGATGGCAATTTGAGGGTGTTGCATGTTTACATAATGACCATATTTTAAACTAAATGAGCTTTGAGTAGGAGAGAAGTATTTATTAGCCCAAGATATGGCTATTACTGACTTAGCACACTTCAGTAGCACAGAATTAATAACTTGCTTCTCAGTGCTGTCTGTCTTTGCTATTCTATCCCTCTCACTTCTATGCTGCTGAGAAAAGACAAGCCACCTTTCCTACATATACACTGATTGCACAGTCTATTATTTATTTATTCAGATTTATTTGCACTTTTACCTAGCATGTTCCATAAGCACAACTACAAGAGTTAAAATCTCTACATTTATACAAAAACTATGTTAAAAAACAGATTCTGAAATGCAAATTCCTATGTTTTCAAATGACCGATGACAGTAGTAGCCAATTGGAGCACAGATTTTCATACTGTAAGATTCAGAAATAATCATACAGTAATTATGAAAGCTAAACCCACTTCCATCAGAGCACACGGGTTTACATAGCTGAGAAACAGTAACTGCATTATCCGTATGCTCTGAGTGGCAGAGTTTCATTTCAGTACAACAAAGTTATTTCACTGTAATGCTGTTACAACTTTTATTCCTATTTCCCCACCCCCCCTTTCTTCTATGGTTCTTTAACACATCTTTGTCCTAGGCTCCCATGGCAGAAAGTTAAGTGGGATACTTTTCTGATAGAGCTTTTCAATAAAAAATTAAAAACTCTGTGTTGTGAAAGTCGAATGTTCATTTACGTCTATTTGACCATGCTCCTCACCAAGGCAAAGAAAAGAGACCAACCTGAGCTATCGACTCTGGGTCCAGTGGCTTATGATCATTGAAACCTGGGTATTGACCAGATGATGTAGATCTTCTAATTGGAGGACTATCAGTCTTCTTTAGTGAATCATGCCTACTAATGTTGGTGAGGCTGCCATGCCCAGGTCTACGTCGTCTTTCGGGGCTGTCTGCATTGAGGTTGCGATTATGGAGAAGGGCTCGAGGACTACAATGACTTGCCATGCTGGGGGAACTTAGCTCCACTGATGAGGTGGTAAGTGTGTGTGGTGGATGTACTGGGCAATGGCCATCATTGTTCCTGCCTGGGCGTCTTAGAGGAGGTGGTTCTGATCTCTTTTTTTGCCTACACAAATGTAGAAATAATAAGACAAGTTAGCATTATTAACAAGGTGTGTGTGAAGAAATCCTGCCACTGCATGAGCCCAAAAGCAATCTAACTAACGGCTGCAAAGCAATGCAGAAATGTTGCTATGTTAACCTTACCTTCCTAAATATATGTCAGGATGACGATCAGTGGGGGAGTTCATGTCCTTGGATGAGGACTTGTCCTCAGTTATTGGCCCACTGCTGGCTTCACTGTCTGCTTTTTGACTCAGCGTATCTGAGAAGGTATCATCCCTGAAAGGAAGATACAGATTGAGAAGTCACTTTCCAGAAAGTGAGGTACATAAGACAGCAGGCATTGTGACACTTCTGTTTTTGTTCTCTTATAGAATTAAAACTAGACAGATAACTGCATCTCCAACTGCTGTACTCTCATTGATGACATATTTGTTTATTGACTTCACTCATGCAATTTCTTAAAATTTAGAGTAACCTTTTGGGAGCAGGCACTTTGTTGGCTTTGAAGTGCCAAGTTCACCTTTGAGTACTATTAAAAAAAGAAAAGAGTGCCATGGTGTACTCGTCCGGCCACAGTACTTAGAAGTTTATTGGTAAAAGCTGCTACAACTGTATGGTAAAACTAAAATAGGAACAACAACATCATCCTCTTAGCATACTGTACTGGGATCACTTTTGTCAATAATGTAGCCAAGTTAGCCTATCAATGTTTTGTGATTCTGTAGTGTTGCTTGATGGGCATTACTTCAGGGAAATATAACAAAAAGAGGGTAGCGCCCTGTTTGGAGGCAAAATCTCCCAGATGTTTATGAGCCTTCAAAGCACACTCACATTTGGGAGATATCCCATTAACTAGTTCAACGGATTTCTTCCCAACAAGGAGTAACCATTCAAGTATATTATATAACTAGACATGCTTACATATCCTGCACCACTATATATTGGTGAGGTACTAGGCCGTCAATTCCATTATGCCTTCCTTCCCACCAGTCTTCAGATGCTCGATGATATAAAAGCAGGGAGGCTCCTTTTTTGAAGGAGAGTTCTCGTGCAGATCTTCCAATATAGTCAAACTTGGCTATAGCTTCTATAGGCTCGCCTTCTAGGGAAAAAAAAGTAAGATCTCAGACTCCAGAACAGATTTATTGGTTTATTTCAGTTTTGTAAAATGTAATTCCTCAGTGTTCATATTCAAACAAAGCTTACAGATACTGAACCAAGATATACTTCAGGCAGTGGCCATGTCTGTGTTCCCTAAGTATAAAGCAACTGGACTGCTAGACCTCTAGACAGAGAATATGAGAGAGAGAGCATACAATACATTCAATGTTCAACATTTGAAAGTGGGTGGTGCTCTTGTCTCCTAATATAAAAAGCTATGTGGTGGGTGGGGAATAGTTACAGGCAATCAAAAAACCAAACCAAACATGAGGGAGACTGATAAATCAGATGAACAAGCCAAAGAGATGTGCTACAACAGTGAAAAAGGAATGAATAGATAGCGGTTTCCTCAGCAAGAATAGGCATGAGTAGAGATCAGTGCGGATGCAAAATTTGTATTTGCATCCAATCCGCCAATGTGTTCCGCAGATATCTGCAAATTTGCAGGGCTCTAGGCATGAGCTGCTCGATGAGTCAATTTAATAGCTTTAGAATTCTGTCCAAATTTCTGTCACTCCCGTGCTAAGAGTGCAGACCCAGTGTAAACTTCATATTTTACAAAATACAGAGACCTGTTCTTGGGCCACCTCTGGTTTCCTTTGAAGCTCCTTTGGGAGTTCAACTGAATATGAGGAATCATTGTATGGCATAGAGCTGCTAGGATAGTTCTATGTTACACCCCAGAGTCTGGGGCCATAGCTAAGTGAAAGAGGGCAAAGTGTAGGTGTCCCTCTGCTCATAGTGATCACTGGCTGCCGGGATGGATTCTGTGAGCAGCCAGGCATAGGTTACAGCCATTTTGACTGGCCCCTGCAGAGAGAGTGAGTGAGTGTGTATGTGTAAAGCGTCTTCTTCTACGAGAACGGATTTTGAAAATTTTATCTTCACAGAGATCATTTTAAGGATGAAAATGAGGATTAAAAGCCCCCTCCCCTATCAAAACTTCCTGACATATCAAAGTTCATAGTGACAATGGCCCCTGTCCTATAAGTAGATATGGTTTTGCAAACAACTGTGGAGTCCACTGACATCAGTGGACCTCTGTGCAGCTTCAGGGGTCTCCTGTTAGCCTATCTATTTGCAGAATTGGGGCCAATGAGTGTAATATCTTAACTGATGTCTTTGGAGCGGCTACTTTGTCAACTGGACCTTGATGGAACAACTATGATTTTATTGTATGATGTTGGCAATGGCTAATTTGTTCTAAAAGTTACAAAAAATGAATGACTGTGAAATCAAATTTGTCAGGTTAAATGTATCAAAGTATCAAACAGTATCAAAATGCCAACCAAAGCATCAAGAACAAGTGCCTGCAAAAGGTCAGTTTTCAAATTATACATTTTGTTTGCTTTGAGTAGCTCAAAAATAAAGCCATCCAAAATGAAAAATACCTTATACAATTTAATCAAAATTTAGAAAGAAATTAACAGCTAGGCTGATGACTGCTGTATCACGTTTTAGCTTGGTGCAAAATTTAAATTGCTGCATTGTAATACCCTGAAAAATGTGGTTTATAATGAAGACTCCTGTCCCTTTATTATGCCTTCATATTATGTGCTGGAATTCTTTTTAAAATTAACTTCCATCTTGCAATGTGGAAATATAATCCTTGTGCCCTATTAAGGTTACAATTTGCAGCTATTTTCTCATAACTTGCCCAACTTGTAGAGGACTGTCTTGTAGTTGGCTATCTTTAGGCAATCGGGTTAAAAACTTGCAATAGTTCAGATGACAACTTGTTTAGGTTAGTGAATACCAGCAAACGTTGAAGAATTTCAGAGAGGCTTACACATAGCTAGGTGAGGCAATGGCAGTGAAATTCAGTGTTACAAATGCAAAGTAATGCGTACTGGCAGGAATCACTTCAATTGCTTATACACATTGCTAGTTTCTAAATTAATTGTATTTATTCAGGAAAAAGACTGACTAGCTTAATGAAAATCTCTGCTTTTTGACCACCAGTGCACACTGAAAAAACAAAAACTAATGGTAAGATATATATAGAATGGGATAGAAAATAATAGTGAAAATTACAATGGCACTATATAAAATCAGCGGCATGCTCTCACCTGGAATATTGTTTTCAGTTCTAGATACCCTATCTAAAAATTATATAAACAGAAAGCAAAGCAAATTATATAAACAGAAGACCAAAGATGTGACAAAATGATTATAGGTATGGAAAGGCTTTCATCACTTGAGGAGAGACTGAAAAAATTGAGACTGTATAGTTTAAAGATGAGGCAAATAAAAAGAGACATGATAAAGGCATACAAATTAATGATTAGTTATGAGAAAGAAAAGTAAGCACTCCTCTTTATCTGAATCATAATATAAGGGGATAGTCAATGAAACTGAAAGACAGGAATTTAACACAAGACAGGAAATATTTTTATACATATCACAAAGTTAGCCTTTGGAGCTCACTGTAAAAAGTTATTCCTCAAATCATAAACATGTAGGATTGGACCTCAGGATCATCTAGTCTATTTTCTCCCCTTCCCCCCAAATATGAGGCCAGATTAGGTGATAAATATAGCTAGACCAGATGTTTGTATGAATAATAAGAACATGCGGTTACATTATATTAGATTAAATAAAAGGAGAGAAGGGGGGTATAAACTCCCATACTTGAGGGCACAAGCCAATTTCTAACTGATGGGGATTAAGAAGAAAGTTCACCATAGGCAGGTTATTTCATAATTGCATATTCAGGGTTTCCTTTCATCTTCCTCTGAAGCATCTGGTAATGAGCATTTTGAGGCAGGATATCAGACCACTGAGTTGATCAGATACGGCAATTCCTTTTTGGGTGAGCCATACTACAATTAAAAGTTCAATAGACTGTTTGATATTAGACTTGAGTATACAGGGTTTGATCTTTTTCACTTACCGCACACCAGAGTAAATAAGAAGTAACTCCACATCTATGTAAGCCTAGTGTAAAAAGAGAGCCAGACCTATGGAATGTTGAATTCTTCCTTTTCCTGTACCTTATTATAGATGGATGTGATTTCTCAGAAATCTGTGGGAAGTTGCTGCCCTGGGAAGTTGCTGTTTGAACTGTTAATCTATGGACAGCGAGTGAGACTTCTGAGACATGCTATTTATGTGTTCCTATGTAACATATCCTATACTTTCTCTCAGAACAATGTGGACATGGTTGCTTTTCTTAATATAATTCATGCATTAAATTCATACAAATTGTTTTTTTATTCTGACAGGAACTTTCATTACTAAAAATGTGTCCTTTACTAGGACAGCACATTTCTGCAGCAGACAGTTCTCAGATTTTATTTTTCAAATACTAATTCACCTGTTAATAAGTAGAATGTTGACAATTAATATAAAAATACCTTGACAGTTCCATTTGGACATAAAAAAAAGCCAAAAGATTTATAATGTCAAGGTTATTGAGAACTGGAGGGAGCCATTTCACAACTAAAGGAAAGGGAATAGAGCTAATCAACAGTTACAAATCTATGATTTATAACTGAAATTCTTCACTCAGCCCTGGGGTCTAACAGTAAAATTAAGACAGCTTGGAAGGAAATATAATTATACTGCTCTGTTCTATACCTCGAAGCATTTTCTAACTATGGCAAGAAATATATGATGACATCTGAGATATCACTGGCGATGATCCCTAATGATTCAGACAAAGATAGAGAAGGAGAAATATTAGGACAAGCTGAAGAACTGTGGGAAGAGCTCTAGGGATTTTGTTCTCCGTTTTGTACTTATGACCTCACATTTTGCTATTATTATTACTGCCATTCAGTGACACATTATGGTGCCTTCCACTTAAAAATCACTGGCTAGACCATAAATAGCTCTGTACAGGTCCAGTAGGTGGTAAGGGGAAAGATGTAAGAAACACAAAGTCTAGTCACTATTTCTAGCCTTGTATTTCAAGAGCCAACCACAGCACTAACCTTCCTCTAAAGGTGGCGGTATGAGGGTGGGGCTATGCTATCCCACCTCACTACTAGGGTTGCCAAAAACAGACGCTCCAACAGGAGTGCTGGAACTCCCCCCCGCCTCCCCCGAGGCCGTGCCCCACCCCCGTTCGCTCCTCTTTCCCTTCCACCTTCCCACCCCGGTTGGGAGGAACTCAACTGGGGGCTGGGAGCTCTAGTCACCTAATGTAGGTAAAGGGGGGTCTCGGCTAAGTAGGGGCTGGATGAGTGATGACCCAGCGCCTCCCCCACCTACAGTAACCAGTCCCCAGATCTAACCGGAAACTGTCAGGTACCCTTTTCCCCTAGACTTTCTGGTCAAAAACCTGGCACCTGGCCACTCTACACCCCACACCAGTGAGGCAAGTGGAGCTGAGCCAGCAGAATGAGAACATCCACTGTACCTTTCACTGGGTGCATCAGAGCAGCCTCTGCTCTGTGCTCCCAATTCTCCCACATGCATTGTGTTTGTCTTAAGCAAAAGACATTCTGAATCCTATGCTCTCTTCTACACCTTATCAAAGGGCTGTGGTTTTATAGTAACAATCTATCATCAAGTTCTCTGACTGGAAAACAACAAAGGGAAACAAGGCTGTGAATGACTGTTACAGCAGAACTTGGCAAAAAGCCGATCATAGTATGAATTATTTCAGAGTAGTCAAATCTGCAATAGTGACCACTCAGGAACGCAACAGCCCTAACTCTCACAGCCTTGTTTGTCCTTTAATACCCCCATCTGTGTGAGAACTACTTTTTTGATTCATAAATGCAAGGCCTCATAAGGTGTAAATGAACAGCAATAAAAATGTTAGCATGTTTGTGTTTTACATCAGGAATTACCCATGTGTCTGAGACTTCCTCAGGAAATTCTCTTACTTCCTTCGGAAACACATCTAGTCAACTTTTATATGTGTCCAACTAGAGTAAAATATCTTCAATGTTAAAGAATTTCAGAAGAAAAATGCAGTATCCCCCTGAATCTTACACTCTTTTTTAAGAGGGTTTTTCAGGCAAATATCTTTCAGTAATAAAGTTACAGATAAAAACATTTGGCTCAGTCTGAGGCACAAGGTGAACTCTTTGAAATGAACAAAAGTTCATGTTTTCAGATTTAGGGGAAAATGCTATTTAGCAGGAATGTTCTTCTTTTACATAGACAATGTATATAAAAATTCTTACAGTGAAGGCTTTTTACCCTTACAAAAAATGCTTCTCTATGACCTGGATTCAGAGAAACATGTAAATAACCTCAATAAAGTCACTGTGACTAATCACATATTTACAGTAAAGGATGTATGTAGTTTTTTTATACTTCATCATTGTATGCCCCAAACCTTCAAAGGATAGAAGACAAGCTAATTTTATCCTTACATGTTTATATATACCTGGCTTATTTTAAAAAAAAATTATTTTAGCTTTTTAAAATTAACCTTCACTTTCCCCCCCGAGTTGCTCAGCCTTGTTATTATATACAGCTGACTTCTTGTAGGCATAGAGAGGCTTGCTTGTAATTTAACCTTATACAGCAAGTAGTTCTTACAGTGAAAATAATCAAAATTAAAAAATAAATCCTCTTGCTTTTGATTATAGCCTTTGGATTACATTTCAGTTGCCCAATATTCTTATGGGACTTGAGGGTTTGAGAGAAAAAAAACACTTCAGTATAAAACTAACTATATTTACAACATAATAAAGATTTACATTTTTAGAGAAGGCTCTGTCCAGCTCCTAACGGAGGGAAATGCAAAAGTACAGTATGTCCAGTTAGCAGTAGCAAGCTCAGTTCAACATTACCTTACTCTCATACACATTTATATCAGGGTCCAGGTGTGACAAACTAGTCATCGATAAATCTACTGAATTCAAAAATTTCCTTTAGTGGAAGCTTTCCTGTTCCCCCACAGAAGATCAATTATCTGAGCCTTGTGATTCAAGATGGAAGTTGTAATATTGTTATGAATCACAGCGTATGGTATTGCAAACACTTTATTTAAGGGACAAATACACGAATGAGTGTGCAAGCAGACAGTTAGCAGCACCATTCTGATGAAAATACCCACCCTTCATTATAAGAAATAGCTTATCTAAAGGTAAACCTTTATGGGTAGAAAAACTAGATTAGAGCTAGCTGGTTAAGTGGAGGCCTCTCACTTCACAGACTGGTTTAGTCACACCAGCTACGCTGTCATCATCTTTGCCCAAAGTTCAAATCTTTGTATTACCTTTCCCCCTCTTTAAATGCAAATCCACAACATGACAGTCCATTTTCTGTATTCAATTCACAAAACAAAGGAATGGCAAAAGCTAGGATTAAATTGCTGGCCACCCTGATAAAGAAAACTAGAACAAGTAATTTAATCCTTTCTTGGCTACCTCTGCTCCACTGAGAGTTACTCCAATCAATTTGGTCTCCATCAGTGATGCTATGCTATAACTTTACTACAATCACTGCATCCAGGATTGCTATCAAGGCACAAATGCAGTACTATACTACTTTTACATGGTCAAGATTTGCCTGTCCATGCTTTTCAGGTGCAATTTTGTATTTTACAATTGTGTACAAAGGGATGAAAACAACTTTTGATTATTGCATGTTTTTCCCTCTCCTTTTCATTCTCATCTGCAGGGAAAAGTTTGCAGAAGTGCACATTTATGATTCTGAATTTCCATCATTTACACCTCAGTATGTAGGTCAGAAAAATAAAGTTTCTCTTTGAGGATCCTCATCATTAAGTGTTTCACCCCCTGATCTGTCATCCATTTAATCCTGAGCATTTCACAGGAGTCTGAAATAGTCTGTTTTTTAGCAGCACAAGAAACTGTCTTATAAATTAGTATATTTTAGGGGAGACGAGAAGAGACAAATACTATCAAGTTGTAGCTGGTGCTCAGAATAAATGGTGGGTTTGGGGCTGGCAACAGAACCCTTTTTTCAGTCATTGAAATCATTATTTTTGACCCCACACTTGGATATTTCCGATCTTCTAAATAAAATCAATGATATCATTTTGGCCTTTTACTCTTCCCCACTTTGTCCCCTGACAAGCTCTTCTGCGGTAATTCCCTCCCCTGCTCCTTCTGAAAATGTGAAGGAGGCCCTCCTGCACTCTGCTGCTTACCTTGCCCCCCTCAACAGGGCCTCATGCAACCTATCAGATTACAGGCCCCATCTGCCTTCCCTTCCCTCTTTGGCCTCAGGCCCCTTATCTGCTGCCTCCTTGTTATCACAGGCTGCTTTATCCACTGTCCTACCCTAAACAAGGGAAAGAGGCATCTGCTACTAAGGGTTTACCTGTATTGGGAAATATACTGGCATAGCTATAGTGGAATAATTGTGCCATTATATTTCGCTGCCTAGGCAAGGCCTAAATCTTAATTTGCTGAAAGAAAGAAGAGGAGATTTAATAGGTGATGCTTATCCCATTGGGCCCTCACTGCTAGCTACAATGCCTAGTCTAGCAAGGGCGAGCATGAGCCAAGATTAGAGTAAATGGCTTTGGTTTAATGGTTTTGGAGGTCCTTAAATCCTCTAGAAAGTTGTGTTTTTAAATATCAAAATATAGCATACTGAATGCAATTCTCTAAGTTAAAATATCCAAAGACATGGCTTGGATCAGTTTATCGTGCAAAAAAGGTAAAAGGCCACTTAAAAAGGGAACATTACATCAGAACATAATTTGTGCTGACTGAAGTAGTTTCCCACTTGCCCTTCCTGTATCTGAATAAGCCAGGAAAGGTGCAACAAAACAGCTGGCAAAACACAGAATGCGTAAGAGTGAAAAACAAACAAAAAACTGAAGATTAGAAATGGAGGCGTAAGCAGCAGAGCATCCTCCCAGAAGTAATTTAGTTTCAGCTGAGAGACAGTGAAGAAAAGAGAGCATCTCCTGCATGAAAAACCTGTAAATGAAATTTATTTAAAAAGGATTAAAGATGTAACATAAAGGACATACCATCTTCACTGGTGTGGGGCTCTGTACTGGCATCCTGGTCCACTTCCTCTAGTGTACCATGTTCACTATAAGGGCTATCACTGCAGAAATACACAATGTTAAGCAGGTATAGGCAATTAGCACATGAAACAGTGCTTAATGGATGCTTATATTTGGCATAACCTTCCCCCCACCCCCACGCTAACAACGGGGGGAGGGATCGCTCAGTGGTTTGAGAATTGGCTTGCTAAGCCCACAGTTGAGAGTTCAATCCTTGAGGGGGCCATTTAGAGATATGGGATAAAAAATCTGTTAGATGACTTAATTGGGGATTGGTCCTGCTTTGAGCAGGGGGTTGGACTAGATGATCTCCTGAGGTCCCTTCCAACCCTGATATTCTATTCTAAGTCTTCTAGTTAGGAAACCCTGGCAATCACGTTGGTTATATTTGTCCCATGTGTTTCAAAGTACCACTTTCCTGTAAACCTTTCCACGCATTAGAATTATTTTTTTATTTTCATATTTCTTTTATTTATGCAGAACCTCTTATATCATGAGAGTCATTCATGTAAAATGGAGTCCTAGCTTTTGGTATGAGGACAGAAAGATAATCTGACTTACCAGTAGTCATCTCCAGCCATACATTTTTCATAAACAGGGCCATCTAGCTCTTTAGCATCTGGGAAAATAGCCTCATGATGGATGATTATCGTTTTGATTATTTCATTCACATGAGCTTGACACAACACCTGGTCTTGTATGTCCGGAACAGGCATCAGTGTTGGGCCAAAACAGATGGCCAAGTTATAAGGATCCATCATGTTCTCATCACTGTACTGAGAAAGGCTTTGGAAGAAAAATCAAGGAAAAGGCATTTCTTCTGTGACTATCCCAATTCTGAAAATTAGCTCAGAACATTAAATTGTCAGCACAATGAAATGTTCTCCACCCTTTTTGACACTTAGCCCTGTATAACACAGCAAAAAAAGTATGAATTTGTTTTTCTATTGTCTGACAATATACAACACTGGGAGCATTTAGAATAGACTGACATGTGGGGAGGGTGTGGAAATGAATTTGAATTAATCATTTTTTATCCATGGAAAACTTTACTAAGGGACTCTGAGTGATCTATAGTAAAGACACTGTTCTAAGAGTTAAAAAAAAATGCAAACAACTGTCAGTGAGATAGTGCTAAGGACTTTCTGAGGGAAGGAACCCTCCCCCTCCCTTTACTATGAAGCCATGTATCTAACAAAATTTCGAATATCTGAAACAGAGCATAACGGACCACAAGATAGTCACAGAGGGATCCTCTGGTCACTGCTATGCCACTCCACCTGTCTGAAAAATCAGCGTCTGATAGAAGCAGAGCGTGACGGGGGTTTTCCTACATCTTGCTGAACCGTGGATTCAATGTCCATCCCCTAACTGCTTATAAGTTACGCTAGAGCAGTGGCTCTCAACATTTCCAGAATACTGAACCCCTTTCAAGAGTCTGATTTGTCTTGCGTATCCCAAGTTTCACCTCATTTAAAAACTACTTGCCTACAAAATCAGACCCAAAAAGGCAGCAATGTCTCAGCACATATTACTGAAAAAATTGCTCACTTTCACCATACAATTATAAAATAAAACAATTGGAATATAAATATTGTACTTGAATTTCAGTGTATAGAGCAGTATAAACAAGTCATTATATGAAATTTTAGTTTGTACTGACTTTGCTAGTGCTTTTTATGTAGCCTGTCGTAAAACTCGGCAAATATCTAGAAGAGTTGATTTCGCCCCTGGAAGACCTGTGTGTACCTCCAGGGGTATGTGTATCCCTGGGTGAGAACCACTGTGCTAGAGGACTGGCCTGATGAATACTTGTCCCAGAATCACAAAGGCTTCCTTTACACACACGTCCTTTCCCCCTGCAAGCTGAACTGTGTGCTCTTCAGTGCTAGCTGAGGAGTGAGGCTTAGAGCTCCCCAGATCAGTCATTCTTAAGGACTCAGGACGCAGTCCCATGAGGCCTGAAGTCCTGTAACTCCCATTGATTCAATACTGCTTGGCACCCTGAAGGATTAGAGACACAGCTAGTATGTTTGCCCATCTTTAAATACACCAGCTTAAAAGGCTTAAAACTATACTTTATAGAGAAAACATTTGCTGCATAGCAACAGCATTGTGACATCAATACAAACTGAAAAGAGTCAAGAATTCTAAATGATCCCCTCCATTCCTGCAAAATCTGCTTGTAAAATCAGCCATGCTATCCCTTTTGTGTGTCATATTTTGTTGATGTGCTGTGTGCAACTCTGAGATGATATAAATTTTGTTCTACAAATTACAAAGGAGATTTAGTCACTTGATTATTCATGAAATATTCTACATAGGTGGTTATAACTGATTTATGAAATATGAAAGGCTACATGCTGTTGCCTCCCTGTTCTCCATAACACACACTTGGTGGAACATAGAACAAGAGACTATTTTTATTTCAGCAAAGTGTTTTTTGTGCAGCCCCACATAGATCCACCCAATCATGGAACAAATATGAGCAAAGGAGGAATATGGTAACTAAGGGCCTGATCTCTATTCACTAAGGGATATCTACACTAGAGCTGGAGATGTAAATTCCAGCTCGGATAGACACACCTGCCCTAGCTTTGATCAAGCTAGTGTGCTAAAAATAGTTGAGCCACAGCAGAATGAGTGGTGGGAGGGGCTAGCTGTCCCAAGTATGTACCTAGAGCTTTGATGGGATTGTATGCGAGATGGCTAGCCCATCCAGCTGTGGCTATGCTGCCATTTTTAGCACACTAGGTCAGTCTCTCTGAGCTGGAAATTCCACCTCAAATGTAGATGTACCTTCAGTAAGCATATCATCATCTAGTGCTGGCAGTAAGTCCATTGCTGCTGGGGAATGGGAGGTAAAGTGGAGACTGGAGGATTGGGATTTTACTAGCATGAATGTAAAATTAAGTAAGGAGAATGAGACTACCAAAGAACAGCAGTGATTGTGGATTAGGAATGACCGAGGTCAATGACTACTGACCCAGACCATATAACATGTATCACCTTTTATAATCCTGATCCATGTTAGGTGATTGAGGCCAAGAATTAAAAAGCAGTCTTACATGCACTGCTGGTTGTCACACCCTTATTATAGCTATTATCAAGAGATACCACTGGAGTTTTTAAGGGGGAAAAAATAATGTGGCCCAAATCCTTATATTTAAAGACTGTGTGTGTGTGTATGTTTGGAAAATCACTTATTTGGTGACAAGTACAGTGGAGGCTAGCCTCAACAAATATATAGTGTGTGCACAGACAATTAAAACCTAACAACAAAACCTGTAGATTTAATATATTAACATTTAATAACACAGTTTATCATTCACATCCTGGATGGTATAGTAGAAGCTCAACCCAAAACACACATTACAGTGCTGAAGGAGGGAATGGTTTAAGGAGCAGCAGAACAAAAGTCCCAGGAGGCAGGCTGTACAGAAATAGACAGAGCCAGAAATAGGGCAGCACACTGATCAGATAAAGCCTATCACAGTGAAAATACCAGGACCAGGAAAAGAAAACAGTAAAGGGACACAGGTAAAATAATGTTTTCTCCCACACCACCCTTTCCTCTGGCCCAGTTTTTTCCTTCAGAATGGGCCAGTTTCTGATACCCCCACCTCCCCAACAACTGTCTCAGTTTTGCAGTATGAAAGGAAAGAGGTGGGCTTCCTAAGCACTTGTAGCACCATCATTATTTTGGGCAAGAGCACCAGTGAATTTCCCAAAAGACATATGAGGAAATTTGGATCTTGCTCCATCACACCATCAAACCACCAGTTCATAGTGATTTGGCTGTTTGTGTATGTTGCATTTTTTCCAATCATAAAGTTAAAATCAGCTTAAGATAAGAGTATAGCTAAAAAAGTTCCATTCTTATTTATGCAAGTTATGTTTAATGGGGATATTTCTTATTTGTTGTTTTGTTTTACGGCTCCAGCTCTAGCCGCTGTCCTTATGTTCAAGGCAATACTTTTATCAGTCTTACCATGACCTTGTGGTCAGTTAAGAAAAAAAGTAACTTCAGTTTGTATGAAAATGGACCTTTTCCTTCTGTTCTCACTGCCAATTAAAATACCCTCTTCTGTGTTAAATGAAGCTAAAATGTAAATTTCATGCAGACTATGAAGACGACAAAGGAAATTTTGACACCAGCAGTTGAAGTGCTATGAAGATGCAGCATTTTGAACCTTAAGGTACTTACTGGTTAAGGAAGGCGAATAGGTATCTCATCACTATAAGGACAGACCTGGGTAAAGTGACGAGGAGTTTGCGGATGTGAAGAGCCCTCTCATAGAGATTATCTATTCCTGTAAGGCAGAAGATAATATTTTCAGTGCCTTTTTAGGATAAAATCTGTACATTCAGCTTAACGGTGTCATTCTTATGCTAATGTATGTTGCTAGTCACCATTTTTCAAATTTTGAAAAACAAAAGTGAAAATTTTGGGAAAAAATCAAATTCCCCTCCCATTTTTGACAAGCTTTATTAATCCACAATAACCAGACGATGCTTTAAATATGTTCAGCAAGTCTGCTAAAACTTACTGCAGATTTCTAAGTAAGATAGCTCACAAAACTGCAACAAGAGGATTTTCCCCTCCAGGGTAAAAAAAACCCCCAAAAACATAATATTAGGAGGCTAGGAATCTCTGTCATCAGTTTATAACACTGGCTTATTCTCTGTATTTGAATTAGCATACTGAAAGTATCCTTCTGATCATCGATTGTAAAGCCTTCCTTACTTAGTTTTCTCTGTTAACACTCTCTCCAGCTGTAAATCTATTAAAGTCAATTCTAGATCAATGCTTTCTTGTGTTAACTCAGAAATATGAAGTACAATGATCAGATGCATTTTACCTAGATAGTTTCATTGAGGTCCTTCAAAATGTTCCTGAAATAGGCAAACCAGCAGCTGTGTAAAGTAGGATTGAGGCAGCACAAGAGCATTGGTTTCTATTGTCTTACAACAGAAATCAGCATGTATTATTTTCTACATTATTCAGCATGAACATGTAGCTTCATCTGGAAAGCAACACATCTTTCAAAGTAGCAAACCTCTATTCAGAATAAGAAATCCTTGAACTCTTCTCTCAAAGATATTTTTGGCGTAAATGACATTGCTAAAAGGAATTTAACATTTCAATAATGCCCCCTAAGTCAACCAAGAAATAATAGTGCAATTCATGTAATTTAAACATGGTCCTAGTAGAATAGCACCTAATAGCAGTGCAATGGACATTTGGTAACATTGAGAAACTGTGAAATGAGGAATAGGGGGTGAAGCCAACAGCTAAAAACCATTGGTTACACAATACAAGATTTTTCACAGAAGACATTTAAAATAATCACTTACCTAAAAGGTCAGTGTTAATTATAGGTGGCGTTCTCAATGTTTATTTTTGCTCTTTTGATGTGCTTATTTTATACAAATTAGGACTTATTTTCAGATGTAAAATGTGTGTTGATTAGTGTTTAAATATTTCTCCCCTTAGGAAAAAAATCCAGTTTCTAACAGTTTTCATACCATAAACTGAGGACAAGCAGAGCATCACAGCAGCAGAATTTGCATTTCTTAAAGAAAAGTGATGCACCTCAATAGCACTTCCTTGAAGATAAATATTTCTGCCTACTAAACTACAGGGCATATACTGCTCCTATATCTAGAGCCATGGAAGATTCCCCAGCAGAATGGGTGTGTGCGAGGGAGTGTGGGAATTTGGGATGGGGTGAACAGGGATTTGATTGCATGCAATCTAACTCCTTGGAGATCTCTTGTGCACAAGCAGATTCTTCCATCCTCTTTTCACTCCCTGTAACAGGGATGGGTTGCGGCTGCAGAAACTCCTGCAATAGCAGCAGTATCAGCGAAGCTCTACAGCCTGAGGTGAGCAGTATTCCTCTCCTCATGGAAGAGAGCAGCACATAGCCCAGTATTCTGGTTCTGGGGCTAGCTGTGTTGGTTTTCAGAAATTGTATCTTTATTTGCTTAACAACCAGCTCATAACTAAGGCTGTGAGTTTGTGATGGAGGTCACTGATTCCATGAATTTCCAGGACCACGGTGACTTCTGCAGCAGTTGGTGTGGCTGGCCCTGGGGCCGCCTGAGCAGCTCGGGCAGTCCCTGGCCAGCTGCATTGGCCACTGCTAGGGAAGTCTTGGGCCACTGTGCCCCTGACCCTAGCAGAAGGCGGCATTTGGGTATGGGAGGGGGCTCAGGGCTGGGGTAGGGGTTTGGGATGCAGGAGGGGGTGAGGGCTCCAGGCAGCACTTACCTCAGATGGCTCCCCAGAAGTGGTGACATGTCCCTTCCTCAGCTCCTAGGCGGAGGTGTGGCCAGGCAGCTCTGCACTTTGCCTCCACCCACAGGCGCTGCTCCCACAGCTCCCACTGGCTGTGATTCCTGACCAATGGGAGCTGCAAAGCGAGTGCTTGGGACAGGGACAGTGCACAGAGCCCCCCGCCCGTCTCTCCGCCTAGGAAAGAACGTGTATGTTGCTGCTTCCAGGGAGCTGTGTGGAGCTAGGCAGCGAGCCTGCCAGTCCTGCCAAACTCACCCTCCGAGCACCCATGGCTCCCCCAGGCTGCGTCCCCTCAGACCAGCCAAGTTTTAGTCAGCGGTATATAGTACAAGTCATGGATAGGTCACGGGCTGTGAATTTTTGTTTACTGCCTGTGACCTGCTTGCCAAGGGCATAGACAGTGTAAGCAAAAAGGGAACATGAGGTTTCATAATATGTGTTCTATCACATTCCAGCAGCACTCTACCTTTCAGGACACAGTGTAAAACAGTTACCATAAGTCATTACAAACCACACATTGCTGTAATTAACTGCATATATTTTAACTCAGTCCTTAGTAAAATTGTCCTAATTTTCTTACCTCTCACTCATTTCTGTGGAGAAAGCATCCTCTACTGAAAAGCTGAACACCGCACAACTGTGAATTTGGCTGTTTTCCATTGTTTATTTCAAAAACACTGATATTCCCCTCACAATTTCTGCTTTCGCTTACAATGAAAGATAGACAAGAATGCTTTATACACTGTAATCTTTTATCTAAGGATTTCAAACATCCAGGACTAAATTCTGACTGCTTCTATGGGGGAAAAGGAGCGGATGCAAGAACCCCTTTGAATAACTATGTTGTTTTCCCCATAAAGGCTGCTTTACGTTTAAAGGTTTTCCAGAGGAGGTGTGTCTGGGGGAGGGGGAGTTGTTGTGTAGCCATAGCGAAAGCTAAAGCTAGCAGATCAGTTACTATGAGGCAGGATTAGTGGCTATATCAGTGTGAAGGAAGTAAGGCCCAATGCACTCAAGTACAGCGAGTCTTCTACTTGCATGCTGAAGGCCTCTTCTTCATCTTCATTATTATGACTCTCAAGAACCATAATTTAGTCCACGGATGAGCAAACTACAGCCCACAGGCCATATGCGGCCCACTGGCTATTTTTATCCAGCCCATGAGCTCCGGTCTGGGGAGCAGTGTCAGTGGCTCTGTGCTCCCGGGCCAGGGGCTGGGCACGGCAAGCCACGGGGCCCCACACTCCGGGGCTGAGCACGGTGAGCCATGGGGCTCTGCACTCCTCGGCTGGGGCGCCAGGCTGAGCGCTGTGAGCTGCGGGGCCCCACGCTCGGGTTGGAGCATCTGGCTGGGCATAGTAAGCGGGGTGGGGGGAGGAGGCTTAAGTGGTGGGGTCCTGGGGGGGGAGGGTCGGGGGAGGTGGATCTTGGGACGGGGCAGTCAGGGAACAAGAGCAGGGGAGGCTTAGACAGGGGGTGGAGTCTGGGTGGTGGTGATTAGGGTGGGGGGAATCTCAGGAGGTGGCAGTCAGGGAACAAAGAGCAGGGGGGCTTAGATGGGGGTGGGGTAATGGGGGGGGCAGTTAGAGTGTGTGTGGGGTCTCCGGAGGGGATGATCAGGGGAGAAGGAGCGGTGGGGGGGTTTGGATGGGTTGGAGGTTCTGAGGGGGTCAGTAGGGGGCAGAAAGTGGGTGGTGTCGGCTATGGGGTGGGGACAGGCTGTTTGGGGAGGCACAACCTTCCCTACCCAGCCCTCCGCACAATTTTGAACCCCAATGTGGCCCTCGGGCCAAAAAGTTTGCCCACCCCTGATTTAGTCCTATCTCAACACTCCTCTGAAGTGAACTGGTATTTTTTCCCCATTTTTCAGATAAGGTAACCTAAGCATTTATTTTAGAACATAAGAATGGTCATACTGGGTCAGAACAATGGTCCATCTAGCTTAGTGATTCTCAGTCTTTTATACTGGTGACCCCTTTCACACAGTAAGTCTCTGAGTGCAACCCTCCTTATAAATTAAAAGCACTTTTTAATATATTTAACACCATTACAAATGCTGGAGGCAAAGTGGATTTGGGGTGGAGGCTGACAGACCACAACCCCCCACATAATAACCTCATGACCCCCAGTTTGAGAACCCCTGATCTAGCCCAATATCCTGCCTTCCAACAGTGGCAAATGTCAAATTCTTCAAAGGAAATGAACAGAACAGGTAATCATCAAGTGATCCATCCCCTGTCATCCAGTCCCATTATCTGTCAGCCAGAGGCTTATGGACACTCAAAGCATCATGTTGCATCCTCAACCATCTTGCGTAATAACAATTGATGCATCCATCCTCCATGAACGTATCTAATTCTTTTTTGGAACCCAGTTATGGTTTTGGTCTTCACAACATCTCTTGGCTACGAGTTCCACAGATTGATTGAGAGTTGTGTGAAGTACTTCCTTTTCTTTTGTTTTAAATCTGCTGCCTATTCATTTCATTGCGTGATCCCTAGTTCGTGTGTTATATGAAGGGATAAACAACACTTCCTTATTCACTTTCTCCACACCATTCATGATTGTATAGACCTCTCTCATGGCCCCTCTTTAGTCATCACTTTTTTAACTTCAACAGTCAAGTCTTTTTAATCTCTCCTCATAGGGAAGCTGTTCTATACCCCAAATAATTTTTGTTGCCCTTCGCTGTACCTTTTTCGAGACGGAGTGACTAGAACTACACACAGTATTCAAGGTCTGGGCATATGAGGGATTTATATAAGGCATTATTATATTTACTGTCTTATCAATCTCTTTCATAATGGTTCCTAACATTGTCAGGTTTTTCTGACTGCTGCTACAAGTTGAGCGGTAGTTTTCAGAGAACTATTCACAATGACTCAAAGATAGCTTTCTTGGGTGTAACAGCTAATTTAGATCCCCATAAATTTTGTGTTTAGAGTAGGGATTATGTTTTCCAATGTGCATTACTTTGCATTTATCAACATTGAATTTCATCTGCCGTTTTGTTACCCAGACACCCAGTTCTGTGAGATTCCTTTGCAACTCTTCACAGTCAGCTTTGGACTTAACTCTCTTGAGTTAAGAACTTTGTCATCAACTTTGTATGATCGTCAATCTTTGCCACTTCACTTTTTATTCCTTTTTCTAGATCAGTTATTATATGTTGAGTAGTACTGGTTGCAGTACAGATCCGTGGGGAACACTGCTATTTATCTCTCTCCATTCTGATACCTGATCACTTATTATTACCCTTTGTTCTCTGTACTGAGGTATGAGAGGACCTTCCCTCTTATCCCATGATTGCATACTTCGCTTAAGAGCCTTTGTTGAGGGACCTTGTCAAAGTTATTTTGAAAGTCCAAGAACACTACATCCACCTACCGCCTCCAATAGACTGATGAGGCATGACTTCCCTTTACAAAAGCCATGCTGACTCTTCCACAACTAATCCTGTTCATCTGTGTGTCTGATAATCCCATTTTTTACGACAGTTTCATCTAATTTGACTGGTACTGAAGTTTGGCTTACTGGCCTGTAATTGCTGGGATCGCCTCTGGAGATTTTTTTAAAAATTAGCATAATATTAGCTATTCTCCAGTCATCTTGTACAGAAGCTGATTTAAATTATAATATAACATACTAACTGCGGTATGCAACCTATGTGACTTGCCCAAATAATGCAGAGTTAGTTGCAGAAATGGAATAAAATTTGTGATTAGAGGAATAACCCAGCTGTCAAAGATCACAAGACAATACTCCCACCTTTAAATCCAGGCAATTAGCCATTCTTTGGCAAGAATAACCTCATTAGGAATTAATCTCTCCTCTATGTGTGGGGAAGGAGGTAAGGAAGGGAGGTGCTTGGAGAAGGGAAGGAATATTAGCCACAAATGAAACAGCCTCAGGGGAACTGATGTCAAGTGAAGAGATGGATATTTTGCAGCAGCTAACTAAATTTTCATCAAGAGTCAAATCTACAATGGTGTGGAGGAGATTGCAAGGCCTTTCGCACCCTAGAAGCCTAAAGTTCGGGGAGAGGGAAACTATAGGTGTAGTGGCTGTATAGGAGGGCTTCTGCACTCACCCAGAGATCTCTGTACGAGTTGTGATAGGGCAGAGCACTGTGGGTGTACCAGGTCAGGGACCACAGTCTTTTTGAGATTGTGCTTTCCAGAGGCCGTAACCCTCTGGAACAAGTGCATAGAGGCTGGAGCCACTGCTGACTGCGTACTTTAGGCATGTATGCAGTGGGGGTGAGGCAGGCTGTGCTGAAATGAATCCGGTCATTGGGTTGTTGTGTGTATTTCCAATCAATTGATTTATTTCACTTACTGTGTAATAGAGCTTCAAATTCTTAAACAAACTCTATTTTCAAAATCACCAGATTTCAAAAATCACCAGAACTTGTTTATAATGCAGTGTCATCTTTGTCCATACAGAGAACCAGTATGCATGTTTGCTTTTCCTTAAGAAGCAGCAGCACATTTTAATCACCTTTTGAACTATCTTGAATTTTTTGCAAAAAGTATTTAAAGCAAAATACATGAGCAGCCTGCATCTAAGGAATAAAGTAGACCAGAGAAGGGGAAAAAAGAAAAACCCCCAAAAAAGCCAAACCGAATAAAATATTAAATTATAACTGAAGATAAGAATATATCCCACCTAAAGAACATAAGACAGCATCAGGCAAATTGATGTTTAAGCAATAATCCCAAAGTAGTGGAACATTTAACAAGCAATAAATGCTCAGGAATATAAACCACAAATGTTTGCATTTGAGCACAGAAACATTTTGCAATGAAGCACTACTTAGTGGTTAGAACGTGGAAAGTGCCCTTAGCTTGGTGGTTATAACTCAGTAATTGGCATCAGGCTCTATTTCCATCTGTCCTGCAACCTCCTCAGTAGTGTACGGCAAATATGTACCCTTTCTAGGCCAAATTCAGTGGTGACATAACAAAGGTGTAAGTTTCATATAAGAAGCATGCTGGACATAAAATACGTGTAACTACAGTAAAACCTGCCAAGAGCAATCACTGATGGGTGTTAGCAAAAGTGGTCTCTTTTCAAAGGTTTGCACATCAGAGAGTGGTGGTGTTCCATGGCCTCTGCAAGTAGTTGCTTGTGACAGGTAGTCTTCTCCTGAGAGGTGGTCACTAAAGGCAGGTTTTACTGTAGGTTCTAAGTGACAAAAGTGATTTAACTTGCGCTGAAGTGGCAGTTGGCAAGTGTGCAAAATAAGTGTCATTTACATAAAAGAGTGTAATGGAGGCGCATTCAACAGGAAAAGCAACTAACGAGAGTGCAAGATACAGCTGGCCATCCCTCTCCTTCCTCACCAGTGCTTCCAGTGGCCAAATCTGGCCCTGGTGTCTGAAGGAGTCACTCATATTGCCTTCAGTATGACTAGCATCTACTGAAACAGTCTGAACTGAATACCCTTAGAATACTGGCAGTAATGTCCACCCTTCTGTTCAGGCAGCAGAAGCAGCTGAATTATGGCTTTCCAGTATAGAGAAGCCCATAATGATACAAGTTCCTTATGTCCCATCACTTGCTGCAGATTAGCTCTGGAACAGTCAGAATTTGTCCCCAATTTAAACTAAAACTGTTTAAAAATCAAAGCAAATTAACTATATAATTATTACACATTTATCTGGGAAAAATTGCACAGAAAGCACTGAATCTTTTGTGGCACCATTTCCAAAGCACTTGCAAAAAAAAAAAAAAGCATTTAAATCACGTTATTTCATTTGAAAATGTATGCATTAATGCAAACTAACTAACTAACTAATTAGAATTCCTTCGTGGCTACATTCTGAAAAGCTTCATTTTATGGTAGTAGCCTCAAATATGTTTGACATCCATAGCTAAACACTCCACTTTCAAGGTTCTTTCACTAGCAACATTATATTTTCAGATAATATCTGTCACATTTTGCCATTTCATATTTTCAAATGAATGCCAACTTTATGCATCAATTTCTATATCCTATTTTGTTGTGAATCACAGGAATCTTTGTAAACAAAACTGTAAAATAAATTTGCATTAATCTTCACAGGCTGTTTGGAAGGACACCAAGTGAAAAGGGATATACTTGTTTTCATACTGTACTATCACAAACTCTATTTAATAAGAACTGGAGCATCTGCAAGCTTCATTAAAAAATAAAAGCTTTCCAGAATCTCAACAAGTCCTAACAATTTCTATTTTCTTACAGAAAAGGGCCCATGACTGCTCCTTTTAAAAGTAATTACCAGAACTCCCACTGCCTGTAGTAACAGTGACACATATTTATATTAAGATAGTGCATGAAGGCCTTAATCTGGATGGAGGCCTCAATGTGCTGGGGCCTCCACCCAGACACAGACACAGGAAAGAGACTATCCCTGCCTTGAAGGATTTACAATCCAAACTGAGAGCAGGGTTTTGTCCAAACCGCCTGCTCCATTGAAGATCATGCGATGTCTAAGGTTAAAAAAACAACAGTAAAAACTGCATTTGGGACTGGACTAGGATTTTAAAAATATATAATATCTAGGTTCAATCAAAATTCAGGTGGGGTATAGTAAATTCCAAAATCAGTGAGTTTCTTGTATAAACAGATTATATTCTGAAAAGCAGCACAGAAACGAGGTATAAAAGTATAGAGACAAAATTAAAACCCTAAAGACAGTCTGAAAACTCACACCAAATAGTGCTGCTGAGGTGCTCTCAAGACATCAGAGAAGAAACAAAAGTGCAGAGTTCAGAATGAATATTTAAGCCATTCACTGCCTTCTTCAGTGCAATAGTTCTCTGGAGGGCTGAATCATCTGCACTGAGCTTTATGCTATGCTTCTTCTATGATCTCTCTCTAAAAATGCAAATAATGCTTTTAATTCCTTGTACTCATTGTAGCTTACTTCAATCGTAGTTTAAGGCTTACAGTCTGTTTTGGTTTCCTTTTTCTTGCACCTATTTTTGAGCATGCAAACACCTATATGGGTTGGTCAGGAACATGAATTGATATTGTCATGGATTTAAAAGCTAGGCTTTAATAGTGTGTGAATAAATAGGATTTCGCTTGGAAATCAAATAATATTTCACATAAACTACTATACTTACTTCTACCTTATCATAGCAGAAAACAGAAACAAGTCAAAAATAAGTTAATATATAAATATTGTGATGGGCAAACATTAAAATGCAGATAATATTTCAAGGATGAAGTAGTCAGCAGTCCATGAATTTCGTACAAACCAAATGTTTCACTGAAACTCAATAACTGTATTTAAAAACAAAGACAAAGACATACAAGTATTTTAAGAAAGATATCCAAACTCTCCACCTTAAGTTTTTCACTGGTAAGCTACAGATGTAGGTTCACAGCTGACTATCCCTGGACTCAGGGCCGGCTCCAGGCATCAGCCCCGCAAACGTGCCTGGGGAAGCTAATGTCGGGGGGCGGTGCGCTGTCTGTGATTGGGGCGGCATGCTGCGTCTTTCGGCGGTCATGCCGCTGCATTTCCTGTCGGCGGCAATTCGGCAGCAGGTCCACAAGCTGTGGCTTCTGGCTTTTTTTGTTTTTTTCCCGCCGCTTGGGGCAGCAAAAAACCTGGAGCCGGCCCTGCCCTTATTGGATCCTAGGGTTGTGTGTGAATATAAATGCAAGAACCAACCCCTTAACTTGATCAGACCACTTCCTGTTCCATACAGGAATAAGAACTCTCTCTATTCCAAAACAAGATGAAACCACCATGATCTACCCAGAAAAACTCTTGGATCCTGCCAAAACTTACTTATAGAAAACTCTACCCAACCAACCAGCCAAGGATTAGATGAATTAGCCAAGTCCTAGAGCCACTTCTAGAATACTACTAAAGACATTCTAGTACTAAGCACCCTCTCTCAATCCCCCTACCTATGCAGACAGCCATCTTTCTCAGTTGACTTGTAAAAGAAATAACTGAAAGTAGTCAGTGGCAGACACAGAATTTCTAGAATTCTATGCCACTGCCATAACAAAAGCAAACAGAGCCTATGTCTCCTTTGCCACTGAGGCAGAAAAGTGAAGCCCAGCAGAACTTTTCTGGGCTCCAAATAATTTTGGAAATACAGACTAGCTCTATTTAACCCTAAGACACAGTACCTCTTTTTGTGAGGAACTGTCACAAAGAAGGTCACCTACATCCAAGACGGCCTCATAAACCATAAAAGGAACTAGCAAAGAGCAGCACCAGAAACACAATACACCCTTTCCAAGGAAAGGAGTGACATCATTCAGGGTTACCATCTGTAACTCTGATCTCTTCTCTTCCTGGACAGAAAGAGAACACAGGGAACTTCTGGGAGCCCTACTGTAATAGAGATTGGCAATACTTCCTTTCAGGAAGGTAATTTATTGTGTACAGTAAGACATGTACTAGTCAGACTAAAGAAAACATAGTTTGTGAGGCTTCTAGCTTCAGCCAATCACCCAATGCCCAGCCTCACTTTTCTCAAATAAGATGACTAATAAGATAGGCCAGTCTCCAGTGCAACATGAACCTGGTTCCCTTTTAGTGAAGATGTAGGTCACAAAACGGTCTTGCTATGGAGCTGACCTTTCTATTGACAAGGGACGCATATCTACTCATTCTGCTAGACCTCTACCATCAATCAACAAATATCCCTGTCCTTCATCTGAGAAGCTGAAGGAGGGAAAGGAACTTTAAACAGTTAAAGTCTCTCCTTCTTAGAAAGAACCTAACAGGTTGTTTTGGACAATTATTCTTCCATCTCCAAAGCCCTCATTTGAGCTATAAGGCTCAATCTTCTTCCTCCATATTATTCAGATCTATTTAAAGCCACTGGGAGAACTGATGAGATGACATAAGTTGAAGTGCCAGCAGAATATGGACCTACCCAGGTCTACATGTAAACACCACTTTCTTCCATCTGTCTTAATGCTTAATCACAATAATGAAGGCATAACAAGATTCAAAGGGTAGAAGTTGAAATGAGAAAAATTTAGACTGAAAATAAGATGCAAATTTTTAGCAATGAGGGCAATCGTTCAAACAGTTTACCAACTGACGTAGTAAATTCTCCATTATTTGGAATCTTTAAATCAACATTGGATGTTTTCTAACATCTATCATTTAGTTCAACCAGAAGGTATTGGACTCAATTCAGGAATTATTGGATTAAGTTTTATGCCTCAAGTCATGAAGGAAGTCAGACTAGATGATCAGAATAGTCCCCCTTCTGACTTTAAAATTTTTGACTCCATGACATTTGCTCCTGGATGAAGAGCAGCTGGTTAAAGATGAACCCAGGCAAGACTGAGGTAATGCTTGCAGAAATAATGAAATGCTTTATAGATCCTGTCTTCTCTCACATCTCCTTCTGTTGGGGGAATCTGTCCTCAGATTGTTAAATTAGTCTGCAGCTTTGGGGCCCTCAGAGCTGCTGGAGACTCAAATAGTCCTGGTGAGAAAAATGTGCCCACCTCTATCTCCGCATGATCAAAATACTGCGCCCTCTCCTAAGTGACAGAGTTATCACAGTGATCCACTCATTAATAACCTACATGCTAGATTACTGCCATGTATCCAGTCTAGAAATGAAACCACACACTGAGCTCCACATTTGCTGAGCAATACAGGGCACTTGAACACATCACCCTGGACTTCTGCATGTTGGACTGGCTCTCCACTGTCTAGAAAGTACAGTTCAAGGTGCCTGACCTAATTAAAAAAAACACCCTGGGTTTGAAGGTAGCTACCTATGAGATTGCCTCTCCCACTTCATAACACTTACATTCAGCTGGGACAGTCAGCCAAGAGAGTGAGGCTCAGGGGAGGAAAGTTTTCCACAAGAGCTGGACCTTAACTATGGAACTCACAAAGCCATGTTTTGTACCCTGTTGATTGTGGGCTGTCCTAGAGCTGTAGGCTATCCCAGTGTAACTCGAACAGCCATTGAAAGTTGCCTAAATTACAGTAACCTGTCCCTGCCTGCCTATGGACAACAGTAGTGCTCAGACATTTTGCAGCATTAGGTGCTGCGGTCCCACCTCCTCCCACTCCAGCCCCATGATAGCATGCTCTTCATGCTGGGAGTTGTGAAGAAGTCCTCTGATGACAGCCTGCAGCTATCTGTCTCAATTCCCTGTGCAGAGGGAATTTTTCATCAGCAGGTTCTGAGGCTTTTTGAGCCCTTTCATACTGTTTTCCTCCTTTTACCTAGTGTACAGTGGCAAAAACATCACCTGGAATAAGAACTATTTTCCTCCTAAGGGTCTGATCCTGCAAAGGGCTGAGGTATGCCAACTCCCTGAAAAGCAAATGGAAAGTGAGAGCACTAAGCATCTCACAGGTGGTGCTCAGAATCACACACTGTTGGGTCATTAAATAGTTATTCACCACCATTTGCATGAGACTACAGTAGAGAGTGAAACCACTGCTAGACATAATGCACTCGCTTGGCACACTGATGGCATCGTTCCTTTGTTCTGCCCTAAAAATTAGAAGAAAATGGCAGTGTATGCAAATTTAAATACCTCAAATACTAAGAAGGATTGTCTTCCTGCTGTACTGAAAACAAAGACTTATACTGTACATTGATCCTTCTGGGAAAAGGGAGCAGTCACAGCTGCAAGTATGACTAATAATGGACAGACTCTTGCAGATGGCAAACAAACTGTTTTAGACAAATCAGTGAAATCAGTTTTTTTTCTCTAGGCAGCTACTGTTTACGAACGTGTAATTCTATAGAGAATAAAATCAGAATTTTTACTTACTGACACAGGAAATAAGATCATTAAATCTTTCCTTAGGAAAGACAGGATTTTCCAGCCCTCGGAAATAGAGCTTCAGTACTCCAGCAACTGAGTTAATGTCATGGTTACTTTGGTCATCTGCCAAAGGATTTTCACCTTAAAAATAGATAGAGTAAATGAAACATGCACAGACATTCTTGCTTAATAGTATTTAATATAAATAAATGAAGATTTGATTTGACTGTGTGGGATGTTGGACGGTAGTAAAATAATAAACATTAGTTTAGAAATCCCACCCCATGATTAAACTGAAAAAACAAACCAAACCAAACAAAAAAACAAACCCAACCTGAAATAAATCTTTCTTTAAAATATGTAACCGAGTGATCCCATAGATCATGAAGTTCAGAATGAATATTTTGGGACAGATTATGATTTGCAATTAGTGAAATAAAAAATGTGTTCATTCTTAGTGAAATAGGCCTTTTTAGGACTATTCCTAGGCAGCTTATATAGAACATATAAATCTAAGAGATTTATTTGAGCTGCACATCTCTCTTTGGATTGAAGAAGCATTCACAGAAACTCAAGATGTGCATAATGCAGTTGTATGAGTCCAATGTACGGAACTGAAATCACTAAAACTCGCAACAAAATACTGCATCATTTAAAAGACTAAACCGGATGCTATAATATTTTCAGCTTCAATGAGATTATATGACCTCGAGAACATTTCTGTAGCGAAACAATTTCCATTTTAATAAGGTGGACTTTAAAGATAGACAATAATAATCCATTAATGTCCTCAGATATAAGGATTCTTAATCATTTATCATATAAAAACAGTTACTTCATGCATCTGCTCAAGTATCATGTCTGACTTTACAAGGTATGCAGTTCATATTAGAGAGTGAAAATATCATCTACTCTTTCTTCTTGCTGTTAGTCACAGGACAGATTTTCCTCCAAGGGTTCCTCTTATTAAAAGGTGATCTGCCAAGGTTATGCTAGAAATTAAAAAATGGTTTGTAAAATCCCAAAACAGATGATTTAGCTGGGGTTTTCTTTTTAGAAAAATGTAATTAACACTTGCTTTAACACAATCTGAGAACTGCTAGCTCCTTCAAATCCAGGTTCCTCTGAGTCACATCATAACAGTCATAGACTTAATGTAGGTTGAAAGACAATCACATTTAAACCCTCTGTTCATTCATATCTTCTTCATAAACTATCCTCTGGGATGAAATTGCTTTAGGAATGGAAATAGAGGTTGAAAATAGAACGACTCTTTCAACCTATCATAGAATATCAGGGCTAGAAAGGATTTCAGGAGGTCATCTAGTCCAAACTCCTGCTCAAAGCAGGACCAATCCCCAACTAAATCATCCCAGCCAGGGCTTTGTCAAGCCTGACCTTAAAAACCTCTACGGAAGGAGATTGCACCACCTCCCTAGGTAACCCATTCCAGTGCTTCACCACCCTCCGAGTGAAAAAGTTTTAACTAATATCCAACCTGAACCTCCCCACCTGCAATGTGAGACCATTACTCCTTGCTGTCTTCTGGTACCACTAAGAACAGTCTAGATCCATCCTTTTTGGAACCCCCTTTCAGGTAGTTGAAAGCAGCTATCAAATCCCCCCTCATTCTCCTCTTCTGCAGACTAAACAAATTCCAGTTCCCTCAGCCTCTCCTTGTAAGTCATGTACTCCAGCCCCCTAACCATTTTTGTTGCCCTCAGTTGGACTCTTTCCAATTTTTCTACACCCTTCTTGTAGTGTGGGGCTCAAAACTGGACACAGTACTCCAGATGAGGCCTAACCAATGCTGAACAGAGGGAAATGAATACAATATGTTTGTACTGACTGTGATGTCACTTTGGCAGAGGGACCAGAAAGCCCAGCACTCATATTTTACAAGATATAGTAACCGTGGTTTGAAATTGTGTTAAATATTATCTGATAACCAAAAATATTAAATGGATACTTCTGGGAATCTTAAAGATAATGAAAACAGGAAAGACAAACAAGTCATCCTTTGCAGTTCACCACTGGTAAACAATAAAACATTTTACAGACAGTACAAGGGTCACAAATCTTGTGTACTTGTATAGCAAAATATAATTTTATGTGCCTAGCAGCAGAACAAAGTGAAAATGCTGAAAAAGTCATTTCTATACTGGGCAAGTAAACATATAGTTAGGCAAAACTTGAAGTACAGTGAACACCATACATAAAATTGCTTAACCATCCAAGAAAATTATTAAATTTTAACAGATTTTTTTTCCAAGATCTGGATCTTAGGTTGCTCATATAGATGAAAATTAAATTACCTCTTTCAAATGAATTTTTAATATCATTGACTTCCACCTGGGAACCAGACACTCTGAAAATTCCCTGATGCTGAAGACCTGAAGGGTAGGGGAAGAAGAGATGAGCAATGAGATCATATGCTAAATAATTAATCTATATTTTAACAAGTAAATGGTAAACATGAGGGGGTAAAATCATTATGCAAAATAGCCAGAGTGCTAATGAAATGACATGACATATTTCAGAGCTTACCATATAAGTTGATAAATCTGATACAGCTCTCCACTATGAGGGGAATGACTTGTCCTGAATCCTGGCAAAAGCATAAAGAATATAATCATAAACCGAAAGAGAAAGAAGTTAGATCATATGTGAAAATGGGTTTGATTGACTCAGTAGTGTCGATTAAAACAACCCCTTCCAAACAAATCTGTTTCCTCACTTTTGCCAGGAGGCTAAAAAAAGTAATATTAAGGTTCTTATGCAAATCATTAAATCAAAGAAATTCTAAGTGGTGGCTGAAATTTTATCCTCAACTTATCTCACTGCATGTGGTTAACCTAACACACATGGAACCCCATCTCATGCAGTTATTTTAGACTCTTGAAGCAAAATGAGTTAAACAATTAATTTCCTTTAAAATATACAATTAACATTAATTATCATGGTATGAAAATAAAGTTCATGCATTAATTTAGCTTCTTTTTCCATTAGTAGTTGGAGTGAATTTTAAATATTCTGAGGCTAAATTTTTGCAGATGCTTGCTCATATGGCCAGGCCTGAAAGGTCAGGAAAAGGAAGTTAGTGGCCCCTATTCTGGTTCCCCTAAGGTCAAAAACACTGTTCCACAGGCTGTCTGCAGGAAGAGTCACCAACTGGATAGCATGGGATGGTATGCTATCTGACCTGGGAATTACTACCACTGACAGCTGCCTGTACAGTGTGTTCCTATCCTTAGACGGATTAAGTTGTTTGATGAGCTTGTGTACAGGGCTGGGTCTCAGTCAGAATACAGATACACAATTACGCAGTTTTAGAAGCATGTGTTCTCCTGTGTGGGGATCTATTATGCCTGTTTTCAGTGCCAGTTAGAAACTACCCCTCAATTTGTGAGACAGCCTGAAAGAGAGGGTAAGAAATTTGGGCCTGATCCCCAACTCTTCTTCAGTGGGATTTTGGATAATAGTAAGCAACAGTATGGATCTGTGTGCAGGATCAGAACCTGTATTTCTAAAATGTCTTGCCTTTGGCGCTTGAATCACAACCATGGCTTTAGCTAACTATAGGGTTTTTTGTTTTATATTAAATATGACCATTAAAAAAATAATCAGTGGAAGGGAACAAGTAGTATTTGATCATACACGGATTCTAGATCAGTGAAGTTTAAGTTAAATTAAACTATTTTTCAAACCACTGATTATCCAAAACCACTGGGGATTTCATGTAGTGGGAAGGCATGTGTGTTTCAGTGACCCCAAGTGCTTTGCTGGCAGGAGTTTTAATTTCTGGTAGGATCAACCAAACTGGATAGGTGTAAGGAAGGGACCAAACAATAAACAGTCTCTGTCCTCCATAGCCTCAACCTAGTCTTGTAAAAAAAAGTTAAATTATAAAAACACAAAAAGGTAGCCATTCCAACAAACAGCATGAGACATAGAGATGGAGGAGCGTTGTTCATGCCCTATGCAACCTCTGCTGGTATTGAAAGGATCAAATCCAAGAGAGTGGTTACTGTTTGCTGGGCTATGCATTTTGGTATTTCAAAAATAAGACACTATTAATGGAAGTTAAGGATTCTGAAGGAATCCTCAAATATGCGCTGAGAACATGAATCATGGTTAAAAAATTTTCATAACCAAAAGGTACATTCAGAAATAATTATTTGATGGCTACAGTATTTTTTGAAAAATGAATCTCAGATATGAACTAATCTATTTAAAAATTTAATATAAAAACAGATTAATTACAAAACCACAAAGAAAACAAATGAAAAATGCTGTCACTCAAAATACACAATCTTTCTTTTTCTTCTTATAAAGTAGTCCTTTAGTGTCATATTAAATTAAATTAGAAGTAAAAAAGGGAGAACTAAGAATTAAGTCCACGCAAAGACTCTATATGCTATGCTTCTGCAATTTAGGTGTCTAGTTTTTTAGACCATGGGAAATTATATATATTCTTTCATATTTGGGAAAAAAATCTACAATGAAATTGCTGAGACAACCTAACTATTGTTTTGGTGTGCAACATTATAATGCTTTAATAGCGTTATTTATCATAATTTCAGTAATTATTCTACTTTAAATAATGAAAATTTTAGTAGTTTATTTAAAGAAAAGCCAAAGGGAGTGTTATGGCTAAGAATCAACAATAATAATTACACCAAAATTTACATTTCAGGTTGTGTAGTGATTCAGTAACAGATAAATTAGTTTGCACAAGATTTGCACAGTTCAGCTGCTAACCTAGTAATACTACAGCAAATAAAAACAATAAATACTGAGCTGTCTGTACAAAACAGCAAAATATTAGAACACATATATCACATCTACAGCTAGCATACTTATCTATACAAGGAATGCAAAGCTGCTAAAAGGGTATAGTTTGCAGTAAGAAATTACCAGAGTAAACATGACTATTTTAATGCTTGTTTTAGGAGCAGCCTCACAACACTAAAACATTGATTCAGTCTTAGTTTTCACATTTGTCCAGCTCATTGCTAATCAGAAGTAACAAGCCATAGATTTTTGATCTATTGGTGGAAAAAATCATTTGAGGAAGGAATCGGCCTTTGCTAGAGGTCACCAAGATTGACCCTCTTTCACTGCCATTAATTCAGCTCCAATATTTGCTATTAACAAGCATGTATTTCGGACCGATGAGCACGTTTTGTTAAAACCAGTTATGTAATACTGAGCCATTTTTTTCTAGCTGTAATCCTGTTGTGGGGTCAGTCAAAATGACTCATCTTTTCCATTCAAAGCTCATTCTTTGACTAGCGGCCCTTTCCCCGGCCTTACTGAATGATCAGTCATTAGGCTACCTCTTTTTTAAGACTGGACATGGAGAGGGATAGCTCTCTCCTTGTGGCTGAGCTCTCACCCAGCTTGTCTCATACTGCCTGTTCCAAGATCTGGATTGTGCTGGAAGGCAATACATTTTATTTTTTAACCTGGTTTTTATAATTTTTGTTTTACTTTTATCTTTGCACAGATAATTGATAATGATGTTTATGTTTTGTCCAGTGCTATGATTTATTATTATGTCTTTATATCACAAAATGACATCTATTAGCCTTCAGTGCAGTTTCATAGGTGTCACCGGAAACTCAATTTGAAAACAGTGGGATCCTATTTGTGCCATTGACGGTAGAATTGTCCTGCAAAATATTTACTATCAGTGATGATGTACAAGAAGAAAAGAACCCAGCTTGACTCTCAGATACGAGGCTGAGTTTCCAGGCATTGTCGTTTTGAAAAACATTTTTAAAATTTGTAAACTGATTACCTAAACCTTACTACTAGAGTTCACTTGAAGTTTTATTCCCATTCAACACAGGACATTGTGGGGAGCAAGTGCTTCCTAATGAATAAGGGAATATTTGTAAATTTACAGTTCATCTCTCCATAGTCACTCTCTAAGAGGGCTATGGCAGCCAAAACTGAGTTATGAAACAATCCAATTTCTTAATGCAACCCTGCCCCGTAAGGTCAACTGGAAAACTAATTTAAAGGCAGACATGAATGCAACTCATTAGTGAGGAAGAGTCAGCTTTCTTTTCACTAGAACTATACCTGGTGTCTGGTGTGAGAGTTCCTTCGTCCGCGGCTAGAAGCATTATTAGAAATAATGTAAGAAAAAGAAGAAGATAGTAAATACAGCAAAGATACAAGATACAGAAGTACGCTTCTCACAATTTCATGCAATATAATGAATTCCTGAAGTCATGGGAAATGAAAACCTGGTTTTCAGACCCAGAGTACTATTGGTTGTACATAGGGTTCTGATTTATTTAAAGTGACTAATACTGCTGGTAGAAAATAATGTCAAATTGTGGGAATATAACATTAAACCTGATCTTTTAATGAACTGCAAATTCCTTACTAAAATCAGACTGCCACTACCATCCATACTTGGATTAAATAAATTGTAAGGAAATTCAATGTGAATATTATATTCTTCTGTTTCCCTCCGACTTTAGGAAGTATTATACTGATCAGCTGGCAAGAGACCCAAGTCAGATTTGAACATCATGATCTGCCTCAGTTTACACGAAGTTTTGACCATTACAGCAAGAAGTATTGAGATCAGCCACCCAGAGAGCAGGTGTCAGTACCTTGATAAATGATTCCAAATCACCATTAAACAACTTAGCATTATATTGTGATTGGGGTCTGGGCTTCCTGTGTTTCTGGGGTTTAGGGGGAACGTTTGGAGGCCTAAGGGAAGGGAATATGATTACTGACCAAAGTAGAATTAAGTCATACAATAAAATATCTCTAAGCTCGGAGAAAGTAATAAAACATTTTAAGTGGAAAAAAGGAAAACAAAAACAGTACTTGTCAAACAAAGACATTTCACAAGATTTAAGTGTAACATAATAAAAGGAGGAAAAATCCTGCTAAAAATAAATTCCTCGCTGATAATTCTGATGTTCTTCACAAATCCTCTTTTAAAGTTTTATTGTACACCCCGCCAAAAGTGTACAATTGGAATGGTCTTATTTTGTATGATCATCCAAGAAATGTGTAGCAGGAACGGAAATCCATCCTGCCAACCACAGCATGACACACCAACATTCTGTGCACCTCTTTTATTAAGCAGAGAAGTTTCCTCATGGTGGAGAAACTACAAATGAAAATTAAAGCTGTGCATAGTATTCCTAAGGCACTTCAAAAAACAATTAATGGACATTTTCATCTGGAGCCAATAACTGTTAAACAGATTAGCCTCTCACATTCATACTGACAATTTCTTTTCACAAGAAACAAAATACACTGCAACTTAGCTAGAGGAATTAAAGGAATAGCATCAACATAAAAAACCCACAATGCACTTTTGTTTTCTAAATGCTTACATAGTATTGTTACATGTAACACATGGGATGACTAAAACCAAAAGAGATTATTGAAGTAAGTATTCTTTTCTAATTCACAATTTATTTTGTGCACTTGATAATACTCGGTGTGTAGGCAGAGTCTCTATATAGCAGTGGTTCTCAAACTTAGGAGAACTGTGACCCTTTTTTACTATGCGGCTTCTTGGCGCGACCCATGTATGTTCACCTAAAAGCTGCCAAATTGATTACTTCTGCATTTGGCGGCTTTTCGGCGGACATGCCGAGTGCTCCCGACTGCCAGCCAAAGTGATTATTTCCGGTTTCAGTAGCAATTCGGTGGACAGTTGGGAGACCCGAGGAGTCGTGACCCCCACTTTGAGAACCGCTGCTATATAGCCAGACAGGTTCCCTTGTTTCTATGGCTCTTTCAGGCACCACCTGAAGACAGAAACCCTTTTTTTTTTTTAAAGTTAGGAAAAAATTACTTTAAAACCAAAAAAAAAATGGTGGTGAGGCTCTGGGCTAATGTAGGACTGGAAGGTTTAAGAATAGCAGCCATCTTAGTTTGTATCCATAAATAAGACAAGGAAGACTTTGTAGCACCTTAGAGACTAACCACTTTATTTCAGCATAAGCTTTCGTGGGCTATAGCCCACTTCATTGGGTGCATAGAACAGAAGTCAGATGCATTTATACACACAGAAAGCAAAAACAAAAAAAAACAAAAGAAAGGTTGTACATTAGCATACCAATTCTAAGAGGCTGTTTAATTTGGATGGGCCATTATCAGCAGGAGAAAAAAGTACCTTTTGAAATGGATGTGTGTGTCTGACAGAAGAGATACAACTTTTGAAGGTAAATTAACTAGGGAAATGCAATCAATTAGTGTAATGAGCAAACCATTCGCAAATCCTATTTAGTCCTTGGTTAATTGTGTCCAATTTGAAAATTAATTCCAGTTCCTCAGTTTCTCGTTGGAGGCTGTTTTGGAAGTTTTTCTACCAGGTGTGTACCCAGTAAGATTGAAGTGTTCTCCTACTGGTTTTTGAATGTTATGATTCCTGATGTCAGATTTGTGTCCATTTATTCTTTTGCGTAGAGACTGGCCGGTTTGGCTAATGTACATAGCAGAGGGGCACTGCTGGCACATGATGGCCACCTGCATGGCCCCACAATATGCTAACATTTTTATGGCAGACTTAGAACAACGCTTCCTTAACTCTTGTTCCCTAATGCCCCTATTCTACTTGCGGTATATTGATGACATCATCATCATCTGGACCCATGGAAAAGAAGCCCTTGAGAAATTCCACCATGATTTCAACAATTTCCATCCCACCATCACCCTCAGCCTGGACCAATCCACATAAGCGGTCCATTTCCTAGACACAACTGTGCTAATAAATGATGGGCACATACACACCACCCTATACCGGAAACCTACTGACTGCTACACTTACCTACATGCCTCCAGCTTCCATCCAGGACACACCACTTGATCCATCGTCTACAGCCAAGCTCGAAGATACAACCTCATTTGCTCCAATCTCTCAGACAGAGACAAACACCTACAAGATCTCTACCAAGCATTCTTAAAACTACAATACCCACCTGGGGAAGTGAAAAAACAGACTGACCGAGCCAGAAGAGTACTCAGAAACCACCTACTACAGGACAGGCCCAACAAAGACAAAAACAGAACACCATTAGCCGTCACCTTCCGCCCCCAACTTAAGCCTCTCCAATGCATCATCAAAGACCTACAACCTATCCTGAAAGATGATCCCTCACTCTCACAGATCTTGGGAGACAGACCAGTCCTCGCTTACAGACAGCCCACCAATCTGAAACAAATACTCACTAGCAACCGCACACCACACAACCAACATACTAACCCAGGTACCTATCCTTGTAACAAAGCCTGATACCAACTCTGTCCTCATATCCATTCAACTGACACCATCATAGGACCTAATCACATCTGCCACACCATCAGAGGCTCATTCACCTGCACATCGACCAATATGATACATGCCATCATGTGCGAACAATGCCTCTCTATGTACATTGGTCAAACCAGCCAGTCTCTACGCAAAAGAATAAATGGACACAAATCTGACATCAGGAATCATAACATTCAAAAACCAGTAGGAGAACACTTCAATCTTCCTGGCCATTCCATTAAAGACTTGATGGTGTCAGTTCTGAAACAGAAAATCTTCCAAAACAGCCTCCAACGAGAAACTGAGAAACTGGAATTAATTTTCAAATTGGACACAATTAACCAAGGACTAAATAGGACTTGCGAATGGTTTGCTCATTACACTAATTGATTGCATTTCCCTAGTTAATTTATCTTCAATAGTTGTCTCTCTTCTGTCAGACACACATATCCATTTCAAAAGGTACTTTTTTTCTCCTGCTGATAATGGCCCATCCAAATTAAACAGCCTCTTAGAATTGGTATGCTAAGGTAGAATCCTTTTATTTTTTTTTGGTTTTTTTTGCTTTCTGTGTGTATAAATGTATCTTATTTCTGTTCTATTCTATGCATCCAATGAAGTGGGCTATAGCCCACGAAAGCTTATGCTGAAATAAAGTGGTTAGTCTCTAAGGTGCTACAAAGTCTTCCTCATAGGACTGGAAATTACTTTTAATTAATATTTAAAGAAATCCTTCTCCTCTAAAATGTCTGTTTCCGGAGTAGTGCTTTGGTAGGTATAGAAACTACACCTGAGAAGTGATATCTTGCAAAAGTGACAATTTGGAACATTGCATTACTACATAAGAGTGCAGAAATGTTAAAAAAAGATTTAATTCTTCACCCAAGCAAAAAATTAACCTTTAAACTGATGTGTTTCAACTTTATGAGATTTTATGAAGGTGTTCACAAAAGTACTTTATAATTCCAGAAAAAGATGGACAAGTCAGTCCTTTATCAGGTTAAAGACATAGTACTAGCTTAGTTAGATGCTAGAATGTTTGGTGCAAATATGCTTCTATTCTCACGTTTCAAATTCATCACATTCTTCATATAGATGATTTTTGAAACTTTATTATCTTTGTAGCTCCCTACAACACAAAAAAGGTAAAAAAAAAAATCTTACCTTGTGGTCATGTATTCAGCTCTGTGACCTAGAGGATTTCAATGAACAAGGAAATATTCAGTTGTAGCTTATTTAATGAATAAATAAAAGCGTATTTTTGTATGTAACTATACTTGTGCTTGCCAGTTTACTATTCATCCTGAATTATTTTTAACCCAAGTTTATTTCACAAGATTTACAACTGTACAATGATTTAGGGCAATGCGAAGTTATCTTCCATCTCTACAGTTTTAAATAATCTAAAACAATCCACATATAAAGCTACTTCTCAGACATTTTCTCTTAAAGAACCATTTGGTAATGTAAATAACGTGATGTAAAATTCCAGATAGCCTCCACTGTTCACGCTCATGTATTTTAATGACTAAATCCATATCTAAATAGAGCTATTCCAGGATTAGATTGCATCCTGGCTGGTGCCTAAACTTGCTCAATGCCAAAAATGAAGAGCTGTAACTGCTTGCTAATAACAATTTCTTTATTCTCTTAAGAGTGTGTCAATGCTGCACATTGAGCTGTCCATAATGATGCCCAAGTCACTTTCCTAAGTTGATTTAGTTAATTTATAACCGTGAGGTGTATGAGTAGTTTAATTTTTATCTCCCCAATGTGCACTGTTTTGCATTTATAAGCATTAATTTCATTTACCATCGTGTTGCCTATTCACTTAGTTTGTTAAAACCCTTTGAAGTTTCTGAGTCTTCTCTGGATTTGACACAATTATTTAGGTCAGTCATCTGCAAACTTTTCTACTTCACTGTTCATATCACTCATCTCCCTCCCTCCACATAATTAAATATATTAAACTAAACAGGACTTAACATCGAACATTAAGTCACCTGCTGTTAAACAATTTTTATCATTGCAAAAGGTTAACTTAGAAAGGAAGATGAATAAGAGGGAACATGATGGAAATATATAAAATAATGAATGGTCTAGAGAAGGTACCTGCAGTCAGTAAGGCAAATAAAACTTTAGGATACATAGGAACAGATGGAGAAAAATATGCAAAATATTATACTGCCATTATGCAAATAAGTGGTGCAGCCTCATCTGGATTCTGCATGTACTACTGGTCACTCCATCTCAAAAAATATTTTGCACAATTAAATGAGGTTCAGAGAAGGGTGACAAGAAAGATCAAAAACATGCGGGGGGAGTGGTGTATAATAGGTTAGGGAAAGTTCAGCCTTCCTTGGCTGCAGCCACTCCTGTGGGAGGCTAGGCTGGGGCTGCTCTAGCCCCAGGCCAGCTGTTGCGGTTGGGTCTGCTCCAGCAGAGGCTCAGGTGGATTGGCCGGGTGGGTCTGCTCTGGCTGAGGCTTGGGTTGGTCAGTTGCCCAGGGCTGGCTTGGGGCTCCGGATGGCCAGGAGCTTCTCCAGCCATGGGAGGGAGGTGTGGGGGGCTCAGGTCCCCAGCCACGGGGAGCAGGGCCTCAGGGCTAGCCTCCCCAAAGTGGGGGTCCACCTGCCGCCCATGATCTAGGGCATAGAAAATCTTCCATGTGAGGACAAAATTGAAGACTGTGATTGTTTACCTTTGAAAGGAAATGAATATGAAGGGACATGATAAAATTATATAAAATAATGAATGGTCTAGAGAAGGTAGGCTAGGGAGAATCAATGAAATTAAAGGTGGCAAATTTCAGGAAATACATTTTCATACACTATATGTTGAAACTGTGGAACTCTGTCATAAGGCCAAAAATTTAACAAGATTTAAAAAGGGACTGGACATTTATATGGATAAAAGGAGTATTAGAGTCATACTAGTCAATGCAAACAAATTCTGGAAGAGATTTAAAGAACCTCAGACTTCAAGGTTTAGGCCCCTCTCAAGCTACTGGAGATTAAGATGAGACCTACTGGGAGGGGCTGATTATTCTGCCTAATGTGAGGTTTCTTGTACCTTCCTCTGAAGCACTGGTATTGGCTCTTGTTGGAATCAGAATACTGAACTAGATGGCCATGGGACTGAACCAGTTTGACAATTAGTACGTTTCCCATATTTATTATTGACACAATTAAATAAAACAGTTACTAATCTTTCTGTAACTGGTGTTGTTTGAGATGTGCTGCTCATGTACATTCTTCATTAGGAGTGTGAGTCCATGTGCACTGTTGCCAGACATACTTCCCTCAGTGATATCCATTGCGCTGGCTCTCGATCCCTCTGGTGCCACAAGCTCAGGTGTCAGAATAAGGGGCACTGCTGGTCCTGCACCATCTCACCATCTCAAGTTCTTCTTGCTGGCTAACTCCAACAGTGGAAACAGTGGGTTGTGGTGACACGAGCAACGCATCTCAAAGAACAACAGTTACGGAAAGAGTAGTAACTGTTTTTTCTTTTTTGAGTGCTTGCTCATGTCCATTCCATGTTAGGTGACTCACAAGCAGTATCCAAGGATGTGGCCTCCGATTTTCATGGACAACACTGCTTTGCCAAACCTGGCATCATCTCGTGCCTGCTGGGTGATGGCATAGTGGAAGGAGAAGGTATGCACTGATGACCAGGTTGCAGCCCAGCAGATATCCTGAACTGGGACCTGGGCCAGAAATGCAGCTGATGAGGCCGAGTTTTTGTCGAATGAACAGCCAAGAGAGAAGGAGGTGGAATGTCTGCCTGCTCGTAACAGCCCAAATACAAGAGGCTACCCAGGATAAGATTCTCTGGGCTGAAACCAGCATGCCTTTCACCCTTTCTGCTACTGTCACAAGGAGTTGCATAGATCTACAGAGCTGCTTAATCCTCTCAATGTAGAAGGCGAGGGCATGTCTGACATCCAGTTAGTGAACCCGTGGCTCTTCTGAATTCCCTTGTGGTTTTGGGAAGAAAACTGGCAGGAAAATGGCCTGGTTACTATGGAACTGTGAAATCACCTTTGGAAGAAAGGCCAAGTGGGGACAAAGATGAATCTCATCCTTAAAGAACACTATGTATGGTGATTCTGACATAAGGGCCCTGACTTCCGAGACCCTCCTGGCTGAGGTAATCACTATCAGGAAGGGACCTTCCAGGAGAGAAACAGCAGAGGACACGATGCTAGTGACTCAAAGGGATGGCCCATGACACTTGACAGGACAGCTCACAAGTCTCAGGGTAAAGTCTCTCTTCTCCTTTAAGAAAGCAGATGGACATCTCATGTGAGAAAACTGACCTGCCGCTCGATGGCAGGTGAAAGGCCAAGATTGTCGTTAGCATACCTTGATAGATGTAAAGGCCAGATCTTGCTATTTTAGGTGGAGCAGGTATTCCTGTGTAGATTGAAGGGAAGACGAAGTGAGAGACAGACTTTGTTGGAAAGACCATATCGAGAAATGATTCCACTAGGCCACGTAGATAGCATTAGTAGATGGCTTTCTACTACCAAGCAAGACCTGGTGGACTTGTTCTGAACAAGCTTGTTCCTTTGGGTTCAACCATGGAGCTTTCACATAGTCAGATGAAGGGCCATGAAGGTCATGTAGAGTAAACATTCATGGTCTCGGCAGATCAGGGGGGTGCTAGAGCTGGTCCGACAGATACCGAGGGAAAAATCTCTGGCAATGGTGCACGCAGTCCACACACATTTATCCATATGTGGCATGGATATGAGCAAGCACTCAAAGACGAACATCTCATTTTTCCAAATCTGAAGATATAGGTTCACCACAATAAATAAATACTGAAATAAAAACTGAATTTCAGCAACTAAACTAACTTTGGTAGTCTATCATCTCAGCTAAAAAGCTAAAAGCTTCCTTCAGTATCCTCTGGCTTCAGGTGATGTTTGCTTGCAGAGATCAGCTTGTTTTAGTCTGTCTGCAGTAGGTGCTGTGAGTGAGATTCTCTGGCTTGAGTAGTCATACTCATGCTAGCTAAGTAGAGTTGCCATGGTAGCATGGCAGCGGCGAGCAGTGGCATGAGCTAACTGTGCTCAGTAAAGCCTGCCTGAACCCCATGGATACATACTTGGCTTAGCTAGTCTGTGCCACCATGGCTACATCACTGTGTTTAGTGCCCACTCAATGAGAGGTAGCATGGAGTATATTTATATGAGCTAGGGAGTCACACCCCTAGCTCCTAGTGTAGACATAACCTTAGTTTTACAGCGTAGTAATGTTAAGGACATACCTAACTGGACAGAGCATTGCCACCTGCTCAGAGTTTTATCCTAATTTTGATAGTGCTCTGCCACTTTCAGCAAACGTGGCCACCAAGAAACTGTATTTGGGGTAAGTATTACTTGAGAGTTCCAGTGCAAAATGATGGCCTTTGCACAATTCTGTGGGACAATGAAAGTCATGAAGGTAGCAATCATGTGTTACATGAATGTGTGCAAAAGGAAAAGAGAACTCAAGGCTTTACATGATTCTGTTAACTACTAAGCCATATAATAGGTACATCCAAAATAGCTTCCTTTTCTCTCTTTCAATTTATTCTATGTATAGCTCAGTGATTTGAGCTTTGGCCTGCTAAACCCAGGGTTCTGAGCTCAATCCTTGAGAAGGCCATTTAGGGATATGAGGCAGAAATCTGTTGGATGACTTAATTGGGGATTGGTCCTGCTTTGAGCAGGGGATTTGACTTCTCCTGAGGTCCCTTCCAACTCTGAGATTCTATGATTCTTCTCTGTCCTCCACTTTGTCATTAACTGGGCCAGGGGAGAGGGGCCCACCTGAATGGTGAGCTGGCTGGATGCACCTCTCTTCTCCCCACCTATTAAGCTGGTCTGCGTGTTTTAAAAGTCTCTCACTCTATTGCTAGCTGCCCCCTAGGGTGACCAGATTCCCAATTTTATAGGGACAGTCCTGATTTTTGGGTCTTTTTCTTATATAGGCTCCTATTACTCCCCAGCTCCTGTCCCAATTTTTCCCATTTGCTGTCTGGTCACCCTATGCCCCTCCCTCCACTTCGTTAGTTGTAGATTTCGAGCTGTGACATTTATGATGCTGTTGGTCTAACCAGTCAACTGTTTCTAGAGATCAGAAAAGAATTCTTCCCATTAGGGCAAACTGGCATGAGGTCCAGTGTTTTTTTCCACCTTCCCTGCAACCTCCTGGAGGCACAATTTGGTTGAAAGCCGAAGAATTCCAAAATTCACGTAATGCTGGTAAGACCACTGACCATCGTCGCAACTTGTGGCTGGTGTCCTGTGCGCATAAAGACTAAAAGGGCCAGCTCCCAGAAGTGAACAAGACCCAGGATTCACTGCTGGACCTTGCTCTCAGCAAAGGAGAGGGACCTGGACTGTTTGCAGACTAAGGCAGTCCCCAGCCCCGCGGCCTCTATCATTGCTGTCCTCAAGTTATTGTTTGGTTTGTGGTTAAAGTCCTGTGAGATCACAGGGTGGGCACTGTCACTCCCCTTCCAACGTATAATTAGTAGGGTTCTGGCCTGTCAATAAATTCCATCCCAAGTGTCTGTCTCTCATTCACCTGCATGTCCTGGTCAGTCTACTCATGATTCTGCTTGGTGTGACAGCTTGATAGTGGATTTAATGGTGGTTTATTTAACTTTGCCAAACGAATTCCATATTAAGCCCATGTCCATGATCTGTCTGTAAGAAGACATAGGTTGATCAGGGTGATCAGGATCCAGATGCTGTCCAAATTTTAGGTTCCTTCTGAGTTTGGATTTATATTCAAACTATATCCATGATCTGGATGCAAATATGGATCTATCACCTTGAGTGAACAAAGGAGGGCACTTTTGTGGAACTTTTGTGAAAACAGCTTTTATCACAAAATTTCCATCATTTCTGCTTCCCCCAGCATCTTGCTGCCTTCCCATCTCTTGCTAATGCTGTGTGGTAAATGGGTTTGCTTGTCTCTCCCCCTCCCCCACCCAGGTTCTTCAGTGTGTCAGCTGGTGACACTTCCCAAGTTCTCCTTTTGAGGACCACCTGATCCTTCAATCAGATCCCGAAGGGCAGGCCCCTATACTGGAGTGGAGCCACAGTGGGCCTCTGCAGGACATGAGAGTCTGTGCTGGTGGCTCCAGTTGCAGCATAGGGGCCTTACAGAATGTTGCCACTTACCTGTTTACAAAACTATCTCTGCAAAAAAATTCAGGAAGCAAAAACAGTATGTCTTGCACAGGTTTTAATTCAGCATGTGTCTAGTACTGTATTATCTCTCAAATCAGAACACAGATGTTTCATTCAATAGTTTCATTCCCAAATGCATTCATTTGTCCACATTGTTATATTTGCAAAATACAAACTAATATCTACTGAAAAAATAAAACCAGTTTATAGCTTTCTCTTGGGCAGGAAAAGGCTCTAATCATTGCATTGAATTATGAGTGGTAAAGAAATCAGGCCTATATTTACTGGGCAACAGGACTCTGAGCTTTGTAATTTTCCACTGCATACACTTTAAATGTTTTAGTGGGTTCACCCTAGAATTGCTTTTCAGTATCTTCTGCATCATTTACCTTCTCCAAGTGTCCTATGCAGTAAATCATGTTTTGCTTGCAGCTTTGTGATAAGATTACTCCCTTCCAGGAATTCTCTGAACTTCTGCAGAGATGAAAATCAATGGATTAATTTTATCTATTACTTCAATTACTTTTGACAACACTTACAAAAGGTGTTTGGACCAGATCACATGGCTGAAGAAGCAACCAACATACCATGAAATAGAACTGCTCAGTCTCCTGCTGGTTAGCTCTTCTTTTTGCAATGCTGGGCTTACTCATGTACGTCTCAGAGACTGTTGACTTCACAGACTCTGTAGAGCGACTGTGCTGGAAACATTCTGACACATCATAGTCCTCAATGGTGACCATGTCTTGTATTGTCTGCAAAGTAGCTTCTGTTGTTTTCTTAACCTGGTGTGAATAAGTGCAATTGGTCAAATAGAAAGGAAGATACATAAATTCTAGAAGCAGCTTACAATGGAAACTAATGACTGAAATGAATTCACTCTTACTTGCTCTGTGAATGAACTGCAGTGCATGACAATAGCAAGTGACATGTTCTACACTGATGTAGACTAGAAAAGACATCATTGGTGCCTACATCTGTCTCTATGCTTTAATAAGTTACTATAAGCAAATACAGGCTGCTCTCCTGTTGACTGAGTAACAACCTCAGAATTTGGCCTCTGAACAATAAAGTGGAAAAAAGTGGTAGTGAACAGAAACAGTACTGGGACTCTAATCTGAACTGTCGTCTCCCTAGATTAAAATATGATTGAGCACATCCAATGACATGGCTGGCAGTGCACTATGTGCTCCTATGAGAAACCCGGGTGCAGCAATAACCTTATGTTGTTAAGGGGTTCTACGTGTCGTGAAGTTCGTGTCTATAACCCACAGGTGCAATATGGATGAAGAGAAGATGGAAGAAGGTACTGTTTACACAGCTATCACAACATCTCCCACTAGCTGTAGAATTGTGTAGTGTGACAAAGCTCTGTTTTTGTCTCTGTGGATCCTGCATTTCCTGATGGATTTCACTAGCCTCAGCGGCTCACTGTGACTCTCCACATAGCCCTTCTCTCTCTAGAGACAAGGTCACAGCCTACCGAGCCATTTTCACCATAAGCCAGCGAGGGAGGTGAGGAGAAGCAATTCTTCTCTGCACAGTCTCTGTTGTTTCCCAACCTCAGTGATTAATTAAGGAAGGCAAAAAGTGGGGAGCCCAGGCTTGCCCTCTACTCCAGGCTCCAGCACAGGGACCCTAATAGTATCAGCTATGAAGTCTGACCTTTCAGCAACAGAACACAATACAATTCCCTGGGCTACCTCCCCACAGCAGTCCCCGTTTTTTCAGACTCCACTTTACTCTTACGTCAGGGCCTCCTTCCTTGTGTATGATATGGTGTCTACCGCTCAGTCTCACCAATAGCACAACCTCCTCCCACAGCTCTTGACACACGCACTCAACTGACTAACTGGGAGGATTTTTTAACTGGTTTCAGCCAGCCCCTGTCTGGCTTCAGGTGTCCCAATCAAGCTAGCTATTTCTACTGCTTTCTAGAAGGTTCTTAATTGGCCCCAGGTGTCTTGATTAACCTGGAACAACTGCCATTTGGTTCCAATGGTACCAGGGATTTGTTGAGCCTGGGACTAACATATCTGTTCCTCATCACTTTCCTATAGCCATCTGGCCTTGTCCCATCACAGTAGCTAGTATGGCCATTCAGAGTGGACAGATGACTAGAAACAGAACAAGAGATACACTGCATCTCCAGAATGAAAAGACAAGTGATAAGATCCAGAGGATAGTGTGTGTACCATCAACCTCTGTGGTAGTTAATATGTTTGGAAGTGAAGTTAGTGACCATAAGGTCACTTCTACATACACCTCCTTTTCACAAGCACATCTGTCTCTGAGAAACAATGCTTCCCCATTCAGATGCTCTAGCTTACTATCATGAGCCTCCTGCTTCTCCCTATATTTGTGCACTCATTTGGTGAGCAATCAAATACCCTTTCTTACCTTCTCTCACTTAATCTTGTTTTCCCCCCACATCTTCTGAACGGTGAATCTGAGTTACTTTCTGAATTTAAATAGTTTATTAAACTATTCAATGTTTGTTTACACAAGTATCTGGATTCTGATTCAGGCCTTCAAGGTATGAATAAAGTAAGAAAATACCATGGCTTTTAGTTTTAGGAACAGATTCTCATTTACACTTCTTTAAAATGGGCGCAAGTATAATTTATGCACACTTTAAGGCTGCCATTTGCTGCCAGAGTGGTGTGAAGAGCCCTTATTTTTTTTTATTCTTTTTTTAAGAAAAGAGCAATCTTCTTTTACTAGGTGAGCCATCATCAGGAAAGGCACTCAATATCACCATGTATAAACAGCTCTAGCTAAGAGCATAACAAAGATTTGGCTTCCTCAGCCATAGAACACAGCCAAAATCTCTTCATCCTTCAGAGCTGGCAATCTGGGGAACAACCATTTGTTAAATCCATGGTAAAGAGAGGGGAGGGGGAATTAGATAAGTAGACCTCAGTAATTCTGTTAATAATACTTCTTAGAATCTCAGCAACTGCCTCTAAAATTGATAAATTCGATTTTGTAGGAGACAATAAAAATAACAGTTTTAATCATTATATCTATCTATCTATATATATAGTGACGGAGTCAGACCAGAAGGATATAAGAGAGTGCTGGAAGGCAGGTATATTAGTCTCAGGATGTGCAGGTCCCTGTTCCCTGGATAGCCAAACAAAGGCTATTCCAGGCCAATCAAGACACCTGGGGCCAATTAAGAATCTTCCAGAAAGGAGTAGAAACAGCTAGCCTGATTGGGACACCTGAAGCCAATCAGGGACTGGCTGAAACCAGATAAAAACCTCTCAGATAGTCAGGTGGCTGTGGGTGTCAGGAGCTATGAGAGGAAGTTGTGCTGTTGGTGAGACTGAGTGGTGGACAACATATCATACAGAAGGAAGGAGGCCCTGAGGTAAGGGTGAAGTGGAGTTTGAAGAAGCGGGGACTGCTGTGGGGAAGTAGCCCAGGGAATTGTATTGTGTTTTGTGGATGAAAGGTCAGTCATCTTAGCTGATACTATTAGGGTCCCTGGGCTGGACTCCAGAGTAGAGGGTGGGCCCGGGCTCCCCCCTTTTTCCATCTTCCATACTGGCCTGTGATGAAGGTAACTCACTAGGGGTGAGTTATACTGCCAATTATACTGAGAAGGGGAGGTCACTCTGGGGCCCAGATGAGTTTCTGAGGCCCCTAAATCTGCCAGGAAGCGCAGGACCCACAATTACAAACTTGGAGCTTTGTCACAATATATCTATATATATATGTATGCTAAAACTTGAAAATCCAAAATGTATGGAACATAAATAAATCTGGAATCTGTGTTCTTATGTATAACAAGTCCATGCAGACAACTGCAATGGGAGATTCCTTGCAGTGCTTGCCATAACCTTAGCTCTGAGGTACTGAAAAGGGGGAAATTTACTGTGCTAGTTTCAACAAAGACTCGTTAGCTGAGAAGCACATGTATTGCCAAGAGTTGAAACATGCTGGTTTTTGCTTAAATACGTTTCAGTAAAGGTGGACTGAGCAGTTACAAGGGAAATTGCAGCAGTTTCAACAAATACCATTGGTTTAAAACTACCGCAACCAGCTAAGTGTGAGTAACTTGAACTATATTTGGTTTAAAAATAAATGCGCTGGCTAGAATACAAGTGTTTCTTTAAAAAGCAAAATTAATGCGTCAAACATGTGGGTCAAATAAACAGAAGCATTAGCTGAAACACTGAGTATCATGGTTTTTTAAGCTGAAAAATATCCACATATATAAGAATATTTTCAATAAATCCTATATGTAAAGGAATCGATAGATACAAGCTCAAACACACACAATGAATATCCACTGAAAGCAATAAAACTCAAATGCACACATCTATAAGCCACTTATAACTGATTCTGACTCATTATTGACTTCATTCCAGGCCTTTCTTAAAAGAACAATGGATCTTTGTAACAAACCATGGAGGTGTTTTTGGTCTCATCCATTTCTACAGGTGACTCAGTGATCTGTAGGACCAAATTCTGCACTGGTACACCTTCTGTGCAGCTCCTCTTTGACGGTGATGCATTTGAGATGTATTAAGGCATAATTTCACCTTTGGGGTACAGGTTTTAACCTCTGAAATGTTTATAGATATTTGATATTATAAGTGAAAACAGATTTAAACCATTTTAGTCTAAATCAGTGGTTCTCAACCTATTTACTGTTGTGGGCCACATCCAATACTACCCGTATGGCCCTGAGGATCTTGCATGGGATGCAGTTCTGTGCTGACTGGGCCACAGGTTGAGAACCACTGGTCTCAATTATGTATCTTAGTTTTTGACACAGTGGGGCGGCAAGTGAACCACGGACTTGGGGAGGCTAACCCCTGGGCTGGCCCACTCCTTCTGCTCAAGGCCCTGGCCCACTCCTTCTGCTCAAGGCCCTGGCCCTCATCTCCTCACCGGAGCCCAGAGTACTTCCACGCCCTCAGCCTTTGGCCATCCCAGTGCCTCCAGTCCCAGAGTGCCAGGTGGTGCAGCCCCAGCACCTGGGGGG
>ML677341.1:49017946-49074188 GCA_007922305.1 Dermatemys mawii | reverse complement strand
GGGGGGCCCCAGCACCGCCAAGCCTCAGCCCCAGCATGTTTCCCGGAAGAGGAGCAGCCTACCTGGGCTGAGGCCAAGGGTGAAGCGGGAAGCAGGAAGGGTCTCGGGGTGGAGCATGGGCAGGGAGACTTGGGGAGACTTAGCCTCCCCCTGTCTATGATACGTGCCTCCTCTGGTGGAAATCCTCCCTCTCCCAAAATGATGTTTATCTTTACACTTTACAAGCAGACACAAATCTCACCTCTTCATTTTCAATTTTGAGTGTGGCCAGTCGTGACTGTAGCTGTTGATACCTGAGCATAAGCTCTGCTTGTACCGGTTGCTGGGCATTGACCTGACAAACCTAACCAAGAATAAAAAATGGCTATTAGAGAAAATTTCAATTCACCAACACCGGCTTCTGTCACTCTCTTTAAAACCAGATGAATTGCTGTTGAAACTATTTAAAAAATGTAATAAAATAACTGATTTGGAAAATGCAAATCTAAATTTGAAGTATGTCTGTATTATAGGATGTAGAAATAGTCACAATATTCTATGAAAATAGATAGCAGCCTTGATGTTCCTCTGCAATATGGCTTTTGGCTGCTACAGGGCCACAAAGCAGTGAACATCCAAGATTTCCTTTGTGGAAGGGAAAATCCCAGATGCTGTAGCACTCTATGCTGCCACCAGTCCCTAATGTAGTGGAAAATAGAGGCATGGCTGGAGACCACTTGCATTCTGGCCATCTCCAGATATCATGCTCTAAGTGAAGCGTAGAACAACTCTGAGGCCACTCCAAGTTGCACTGGGAAGCCCCACTGGTGGTGGTGATATAAATTATTTTGAGCAGCTCTGAATAGCATGTTTCCAGATCTGCCAAAGGTTTTGTTTGCTGGTCCATTTGTGTCTGTGTAATAATACTGGCTTACATTTCACTTTAACTAGATTCTTTGTAGAAGTGGATAAAAGCCACATCCTGCAGAAAATAATTCAGAATTCACACCAGGGAAGTTCTCTTTTGTGCAGAAACAGAAATTATTGGTTTGGATTTATCCCATTTGTCTCTAAGTTGTCACTAACTACTGACCTCATCACCCATATGAGACTGGAACTCAAATTTCATTGGCGGACAAAAAGCAGTGGGGTACATCTCCATGAATCTCTGCTTGTCACTTCGTGGCTCCAAGCTGTCAACTGCATTCTCAATGATATCTAGGCCCTCATGTCTAGAGGTTTCAAGGTTATACTCTGCAGAGAGATATGTTCTTAGGGCTCTGTTCAGACTTGCATGGTATCCAAGATCGGAACACTAATAACACAACAAGGAGAGAAGAAAACAAATTTAAAAAGACAAATTGCAATGGCCATGACATTAAAAACTCCGTAACAACAACTAGAACTTATAGTTTCAGTGTTTTTTGTTTCATCTTCAAAGCGCTTTACAAACTAACTAATTAAACCTCATAACGGCCATGTCAAGTAGCTATTATTCCCATTTGACAGATGGAAAAATGAAAGCAGAGAAATTAAGGGATAATTTTAAAAAGGAGGCCAGAGGTCACTACACAGAAGTGAGTGCATGTTTCTGGATATACATATGCAATTGCCAAAGTTGCACAGAAAAATGGTTATTTCCATATCATTTCTGTGCATGGACCGGAGACTTAATCTGGCCTTATATAACTTCTCCAAGACAACCTAGTAAAGTCAGTGGCATAGTCAGAATTAAAACTAGTGTTCCTGTTTGTCAGTCCTGTGCTTAAATTAACATCCAAAGCACTCTCCTCTCTGAGATGTTTTTTTTGGTTTAAATCAGAACAAAATCCTCCTCTAAAACAGAGTAAAAATATATTTAGTAAAATGCTTTAAAAAGAGTAAAAATGCCTATTAAAACATCACTGATTTGCATTTTCCATCTTTTATTCATATTTTAAAGCTATATCTAAGCAACTACTATTCACTAACACCTATTTTTAAGGAAAATCAGAGCTTTCAGGCTCAATCTTGTCTGTCAGGAGGCTGTTTGCAGCAGAACAAAATGTCCAGTATCTACTAGGGCAGTGGTTCTCGATCAGGGGCATGTGTACCCTTGGGGGTACTCTGAGATCTACCAGGGGGTATTCAACTCATCTAGGTCAGTGTTTCTCAAGCTGGGGGTTCAGCCCCCATGGAGGTTGAGGTACGGGTTTAGGGGTCACAAGTGCAGGGCGGACATTAGGGGGTGGCAAGCAGGGCAACTGCCTGGGGTTCCATGTGGGGCCACACAAAGCGAAGTAACATGCTTCAGCCACACTGCCTGGGGCTTGGGCTTCACACAAGGCTCACAAGTGAAAAACAGGCTCAAGTCTCACACTGAAACGTAAGTACAATATTTATATCCAATCAATTTATTTTATAAATACAAGGTACAAAAAGGGGGAAGTCAGCAATTTCTCAGTAATTGTGTGCTGTGACACATTTGTAATTTTATGTCTGATTATGTAGGCAAGTAGTTTTTAAGTGAGGTGAAACTTGGGATACGTAAGACAAATCAGACTCCTGAAAGGGGTACAATAGTCTGGAAAGGTGTCCCCATGGATACACTACAGCCTTAAGGGAGGTTGGCACCAATGAGGGAGGATGCATGGCTAGGGCAGTTGGGTCATTTTCAGTCACCCTGGGAGCCCAGGTGCAGTTTAAAACTGTCCTCCCTCTGCAGAACCCAGAGTAGAGTTGTGCAGGAGGGCAAAAAGGCAATTTGCATCCCACCCTACGCCAGCAAGGTGAATCAAGCCTATTGTGTATTCATGCATACACACTTCCCTCTTAACTGTTATAGTCTCTTAGGGAAAGTAATATCATGCTTTGATCCCTCTGTCTTATCTACACTAAGAATTTCCAAACTATTTACCAGAGCTGAGTGTCAAAATTCCCTTCAATGGAAACAAATCTTTCACACCTTGCCACATGTTTAGGACTCTAATCACTAGACCTAAGCGATCAAATTCTGCTCTGAAATCGAGGACAAAAAAGGGTTGTTTCATTCACATTACTGACCACAAACTGCTGTGATCAGCAACAGCTTTCAGCCTTAGAGGTTACTGAAGGTCATTTCCTGCTGATGGGATAATGGCCAAAACATAGTACATGAACCAGTTTAAGTCTACAAAAGAAGGATTTCAATCTTAGTCAAGCACATGTCCAACACCACAAATTTCCAGTGGGGAGGGGAAAGGCTGTTACATTTACTGAAACTAAAGTCCCTAACTTTTATATCTAACTACATCCCTATTTTAAAGGTTTCCACACTAAAAAATAAGGGTTTTAGCATTTATTTGTAAAAGAATAAACCTCTCTGTGTTTTTCTCCTTGTTCTGAGTTAAATAAGCTTTTTAATTCAACTCACTATCTTGGATGAAAAGACAGATAAAAAATGATGGTAAGAAAGATAGTCAGGCCAGCTGTTTATATTTTGCGAGTATTCATTTCAGTGAAAACTCATGGGAGGCTAAACTGGGAGGAAAAAGAAATACAAATGGCAATGGCTAAACTTTACTACAGTGGCCACCTACTTGTTTTAAAACTACAGGCAGTTAGAACCTGAATTTAGGAAAATAAGAACTTTCCGATTTGTATTAATGAAGAAACTTATTGATTTATAGAGGAAATCACAATTACAAGCATGTGGAATTTTGATGTAGCTTCTCTAGAGAGCCAGAAAATGGGGTTGCAACCTTCATCCTCTGATAGTCCGAAGGATGCCAGAGCAACCATTATCAACCACTAGAATGAAAGCCACAATCATCATTTGTTTGGGAAAATAAGGCTGCATGGGACCGTGTCTGAAACTTATCAGTACTGCTTCTGAATCAACCAGAAGAGTTTCTCAAGTGAAGCAGGATACTCTCTTCAGCACTTCAGAGCTCTCCTATTGCCAGCAAGAGAAGTGAAAATGAGACCAGAATTTGAATCAGACACTTCTGCACAGTAGATTTGTACATGGAGTTTGATGTTTGAATTTAGATTTGTGCTTCAAAATTAATATGTGAATAAAAATAAAATTTGACTGAATGACAATTTGCCTTTACTTTAACAAGAAAATCCAGACACTCTAACTCCCCCTCCCAAAAGACCCCCCCCCCAAAAAAATAATAATCCAAACTCACTCTATGAAGCTTGGTATCTCACAGACCTGGTTTAAAATATACATATATATTTTCAAACAGTGCTCCAATCCAAAACACAATTTGTTGTGGATGGACCAGAGATTTTTGCACTCTGTGAAAGGCAGTATCTCACAGACTTCTAAGAAAGGAAAGGATGAAAGGCTTAATCTACCACCAGAGTGGACTTGCAACAACAGCTGAAAAATAGAGATGGCTGAACCAGTTTGGAAAGGGTAAGAGTCGCCATTTGTTAACCCTCCTCCATTTCTAGAGTCAAAACCGTAAGGTTTTGACCCTTTAGATAAAATGCTGTCACTTCTAGGAGTAGAATTGTCAATCTCTCACAAAAGCACATTCTCTCAAGATTTTCAGATTCTAGCCTGCAGAGCCAAGACATCTGGAAAGTTTGAATAAGCAAAACATTTTGACATTTATCCAAACTGAACTCAGCCTTTGAACCTTTGTGAGATTTACTCATCAACAGCTGAAAGCAGAAGTCCTGGTGGACAAGGGTATAATAAGGTGTTGTTACACTTATAGTATGAATAAAGGGCAGCAGTACTGTACTTAATATGCCCTATTCATCCAAAACACTACTACAGAACATAATTAGAAGGCCTCCAAGGAAGAATGAATAGTTAATATTTTATATATTTCAAAGCTACAGGCAGATGTTCTGTTGATGCAGTTCTGTTTTGATTGCTGTTTCTTCAGCATTTACCATTAGATTATGTGGGTGCTTGAAATGTCTGAAAAAGGGCTCATACCTTCCTATCACAAATAGACAAATCTTGCAATCTGAATAGTATAGCAATCTTCAAATAACTGAACAATGATATGCACCATATAGACAGATGTTAGTACAAGTACTCAGATTAACAGGGGTGTGTACTGTACTGCTGCTCAGAGATCTCTAGTTTTAAGAAAAATCCCTACAAACCAAATGAAGCGTACTCAGTCTAGCCGAAAAACATTCTTTTCCAGTTCTTCCACACAATATAAGTCAAACATACTCTCTCTTCTGCATATGAAATAGATCTACAGTAGGTCCAATAGGAGGGAAATAATCTACTTAAGAGATATACAAATTCCTCTGCTTGAATAAAAAGGAAATAGAAACAACTGCACATACAAAATAATGTTTAGCCTATCTCTCCTTTTACCAAGGCTGGCCTCAAAACTTATTTCATAAAGTGCTCCCCAAAACAAATGTTTAAGACTCAAGGTACATTTTTATCTGGCTTTTCTTATGAAGGCTTAATAAGATTATTAACTGCACAGCAGCATTTTAAGAGAGAAGCACTAAGCTTTGTTAATTAAATGAATGAATTGAAGAGTTCAAACTGAGTTCAGGGTTCAGCTAAAGAGTTACAATTTAGAATCATCCATATGAATTTGCCAAAAACAAGTTTATAACATTTTAGGTGCTATAAACACCATGAACTGCTACTTGAAAAATTTAACCCTGTTCATTCTGTTGCAATACTCCCAAAATACATTATTTACTTTGCAGATCTTTTCAAATGCAGAAATGTGTACAGGAACTCCTCACTTAACATGGTTATGTTCCTGAAAAATGCGACTTTAAGCGAAACGTTAAGCGAATCCAATTTCCCCATAAGAATTAATGTAAATGAGGGGATTAGGCTCCAGGGAAATTTTTTTCCACCAGACTTATATACATCTATATCTGTATCTCTATATATCTATATATACACCCGCACACACATTATTATATATCTATATCTATATCTCCACACACACACTACATACATACATACACACACACAGAGTATAAGTTTTAAACAAACAATTTAATACTAGTACACATCGATGATGATTGTGAAGCTTGGTTGAGGTGGTGAAGTCAGAGAGTGGGATATTTCCCAAGAAATGCCCTACTGCTAAATGCTGAACTAACAATTGGCTGAGCCCTCAAGGATTAACCTGTTGTTAATGTAGCTCTCTACAAGGCAGGAAGGGAGGGAGGGGAGGCAGCATGGCAGACAGAAACAGAGACACACATCGTGTGCTTGAGAGAGAGATGTGCATTGCCCCTATAAGTATGCTGACCCCACTCTTAAGTACACTGCCTTGTTAATTAGATCAGCAAGCTGAGACCGCAGCTGTTGCCATCCTGAGCCCTGTCGTGTATCCCCCCTGCTCTGTGGAAGATGGGGTAAGTGGGGTACAGGAGCAGGGGAGAGGGGGACACTGACATTAGGTAGGGTTACCATATTTTAACATTCAAAAAAGAGGACACTGCACAGGGGAGGGGGTAGCCCCACCCCCGTCCACTCCCTCCCACTGATCCCCCCCTCCCAGGATCCCTGCCCCTAACCGCCCCCTGGGACCTCACCCCCTATCTAAGCCTCCCTTCTCCTTGTCCCAGAGTACCCCCTCCTGAGACCCCCTCACCCTAAATGCCCCCCCCAGGACTCTACCCCCTACCTGTCCTCTGACTACCCCGATCCCTCTCCACATCCTCGCCCCCAACAGCCCTCTCCAAATCCTTGACCCATCCAACCCCCCCTCGATGTCCCTTGACTGCCCGACAGGACCCCATGCTCCTTCTCTAACTCCCCAGCCCCCTTACCGTGCCGCACAACTTCGCCCTCTCCCCCAGCACTGCTGGTGCAGTGTGCTGAGGCTGCAGGAGAGGGAGGAGGAGAAGAGAAGGGGAGGCCGGAGCAGTGGAGGGACTCTGGCTGCTGGAGGCCCTGGTGCGAGCGGCTCAATCTGGCCCGGCCTCCGTCAGCCATGCCGAGCTCTGCATTGGGAGGGAAATCCCGGATCTTTTGAGAGTTTTACAAATTCCTTCCAGGTGGCTATTTAAAACCCCAGAAGCCGGACATGTCAGTGAAAACACAGAAGTATGGTAACTCTATTAGCCCCCCTCTTCTTCCACTCTCCCTGGCACAGCAAGCAGGAGTCTTTGGGAGCAGCTCCAAGGCAGAGGGCAGGAGCAGGACACGGCAGTGCGGGGAGGGACAGTTGAACTGTCAGGAATTGATAGCCTGATAGGCGGCTGCTGCACAGGGAATTTAGGGGAATGGGGGCTGATAGGGGGTCTGCTGGTCCACCCTGTCCCACCAGCTAGCTGCAATGGGTCACTCTTCCTGCAAGCAGTGGACAAAGCAGGCGGCTGCCAAACAACGTCATAAGGGAGCATTGCACAACTTTAAATGAGTATGTTCCCTAACTGATCAGCAATGTAACAACGAAACAATGTTAATCAGGACGACTAAGTGAAAAGTTACTGTACATATTGTGGCAAAGTACCCTCCGTCTCACCTGGTATAAGTTTGTTATGCCTGGGAGAGACTGGTTTGGGCAGGGTACTCCTAACTCTCCAAGGGCAAGCTTTTCCTTCCCTTCAGTAGCTTTTTGGCCAGGGTTTTTTCCCTTCCGGCCAGGGAAAAGCTGCCTCCCTTCTTGGAGGGGCTCCTTGTCCTGCTACCCCAGCCTGCTGGCAGCCTCACTCCCTCTCTCTGTCTTCCACTCTCCTTCCTCACAGGGGTAGGTTTAAAAAGGTCTCCTTAACTGGCCTCAGCTGAGTCTCTGGCAACCTCTACTCAGCTGAATCCAGTTAACCTGAGGTTACCTTTTCTCATTTGGCAGGGAGAGGGCCTTTTACCCTTCTAGGACTGCTTACCACCACTCCCTCCTGTAGCAGTCTGCTCTGGGTTTACCACAATATGTGTACACAAACAAAATATTTAAACACATCCTATAACATACATTCATTAAAATAGGCCAACTGGACAGAACACTCTTCTGTGCTAATTTATTTGCATAATTAGATAATTTACTACAATCATTATACAAAATAGCTATGTGCAGGTGTACAAAGAACAAAGTCACCACTGCAAGATATATGTATCCAGTGACAAGGGTTGCTACTTAAGATTATGTATTGAATAGATACTCCCCAACATAGGACTAGATTCCATATTACTCTGGCCCTTCTGCACAACTCAGGCAGTGTAACCAGCTCCATCCCACCTTCAACACCCCCGTATGATCAGCATTTAGATGCGGTGGAGAATTGATTTCATAATGTGTACATGAAAGGGTGCATGGGAGGGAAGGCAGATGATGACAAGGTAGAGAAGACAGAGAGCGAAGAGGCAACTACAACACTGAATTTCCTCACTTTTATAAATTTATGTCAGGACTGTAACATTGCATTAATAGTTTTACAGCATGAAATTTCTTAAATTCACCACAACATGTGGGCAGTAGAAAGCATGTTTCGTATTGTGATTATGAACCCCAAAACCCCATGAGAACTTTTCCATTTACAAAACACTGTTTTCTTTGTAAAATAATAAACACTTAAAAAAAATCTATGCTGATTTCTTATACAGAAATATTCTGATTAGACTTGAATGTTTGAAAGACACTTCATTTAAACAACTGCTGAATATGGCTCTGAACCAATTTCCAATTACACATAGTCATAGCTGAGTCCTGTAAATCAGTGGTGTAGAAGGTATGCAACATCAAATCCTTCATATAAATTCTTTAGGGAATGGTCACATTTAAAACAATTTTGCCCATTTAAAATTGTTATTGCATATATTATCCCATGGTTTGAAAAGCTATTCATACATTATGTATAGGTATCTTTCCTATGCAAGTGCCACTAAATTCTGTTGATTTTAAGGTTTTCTGACATTAAAAAATCCAGGCTTTATGATTGTGCCAATAGCTTTTCAAACATGAACCTCAAATGTTAGCCAATGTGATGTTGTCTTTGTAAGTCTGTAGACAAACAGCTTCAGTGTTTCTGCCTCTGGTAGTATCTTTCCTCCAAGCCAGTGAAAACTGTTTGGTCTGGTCAGTTTTCACTCCTGCTATTGAAAACTCTGTGGACATCAGTGAAATTGACAGAATCAGGTCAATTTTCCAATCTGCAGCTTGAGAAAGCTCTTTCCAAAACAGCAAACAGGCACTGAAGTTATTCTCTGGGGACAATGACTCAAAAACAGAGGCCAGAGTAGGGGATGATTAGCAGAGACATCACCAACACCTTGGCAAAGGAGACCCTATAGTTGTGGTGATGGTAGAAAAACAGAAAATATACTCCTTCCTTCCTTCCTTCCAGCACAAAGATGGGGTGTACCTTTGTCAGACACCCACTAGCTAGAGGCTACAAAAATTGAGCCCCCAAAGAGGGTCCAGAGACAGCAGTCTAAGAGTCTGGGAGAGCTTGATTTCTCACCTAAAGTGTTGCCCCTGTATAGAGGAGCCTCTAAATCTTAGATTAGACTCTGGCTTAATCTTCTGACTGTTAGGAGTCAGGTAAATTTTTCAGTGAATGAGGTGGTGATCTGGGGTGAGTAGATGCATGGATGTGGATGGGAAAATGACAGAAAAGACAAATATGGGTGCTGAGGGACAGAGATTTTGGGAGAACTGGGAGACAAAACAAAGGGGAAAAGAGAAAGAGAGAGCATGCAACAGAGTGAAGGAAAGAGGAAGAGAAGATACTGAAAAAGAGAAAAGAGGAAATAACTGATACTGAAAACACAGCAAGAAAAGATACACCATGCCTTAGAAGAAAGGGAAAAAGGTACTGTGAAGGGAAAAAAAATAAAAAGCAAGAGACATTATGTAAGTTTCATTTTAAAATATAGCTTAAAAGGAAGTTGATTCACAATGTTATAATTAAACACAAAACTACACACCTATTCTAGTTCATTAAATTGCAGTGGGTATTTTTCACCTTGGAGAGTCTGTGTCATGTAAATTTTTCAAGGCCTGCCATAAACCCATGCTATAAAACAGAGTCAAGAGAGCTTGTCCTATAGTACAGAACATCTTGACATCAGTGCATGACATTTGTGAATATATATGCCATTTAAAGAGTAGTTCTATTTTGAAAAGTGATTATAAATATGGTGATCTGATGTTTCCTGTCTCAGAGTTTTCTGTATCTAATACCATAAATTTACATTTTTTAAAATGCCAGGCCTACAACCTCATCCTGGACTCAGAGTCAAGCTGGATTCCTTCCATCACTTGCATACAGATTCTGCACGCCAAATTCTGACATAAGTTACACCCATGTAACCCCACTGCCTTCAATGATTTTGCACAGATGTAGCTCATTGAAACTCATCAAACATTTGCGTTGATGATGCACAAGGTGTAGTTAATCCAGTACACTCAATTGTAGCTGTATTGTCTATGCAGTGCTAACAGGACTAAAAATCAATAAAAATGTATTTTTTGCCATTAAAATTAACATAAGTGATTCTGAGTACACACAAGGACCAAATGTTTTGAGTAAGGTACCATTTTTATATGGTCACTTTACAGAGTAAAACCACAGTTTAAAGTTTTTAACTTGCAGCATTAAAATTCTTCAAGCTTGTTCCAGAAACATTTCCCATCTAAAATGGAAATGTCCAACCATTTTTGAGTTTAGTGCTATCGTTGCCATGTTTTCTCCAGTCACCTAGAGAACAAAATTTTCCCACTAAATTTTAAAGACATGAACTTAGCTTTCTACCAGCATTTGTTTTTGTAAAATATAAAACTAAGAGGAAAATCTATTGGTTACACTATGAAATATTATAGTGATCAATATACTATATGATCAGTGACAAATGTAACTAAACATTGTACACTTCCCCTTTGAAGACGAAAAGCAGAAATAAATTACTACATGTTATTCCTGAACAGAATATAGGTATAAACATCAAGTACTTACATCAAGTAAATCTGAAAGATCATGAATATAATACTTGAAAACAGAAGCGTTGGTTGCTTCAAGCGTTAGTAGGTACTCATTTCGGGCTTTAATAGATTTCAGCTTGTTTTCAGAGTATTTTGCTTGACGCTGAGAAAGAAATTGTGTATTAATATAGTGAGAAAGTTTGAATACCTCAGTTTTACCATTCAGCAAAACAGATAAGTATGCATGAATTGTTATCAACTAGAAAGAAACTTCAATTTTTTCTATGCATTTAAAAGAAACCTCATCAATAGAAAATGTAATTTATGAACAAGTCATGTAATGAGGAAATTACTGAGAGTAAGAACACTCACTGCCTCTGAATTGCAAATTCTCTGTATACTACTACTAATTTATAACATTAATATATCTAACCAGCTAGTGCTAGTTTATCACAGATTATATTAACATCATTATATGCCATATATTTCCTTAATGGACAATCTCTCTCTAAAACCATTCTATAGAAACATATACATCTAAACTACAGCTTCAAAGGAATTTCAGAACTGCACTGAATTTACATCAAATTAAGCACGATAACAAGCTTTTAATGAAACCCTATTTACTTTTTCCTTCATTTTTTCAATCTTCTTCACAGAACTCCTCCTCTGGTGCCTCTCCTCTAGTCGAATATGAAAGACAGGGTCTCCTGACCTCCCAATCTGTTTTTCTTCTTGCTTCTCTGCCTCCTTCAGCTTGCTTTCTGCACTGATGCTCTCTGAATGATACATATGGTATGTTTTCATGACCTATGGAAGAGACAGTCAAAGAAGAGACTATGGATATTAAAAAAAACAAACCAAAAAACCCCCCTACAGGGCCCCTGAATAAAAACACAGTCTTGTGAAGTTTTGAATAAATATCTTTGCCAACAGCATTTAGATTGTATTTTTCCTTCCTACTCCATTTCATTTAATCTCCAGAGTTAACAGCAGGCATGCATGCCTTGCTCATGTGATTTTCTTTCAAGGTTGACTGTACATGGTATTAGAATGGCTATTGTTCTGTTTGCTATTTATACTGCACTTTGCATCTCCAAAGCACTATTCTAACCACTCTGGATAAGGAGAAAGGTAAAAATTAGTCCTAATTTAAGCAGGTTTGTCTTTTCCCCTCAACTCTATCCTTGCCATCTTTTTTAAAAAAGCAAGTAACATACACCTCAAAACAAACCTTTTGGCAATGGAGTAAATCCCTCCCTCCAAAGTAGAGCGGGCATACACCTGTCTGTTTTTTGGTTTCTATACTGCTTGTGGGGAAAAACACAAAACATGGAGGAATCCTCAAGCTGATAACTTCCTCTTTTCTTCCTGCAGAGACAGGCCTGTCCCTCAGGCAGATTTCACCTTTGGGCCAGGCCATGCAGATGATCGCCTCGGATGAGTCTGTCAGCAGGAAGTGAATTGGCTGTTCCTGCCTCAGGAGGTGGGATGTGCTAAAGAAACAGACTACCTTGGGGAGTTACCCTGAAATATGCCCTTGGAATAGAAGCAGCTTCTGTAGCTGAATAGTCAGCAAGGCCTAAGAAGCTTCTACAGGCTGGCAGACATTGAGAATGACTCTCAGCTGGATAGGCTCAATGGTAAATTAGTCTCATCTGACAGCTGAAACATGGCTTAGCACAGATTCTCAGCAGCCTGCTGTATGTTATTTCAGGTGAACATAGAACAGATGTATTTTTAAAGTTTTGTGCAAAAAAACCAAAAAGCTTTTGGAGAACTCTAATTGTGCATAATGTATGAAAGTACTAAATTATTTAGCACTTAAGCTGTTGCTAGAACTAAAATGTGATCAATATTGAAAATAAGACAACAGACTGTTCATTTCTTTCCTTAATGAACATAAAATATTGGTACAGCATTTCAAAATGAGTTGCTTTTTGAATACATTTGCAAATATAGGATTACAGCTTTTATGCCAAAATACTTATGTGGAATGGATATTATTACATTACAGCAGGATGCCCTCAGAACAGCACTGCTACACACGATACATATGCATAGTAAGAGATACTCCTTGCCCCAAAGACCCTACAATCTAAACAGACAAGACAGACAAGGTTTAGAAGAGGAAGCAGAGACACAACAGGGCTGTGGTCAAGCTGGGAACACAATGCAAGCCTACTGAGTCCCAGTCATACATTGCTTAAATTTAACTGAATATTATGTTTTACCAATTACATTTGGCATTCTTACAAAAAAGCACTTCTAACAGGGAGAAATAATCTTTGCGTAGGGATTCATATTATATATATGAAATAAAAGAGCTGATAAATACAACAGATCATAGTTTTTCAAAAATTTTGTTTTGCAAAATAAACACTGAAAAGAACAGCAAATGACAAGATTCCATTAAAGATTACATGAAACGGCAATTAAGAATGTGGGTTGTGGCCTTTAGAAGATACTTTTTATACAGAAGGCCTACAAGATTTCTTCAGCGAAAGCTTGCCAGCCCCAGAATGAGAAACATGCTCTTTTTAGCTCAGAGGCCAAGATCTAACCCACCACCCAGGCCAAACAGGAAAGTCATTTAGTTTTTCTGTGTCTGTTTTTTGGCAATAAAAAGGGCATAATGACACTTAGCACTTTTTCAACTGCAGACCTCAAGCTGCTTGACAAAAGTGACTAAGCCTGAGTAGTGCTGTTTTACAATCACACTAGGCACTGTGATGTGAAGCAATTTTCCACAGCGCTCCTGTAGTCTAGTGGATGAGATATAACTGTCTCTCACACTCCCCATCAAGTGTTTACACATGAAACAGAAGCTGTGACATTCCAGTTAGCTGCACTAAGGGAGTACAGGAGCTGCTACTGCTAGGAACTAGCTCTCTCAGACGACTCCAATAAACCCAGACTGGAATGTCATTCCCTCAAGCCTCATGTCCCCACAGAGAGAGCTCCTTCTTCATCTCAACCTCTCCTTACACACAAGGATTACAAAACCCACAGCATCCCAATAGACACTACTTCAAAAGCAAATCTTTGTCAACTCCACCCTCTCCTGAAGCCTGGCCTTGACTCCGTCTCTGGAGGAAGAGTTCATTTGAAATTCACATTTCCATCTGAAAACGCTATATCTGCTATTGTTATAAGTAAAACATACAATTACTAGAATTGAAGAGACTTGCGTTTGTTTTTGCAGTATACCAAGAACTGGTCTACATACAGTGTTTGCACTGAAAGAACCATATTGCATTAGAAATTAATACAGTTAAATTGGTGCAGCCCTAGTGCAGATGCAGTTCTATCAGTAGTGATATTAATATATATATGATGTGTCTGCATCCACTCTGGAAGGTTAGTTATATCACTTTAACTACATCAGTTTCTAAGAGCATGGTTACACTTACAAGATTATAGCGCTATTGGTTATAGCGGTCCCCTTATACAGTAATATGAATAGCGCTATTGTATGTCCACACTGAGATGCTCCAGCGTTATAGCATGGCCACATTTGCGGCACTTAATGCGGCATTAAGAGCAGCGCATTAGGGCATGTATCCCACAGTACACCTCTTCCTGATCTGGCGCAATGCCTTGTGGTGGGGGGGGGCGTCACTTGCGGGGCATTCTGTATCCTGTTTCAACTACCCATGATGCTTCTGGCATATCCCAGCAATCCCTGTGTTTCCTTCCACCTCCGGCGCCATCTTTCAACGGTTTCAGCAAGGCGCGCTCTGTTTTCCATTGTCGTGTGCCGCAATGAATCCAGAACTGCTCAGGAACATGCTGACGACTGTCGCCAGCACATCTCTGTGTGCAGTGGAGTTAATACTTGACATGCAGGATGACAGTGATGAGTCTGAAGATGAGATCGAAGCGGTGAATGTGTTTGACACGAAGCTTCTTGTCTCATTAACGGACATGCTCACGGCTGTTGAACGCTGCTTCTGGGCACGGGAAACGAGCACTGAGTGGTGGGATCGCATTGTCATGCAAGTCTGGGACGACGAGCAGTGGCTGCAGAACTTTCGAATGAGAAAAGCCACTTTCATGGGACTGCGTGCTCAACTAGCCCCGCCCTGCAGCGCAAGGACACCAGATTGAGAGCTGCCCTCCCGGTGGAGAAGTGGGTGGCTATCGTGATTTGGAAGCTGGCTACACCAGACAGCTACCGATCGGTGGCCAACCAGTTTGGGGTTGGAAAGTCGACCGTTGGAGTTGTGCTGATGCAAGTGTGCAGGGCCATTAATCGCATCCTGCTACGAAAAATCGTGACTCTGGATAACGTGCATGACATCGTGGCTGGCTTTGAAGAAATGGGTTTCCCTAACTGTGGAGGGGCGATAGATGGGACCCATATACCTATTCTGGCGCCCGCCCACCTAGCAGACGAGTACGTTAACCGAAAGGGGTACTTCTCCATGGTTCTCCAGGTGCTTGTGGATCACCGTGGGTGTTTTACTGACATTAACGCTGGCTGGTCTGGAAAGGTGCATGACGCACGCATCTTCCGCAACACCGGCCTGTTCGTGAAGCTGCAAGCCGGGACTTTTTTCCCAGACCAGAGGATCCCCGTGGGGGAAGTAGAAATGCCCATAGTGATTCTTGGTGACCCTGCTTACCCTTTAATGCCCTGGCTCATGAAACCCTACACAGGGAGCCTGGACAGCAGTCAGGAAAGGTTCAACTACAGGCTTAGCTGGTGTCGAATGTCTGTGGAGTGTGCTTTTGGGTGCCTCAAGGCGCGCTGGCGCTGTCTTTACGGGAGGCTAGACTTGGCCGTGGGTAGTATCTCCACGGTTATTTCCGCATGCTGTGCCCTACATAATCTTTGTGAGCGGAAGGGCGAAGGCTTCACTCAGGCATGGCCCTCGGAGGTTCAGTGCCTGGAGGCCACATACGCCCAGCCAGAGAGCAGGGTTCTTAGAGGGAACCAGCGCGAGGCTGTTAGGATCAGAGAAGCCTTGAGGGAGCATTTTGAGGCTGAAAGCCAGTTCTAAAGTGAGGTGCAGACGGAGGGAGGGAGGTAGCATTCTTTTAATAGGAATAGGCATTTGCTTTTCTGTAGCCTGTAATAATGTATGTACACTTAATAAAGAAACCCATTTATTAAGAAGACAATTCATATATTGAACAGGTACTTCAGCTGCTGAAAGAAAATATTGTGATGCGTGTGAGGGGGAAGCCGGGAGAGGTGCAATGGGGGTGGCACGGGGTCAGTCACAGATCGGAATATGTCCGGGTCTCTGAGTCTCCAGTGCCCTCACAGTGGCCATGTCCCCCGAACCCCATTTGCGGAAGGCAATAAGGCATGTTATTAGGGGCTGACTGCAGTGGATAATGGTTCGGGGTTTGGGGGTTGTTCGGTGAAGACAGAGGGGTTGGAGGCAGCTGTGGATGGTGATAACCATATAGCTGATGATAGTGGCCTGGAGGGTACTGAGGCACAGAAGGGGAAGGGATTTGGGGCAAATGATAATTGGGGTGGTGAGTGCGGTGCTTCTCCTCCTGAAGGGTGACAAGCCGCTGCATAGTCTGCAATTGAAGCTGCAGTAATGAGAGCAGCTTGTCGGTGCTTTTCCAGCGGTGAATCGCGTTCTCCTTCCACGCCTTCTCCCTCAACTTGCTCTCATTCTCCCTCCACCTCTGTGCAACTCGATTCTCCGTTACAGCCTGTTGCATTACTTGCTGTACAAGATCCTCTTTGCTCCTTCATGGCCGCTTCCTCAGTCGCCTCAGCCTCTCAGCTGTTGATAAGAGCGATGGCGCAGGGCTCAAGGACGACCCTTCTAAAATAAAAAGATACATTTAACAGTGGTTCCCTTGTAAAGAGCGGACATGCCTATGATTCCCCCACATTCCCCGTCTGCCTGTCCTGCAGAGAGCACAGATACAGCAACGGAGCCCCTGCCATAGTGAGTGCACTCCAGAGGCAAGGGAAATGATTTTTTCCCTGCCCCAGAAAAGCTGTGCCGGGGGAGGGCGTGGCGAGTGCCGGTAAGTTGCAGGAGCCCCACTCTGAGCAGCAGGCAGGGGGAAGGATTTCTTCCCTGCCCTGAAAAGCTGGGAGGGGGGGGGAGTGCCGGGAAGTGGCAAGAGCCCTACTCTGAACACTGTTCCAACATTCTCCATAGGTGTTTGTCCTGGAAGACATCTCGTTGCTTCGAGTCACTGAGGAACAAAGGGAAGGGATTTTAATGAGATGTGGCTTCCGCCCAGGGCCATATGCAGCTTGCCTATGTGCAGCAATGCTCCCCCCACCCATTGTAGCACAGTGGCAGGGACTAGTGACCATGACCACGCTGGCTCTCCCGGGAAACCTGCGCAGGCACATTGCAAGCGCTCTTATTGAGACCTTTGAAGAGATTACTGATGATGACTACTGCGAGGTGATAGACTACATCAATGCACTGTTCCACACGTAGGCAAGCATGCAAGCATCCCTTTCCACCCCAAGCTGCAAGCCTTTCCCATAGAAAAGCAGCTTTACCTCCGCTACTGAGCTGGCCCCTGAAACCGCCGGATGCTGTGGCTGGCCGCCCTCCTCCTGGCTTTAGAGGAGAGCTCCTGGTTGCATGCCCCCCTGCCCTCCTCCTGGCTTGAGAAGAGCTCCAGGTGGAATGCCCCCTGCATCCCTTTCTACCCCAAGCTACCAGCCTTCCCCATAGAAAAGCAGCTTTACCTCTGCAATCCGCTGCTGAGCTGGCCCCTGCAACCACTGGACGCTGTGGCTGGCTGCCCTCCTGGGTTGAGAAGAGCTCCTGGCTGCATGCGTCCAGGGATGACTCCGTGCCCTGGGTCGCTGCCGCCTCATCCTCATCCTCCTCCTCGTCTTCATCCTCCTGCTCTTCGTCCTCCTCCTCACCCTCCCTTCACTGGTGGGATGGGAAGTGTCCATGGTGGTCGATGGAGTGACCGTAGGATCACCACCAAGTATCGCATGCAGCTCCTTATAAAATCTGCAAGTCACCGGGGCTGCCCCGGAGCGGCCGTTTGCCTCGCGGGCTTTGCGATACGCATTCCTAAGCTCCTTTACCTTAAACACGGCACTGAAGAGTGTCCCACTCATGGCCTCTTTCCGCCAAGGCCCGTGATATCTGCCGATAGGTATCAAAATTCCTGCGGCTAGACTGCAGCTGAGACTGAACAGCCTCTTCCCCCCAACAGCTGATGAGGTCCAGCACCTTGCTATTGCTCCATGCTGGGGATCGCCTATTGCGAGGAGGCACGGCACGTGGAGTCATGATGATCAGTCAGAATGATCACCTGCAATGATTCCCTGAGACCATGCCACGCAATCAGTCAGATCAATGAGAATGATCACCTGCAAGGATTCCCCGAGAGCACGCCACGCTTGGCTGGAGCAAACAGGAAGGGGATTTTCAAATTTCCCTGGAACTTTAAAGGGCAGGTCTGACGTGTGGTCACCTAAGGACAGGACAAAAGAGTTTGCAAGTAATACCAGAGTGGCTCGAACGGGAATTATGGGACGGGCTGGAGGCCAATTAATGCGCAGTGGGTGTCCACATTCTTGCTGTAGCGTTACAGCAGCTGCGCTACAGCCCTTATTCCCCATGCGGAGGTGGATTAACAATAGCGCTATAACTCAGTGGTTATAGCGCTCTACGTGCCTTGCCAGTGTGGACGGGGAGGAGGTTATAGCGCTCGTGGGGACTTTATAGCGCTATAAAGTGCCAGTGTAACCAAGCCCTAAAAGATGTCATTAAATCAGTGCACAAAGTGCGTATAGACCAGCCCTTTCTTTGTGCATTTGGCTTGTGTATATAGTGTGTTTTCTTGATGGCACTTCCCATGTCATGCATTATTATGATTACATCATTCTCAGGCAATTCTCTGGAGAGCTCACAAGCACAGTCCTCCCCAGGTTCTGCCAGTGGGTGTTTACCAGTAATAGCAGCAGCACTTTAATTGCAGAGGCAGCAGGCAGATATTTGCAAAAAAGGAAAGGGATTAGAGGGGTGATTGGGCCCAAACATTTTTGGTGTTGTTCCCACAAGTAAAAGACACAACATGAAGTTTGCATGTGAAGTTGCACAATTTGCTCTTTTTCTTAATTTTCTACCAAGTTTTGCGGGATGTTCTCTCTCTCTCTCTCTCTTTGCACTAGAGGGTCTAAAATGATGTCAAATAATAGAAGAGATTGGTAAAAACCTGCCTTGCCCAAGTCTTCTGCTTACATATCCATCTTGCTCATCAATATTTAGGTATTTCAGTGGCAATTCTTAGGGTCCAATTTAGTTCCAGAAGTTGATGGCAGATTTTCTTGTATAAAGAGTTCTGAACTCAATTTATTATTTGGAACAAATATCCTGGTGAAATATACTATGCTCCTCTCAATTGCCTGACAAAGTGTTGAATTGATAGGCCATACTGTCAGAGTATCTAACACTGCAGTGACTTTAATTAGTCCCAAAAGTGGTTATTGATCTGCCATCAAGTGTTCCTTGAAGAGGAAGAACAAGGTCATAATTTCACAGATGCTGGGCTGTCATCATGACAGATACAATGTGCTCCTGTTCTGTTTTTGACAGACATCTTTAAATGCAATATCAGTCTTCTCATAAAATGAGTTTAATTCTAGCAGTTTAGCAGGCGTTATAGGTGCATTACACTAGATCAGCTGTTTTAAAATAAGGATTTCTGACCCACAACAAAGTCAGCCTAAAAGTAGCTGGAAAGGCTTATGCTGCACCAAATTACAAGTGTTCTATTTGTGAAGAAATAGATTGTGTACTTCCCTTGATTTTAGCATGGAAGTCTTGGTGTTATTGATAAGAGTTCAGTACGCAGACTGAGGGCAGCATATGCTGTTCACGCATCATGGTGAAGGGCATATTACAGACAAATTGGATAATTATTTTATCTAAATGCACAAATTAATTGTGCAGATCCATCAATAAGAAAGTAATCTGTGCTATGTAAGACAACTGGGTTTAGTGGGAAGACAGAGGGGAGTTTTCTTGTGAAAAGGCTGTTTTTCTTTTTCTCTTTGCTATCATGGCAGAGGTTTGTTCCCCTCGCTCTGCATTTTTCATAGGAGTGGACTGAGATCTGACTCAAAAATTTTAACTTCTTTTGTTGAAAACTTCCCATCCCTCAACTATCAGAGCTGCCCAGAGCACTAAGATGCAACTCTAGAAAGTTAACGTTAGCATTATCTGCTGAAAGGAGGAACAAAATTTTTACAATAAAACTGCATAATTAATAGTCTTGTCCCTTGTTTATCATGAAAACGCTACTTATCTGTATCAATGGGTGGGGAACTTGATGGGGCCAGAGGTGAAAGGGGGACACTTGCTAGAGGACAATAGGTAGCTGCTTCCCTGGGAGCCTCTGTCACCCATTTAGCCAGCTGGGGTAGAGGGGTGCTAACTGACCAGCATTCTCCAGATCTCATGATTTAGCCCAGTGCGGAGCTATGTGGACCCTCTTTCGGCTCCATTCCAGCAGAGAAAGCATTGCTCATCTGCTTCTAGCAGCAGCAGTCCTCAAGTTGCAGAGGAAGGATGGTCAGAATTCTGGGGCCCCTTTCTCTAGGGGCAGAGGGTTTACCTCTGTCTCCCTTGACATGGGGGCTCTGCCTGCTACAGGAGGGATTCCATTACGACTCCCCGGGGAGGCTAGAAGCCACATGAGGGATTCAAAAGAGTGTGGCTCTGAAACCATGTCCAGGGCTAGTCCTAGACCAAATGGTGCCCCAGCTGAAGAGCATCTTTGGCATCTCCCCCATTTGTTAAACTTTTGAATATCTTATTTTTATTGCATTTGTAGCTCATTTCACAGCTTTGCTGCATGCATGATTTATCCCTGTCATATAGACAATAAATGAGGCTGGTTTAACACTGTTGATGGTTTAACATCCTTTATCATACAGTAAACGTCCTGGAAGTGGATAATGGTGCTACTGATGCTCTCTTGCTTTCAGGACGACCAATTGCAGGAACAAACCCAGCTGGCCAGCAGGGACTTGCAGCCATTGCCCCACCAACTTGGGGATCTTGGCTCATGACAGCAGTAGGATTAGTTGAAAACTTTGTTATCCTGGAGGACTCAGAGGACCTATAAGGCCAGCCTTTCAGAATTAGCAAAATTTAGGGCACAGGAACGGTTTCATTGTGGGTGGCCTATACCCACACATCGGGGGTTACAAGAAGTGGTGCCTTTGACCTACCACTGGTGGACTCCCTTCACTATCTCTGGCCAGCTAGTGGATCTATCCTTCTGAAGTAGGCTGGTGGGTTTACCAGACCCACATGGGCATTTCAGAGCAAGGACCCTGTTAGAAGAGTGGTCCTGGAGGGCTGGGTGCTAGAGTGATGACAGGTTAGCCACCTGGTTGGAGTTTCCAAAAGCTCCGCCTGGGGCTGCAGCTGTAGGAGGCAGGCCATTTTATTGAAGGCAGCATTTATTGTTGCCTTCTTTGGCACTTTGAGAGTGAATGAGCTGCGGGCAGGTCCCAGAGTGTTAAATGTAAGAGATGTGCAGCTCTGTACAGGAGTTGTGTCTTTGTGCTTACAGTACTCAGAAACAGACCAGAAGGGAAGAGGGACCTATGTGGTATGGATGGAATGTGCAGACGAGCACTTGCTCCCCATAAAGGTGATAAGAGTCTCACTAAAATCCAGGGCCTGCAGCCAGGCCTGTTGTTATGTGGTGATGGCAGCTTTCTAACAAGGTACCAATTCAGTGTGGCACTAAAAAAAACACCTTGCACTACTGTGGTCTTCACTGGCGTAAATGTGATACTTATTTTTTCAAGATCAGGAAAGCGAAGCCAGTGGCTGCAGCGGGTTTTGTCCCACATTAGGTGCAGGCAATAGGGCACTAGAAATCAAGGACTACAGTACTTCTATCTGCACCAAGGAAAAGATGGCAGGGAATGACAAAACATACATAACCCAATGTGCTTGTTTTAAAAGCTATCCAGAGCGCGCACGCAATGTTTGGATTTGTGGGCGCCCTATATTGCACTGGGGCCACAAGATGCTGCCAGGACAGCAGACAGCTCTCAGCTGGGCTATAAGTGCTGAAGCTGTTAGCATCCAGAAGAGGCATGCAGTGGGATCAGCTCGTACCACTTCTGCACTCACTGACGACAAAGGGCTAGGAGCAGACTGAGCCTTTGTGAGCAAGATTAGAAAGAAAGTAAATAATGGGGTCACCAAGATATTCCTGCGGAAAGGGGGTTCCCTTGATACATCATGGGGACATCCATTACAATCGGCCAGAAGTTTTCAGGGATGATGGTGTATATCTAATCAGAGGTGCTAACGTTCGGCTATGGCATGTGCAGGCATGCGTTGAGCAAGTGGTGTGATACCAGGTGGCGTGGTTGGGTGGAGAGTGACCAAGCTTGTTGCTGGAACTTCCTGTGGCTGGTTTCCAGTGCAGCTAAGAGAATACAACAAAGTTTCTACAGATAAAAGACCTGGGATTTTGGTGTTGGGTCTTGGGCTCATGTGATAGGACGAGACCTTCTGGCCTTTATGGGCTGAGGTCCTCACCCTGCTGCAGCCTCAGTCCCTCCTGTGGCGGTGTGGGAGGGTGCTAAGACTCAGAAAGAACTGAGTTCTCTGGGGTAGGGCTGAAGAGAGCATACCCTGCCTTATGGGTTCTATGGTAAGTCCCACAGCACTGGAACCAATTAAATGGCTGGTATAGGAAAGTATGGGTGATGGGTGGGTAGTGTCCCTCCCTCATGTCAAAGTTGCGGTCTGCCACATAATTCCATGCATGTGTCTGTCCTCACTTTGCTGCTATGTCCACATCAATAGACATTTAATAGAACCCCAGCTTACTGTTGCTGAAATTACTGTCTAATTTATTTTAAAACTGCTTCCAGTAAAGTAGTATCTCTTACTGGAAATTGAGTTTGTGTGTGATTCATTAATCTGGCCAGCTAGCACTTCCTCTGAGAAATAAAGTAAAATCTTATATTAATTTCCTATTTCACTTGGTCTCTCACGCTTGTGTTCAGAGGACTGTTGGTAGACTGGATATTAGATATTTTTATAACCCTACTCACTTCCAAAACAATTTCTGATGCAAGTCCTGGAAACATCACTGACATTTTACTGCCATCGTGGCATTACTGACCTCACTATCTAGCAAATCTCTAGTACCATGCAATACATTGGACGTAACTTCTGTATAACATCAGTGTATTCAATGGCACTCTTGTGCAGCAGAATGAAAATTCTGTGGCAACTTCCTTTAAAATTAAACACTGGAGATTTTTAATTACATAAGGCAATTAAATATACAAATTGGTACAACAACCCGTGTTATTTATTTTAATATTAAATTCATTTTATTTTGCCCCATTCCCACATTTTCAGACTTCAGCATGCCACAGGTTTTGGTATTGCTTATGAAAATTGTCAGGGCAGAAGGTTTTGACAGCTGAGTAGAGGATATCAACATGTATTTTTAGGCCGCTTCAAAAATTCCTGGTCTTTAACACACACAGCAGATATTGTTTGTCATTACTATTACTTAATTTGTGCAAAAGGGTTTGAGTGGCATGGAGAAGCACCAAAGGTGTCATTCTAAATCCAGGTTTAAACACAGTTTACTTACCACTTAGTGAAGTCCCACTGAATCTTTTAAAACTGTGTATGGCCAAGGCTGGATTAAGGCAATCCAGGCCCTGGGCTCATGGCCAGACTCCTGGGGCCCAATTTCGAGTTGGAGCACCAAACACCCATTGAGGTACATGAAGCAGTTAACACCTCTTAAAGCTATTGTTTCAGGCAATTTGCAGACACAGGCAGACATCACTGCATAAATTACACTCTGGTGATCTTTTCAAGATTGTCTCCTCTACCGTAAGTGGAGAGGGATTTACTGTGTCTAAATGAAAGCTGATACTCTGATTTATTTATTTATTTGGAGTATGAAATCCAGTTAAGCCAAGCCACAGCATTCTTATCAACAATCTATAATGTATGAAGACCTCCAGAAAGTTGTGTCATTTTGCAGTCCTGAACAATGTGTGTCAGGGTTTGTGGCTCCCCGCATTGACATACTGGACTGTCTCTAATGCCACCGAAATTCCACTGAAACACGAATTCTGTGTCTGGCACAAAGCCAGTTCAGAAGCCTCTGTTACCTTTGTGGAAAATCAAACCTGGGCTGACGTGGGGGTGGGGGCGCGAGATAAAAGAATTATTTCTCACTTTCTCCATGGACCATGAATAAGAATAGAAGACTAGGGTTGGAAGAGACCTCAGGAAGTCATCTAGTCCAACCTCCTGCTCAAAGCAGGACCAATCACAACTAAATCATCCGGGCCAGGGCTTTGTCAAGCCAGGCCTTAAAAATCTCTAAGGATGGAGATTCCACCATCTGAAGCTCACCACATGTCCTCTACCATAAATCTTTCACCCAGTAAACTTACCCAGAATGGATCTTGTGAAGGCAGGTGACCATGTGGTGGATTAAACACATCTATAATTAACAGTAGATGTGGCATATGATGTAATCATATGACTCTATGAGCCATAGAGGAGCACAGGTTTCACAAGTGCCTATGCTTTAGGGTATGTCTACACTACAAACTTTTGCTGGCGCAAGTTATGCTGGCACTAAACCACCACTGTTAGTACGTTGCTTGTGTCTGTGCATAGTTGGCACCTTGTGTATTCACAGGAGTGCTTGTTTTGATGCACCTTAGGTAGGTATCCCAGTGTACAACTCACTACCATCCAGCAGACTCTTTTCAGAAGTTTTTGACAATGCATGGTGGGGCAAACACAAGTCTTGGAGGGGTGACTCGGATTGTGGATTCATGTTTTAATCATGCAACTTTCTCCATCCCATAATGTCATCTTTATCCCATAATTGTCATGCCTATTTTTAAAATCTAACAAACCCATGTGGGACTTGTTGCTGTCCACTATCTCTGACAGAAGCAATGAGACTGCATAGCCCTGCATTGTTGTCATGAGCGTTGCAAGCATGGGATGTACAATCCTCCAGTATTTGCAGAGCTGCAAGAAGATCCAAGGGGAACATGACTATTTCCTAGAGATAAGAATGCTGTTATGTAGTGTCTATATTCATGCTGCATCGACCTCAGTACATCAACCATAATTCAATGCCACTCGGGGAGATGGTGTTTGCATAATGGTTAGCTTACATCGGTGGGAGACAAAGTTAAGTGTTGACACATGAATAACTAGGTTCATGAAAGGTGGCTTATGTCAAACTAACACTGTAGTGTAGACCAGGGCCAACTTAGTTTGGCCCTTTACACAGTCATGTCTCCCTCACAACTGGAGGCCCTCAATTAATATTCTTTTCAACAGCAAGACTCACAAACAAAAGTTTCTTTTGACGTTCAGCATTTCAGTGAGAGCTTGACATCTGTCAAAAGAGTAACCTTGCATTCTGGAGAATCCAGGCAATGACTCTATTGATAAGAGAGACTTTGCTGGGTCAAATGGAGGGCAGAAAAGGTGTGAAGGATTACGAAATCCAACAAACAGAAGTGGTCCTCTGCTTACAGTGTCTATATTTAGCACAACACCTTGACACAAGCATCTTCATGTTGGCGAATCTGGGCAGATCTTGAAAAGCCTGGTCTGGGAGTTACAAGTGTGTACCTCTATGGATTGTGGATACTGGATTATCTGCAGCCTTTTGATAAAGCATGGGCAGAGCTAGTGGGAAATGACAGATTCCAAGATTTTTTTATGTTTTCACCTGGCCTGGAAGTGTTTTAGTTATTTATTTTTAAAGCTCTAGCCTTTTCTCTCGCAAAGAGGCTCTACAGCAGGAGTGGGCAAACCACAGCCTGCAAGCCACATGTGGCCTGCCGGCCATTTTCATCCAGCCTGTGAGCTTGGCCTGGGGCCAAGTGGCCCCAGGCCAAGCGCGGCAAGCCGTGCGGCCCCACGCTCCTGGCCAGGGGTCCGGGGCAAGTGCGGCATGCCGCGCAGTCCCACACTCCCTGCCAGCAGTCCGGTGTGAGCGCGGCAAGCCACGTGGCCCCATGCTCCCAGCTGGGGGACCAGGCCCAGCGCCGCAAGCCCCGCGCTCCCCACCAGGCCCAGCACGGAAAGCCCCGCAGCCCTGTGCTCCCGGACGGGTGGCCAGGCCCAGCGCGGAAAATCCTGCGGCTCCACGCTCCGAGCCAGGGGCTGGGCCAAGCGCGGTAAGACCCGGGGCCCTGCGCTCCCGGTCCGGGATGCCAGGCCGACCGCAGCAAGACGCAGCAAGACACAGACCCCCATGCTCCCGGCCTGGGGTGCCGGGCAGATCATGGCAAGGCGCGGCCGGGTAGAACGCCGCGAGCCGTGGGGCCCCGCGCCTGGCTGAGCAGGTAAGCCAGTGGGGGGGGGGGCAAGCTTAGGTGGTGGTTAGGGTGTGTGTGGGGGTTGCGGGAGGGGGCAGTCAGGGAACAGATAACAGGGGGGCTTAATAGGGGGTGGAGTCCTGGAGAACAATTAGAGTGGGGTGGGTCTCTGGGGCAGAGGGCGATCAGGGAACAAGGAAGGGGGGGTTGGACAGGTTGGTTGTATGAGGGGGTTAGTCGGGGGTGGGAAGTGGGAGGGGGGCAGATAGGTGCAGGGTCTTCCCTACCCAGCCCTCTGCACAATTTTGAAGCCCTGTGTGGCCCTCGGGCCAAAAAGTTTGTCCACCCCTGGTCTATAGTATAAACTGATATTCTGTTGCCTCGTTAACCCAACCTTGCAGAAAGAGAAGGTTAAGGGGTGACTTGATTACAGTCCAAGTATCTACACAGGGGACAAATATTTAATAGACTTTTCGGTCTAACAGACAAAGGTATAACACAATCCAACGGCTGGAAGCTGAAGCTAGATAATTTCCGGCAGGAAAGAAGGTGTGTCTTTTTAAACAGTGAGGGGAATTAAGCACTGGAACAATTCACCAAGGGTTGTGGTGGATTCTCCATTCCTAACTACTTGTAAATCCAGATTGGATGTTTTTTTAAAAGCTATGCTCTAGGAGTTATTTTGGGGAAGTCCTATGGCCTGTGTTATACAGGACTCCAGATTAGATGACCACAGTGGTCCCTTTTGGCATGGAAATCTATGAAAACTGGTCTCTCCAACCAACCAGTGGCAAAAACTAGAAACATATCCCCTCCTCATCTAACGAACACACACCTTAATGAGGGCAATCCTTCAGGTCCCAGTGCAGCACACTTAACATACAGAGATACATACACACTGACATCATCCAGGCCTGTCTCTTAGGCCTCAGAATTTACCTTTACAGAACACATTATATCCCCCTTTCTAGTGTTATCAGCAGTGACAGATCGGATATTTAGCTCCAACAGTTTATACACTTGTGAAGAAACTCGGAGTGCTAATTACTAATTTACATTGATTGAGGGAACAGTAGAGAGTGGAGCAGGAAAAAGGGGTGAAGCAGCTAGAATGGGGTACTGGAAACATGAAAACACTGATTGGCACAGTAAAAGGAAAGTACATACATAATTAAAATCGTTGTCACTATTAATGTTTTGAATTTGCAATATTTCACCATGAAGTTTAAATATTTGATTATTTTCTGCAGAATGTTTTGAACCGTAAGAAGAACAAATGCAGAAGCCAGCGAGAATTTGAGTCCTTATTTTACTGAAATAAATTAAAATACGTAGACCATTTGTCTTAAAATAATACACATATGTATGCTCTAATTATTTCAATATCATGCAGGAGGTACAAGAATATTTCACACAATGGGCCAGATAGCTTGTCCCACAGAAGCTGCCACAAGTAGGGGCTTATGGGAGAGGAAAACTGAAGTTTCCCTTGTGGGATTTTCAACAGATTGTTCCTCTGGGGAAGTCCTTCCTGCCCACTGGGGGGAGAAAAGGGGGCTCAGCACTCAGAATCTATGCATCCCCAAAATCAACATGAATCTTTTGATATTCACTGAAAGCCAGGAACATCTGTTCCTGCAGTTTATTACTTCAGTCCTCTTTACAACATCATAACACTAATTATATCACAAACAGAGGGTGACTGAAAACAGCAGGAACAGATGAAATCCTAAGCAACAAGAATCCTGTTTTCATAGGAAAGTCCATAGTAATGAAAACACGGAAAGAGAAAGACAGAAAGTATAAATCAGCATAATGGTCTCTAGAAGATTGTTTTCCATAAAGCATCAGTAGGATTTTAGTATTCCAGAGAGTGCTTGAACTTTGGAGATATTTCATCTCATTTACATGTTTTTCAGTTCTAAGCTTTGTCATACTGAACATGAAGCAACATCACTCTGTAGTCTCTTTCAAAGGTCAGAGTTTGGGGTTTCATTATAGGCTCATACTTTCAAATTCTTAAAATGCCCTTGAGCAAAAAGAGCTATTTTTAAAAATTATAAGCCTTTTCTAAACTCAATAGGAGGCAACAAATAGCTTGAATTCTTCCGTTTTTCCTCTTGGGCTAGTTTCTTCTTTCTAAATTTACAATGTTGTCTATTGACTTTAAGGAGCTAATACAAAGACCAATGAAATATTCCCATTGACTACAGCAGGCTTAAGATCAGGTCCTCTGAGGGCAATCCTTGAACAGGCAAAAAATGACTTCCCCAAGTAGATGTGCAAGAATGGATTTCCAATGAAGGGTTTTGAAATTGTCTTTTGATTCTGGCTTCCTCACTAATACAAAAAGCTTCGAGCATCTGGTATAGCATTATTTCCAAAACTACTCCTGCACCAGTTACCACATCCGGCCTGTGAGCTAATTCTGTCCAGCCGGCTGGGGAGGCTACTTCCTCCCCCCAACTTTCCCCCAGAGCCTCACAGTGCTGCGTAAGCAGCTCTCTGGGGGCCAGGGCTACGCGCTCCGGCAGATCAACATGGCAGCATATCTGGCTCTGGGCCAAACATGCTGTTCTGAGTGGCGTGGTAAAGAGGCCAGGGGATTGGATAAGGGCCAGCGGGTCTGGGGGGCGGTCAAGGGATGCGGGTGTTGCATAGGGCGTGGGAGTCCCAGGGGGACTCTCAGGGGGTGGGGGTGTGACTAGGGGTCGTGGCAGTCAGAGGATAGGGAGCAGGGCTGTTGGATAGGGGAGGGGATCCTGGGAGGTGATTAGGGGCAGGGGGGGAGTCTCTGCAGGGGGCGGTCAGGGGACAAGGAGAATGGGGGCTTAGTGAGGGGATGGGGTCTTGGTGGGGGTGGTTGGGGCAGGGTCTCTGGAGGGAGTAGCCAGGGGACAAAGAGCGGGGGAGGTTGCATGGTCAGGGATTCTGAGGGGGGCAGTCAGGGGCTGGGAAGTGGGAGGGGGTTGGATACGGGGCAGGGCCAGGCTGTTTAGGGAGACATAGTCTTCACTACCCAGCCCTCTGTACAATTTTGAACCCTGATTTGGCCCTCGGGCCAAAAAGTTTGCCCACCCCTGGTTTAGTTAGAAGAGGCCAGCTAAATGGAAAGAAAAGGAAAGGCAGAGGGATACAGGTGACAAGAAAAGTGGGGCAGGAGTGGAGTGAAGCTGATGTGAGGTGACTGAGGAGAGAGGGGAAGGGTTGGAGTAAACAACCAGTCACTGTGGGACAGAGAAAGGTTTGCCTGGAATATCTAAAGGACGAAAAGCCCCTGCTTTGGCTACTTCTGGACCTAACAGCTGGAGTCTCCGTTAAGGGCTAGGTCCTGCAGATGGACACATCTGGGCAGATGCCTGAGGCCATGTGGAACCCAACTGAAATCGATGGGGCTCTGCACAAATATAGGGATGCGCCTAAGCACATCTATTTACAGGATATGGTCCTTACTGAGAAACTCAACCAGTAGAAATCCTAAAACATAATTTATTTACACTGACCATGTCTGTTCCTCAAAGAGGCAATTACTAGATATTTCAGCTAATAACTAGCTCCCCTTTTTTCTCTCTGATGGTCTTTAATCCATCTCTGAGCACAGCAGCTTTTTAAACCTGGAAAGTCATGTAATTTTAATGACCCTTTCTTATAAATAATCAATTATGCTACAGCTTATAAACCCCTCCTCATACACCATTTTCAGTGGATTAAAAACTTTAATCCTTCTCCTTACTCAGGGAATTCAGAGGTGCATTGTGGTACCTGAATGCCAGTCAGGATTCAAAAATTTTAATTTTAACAACTGCATTAGGGGAAACTGATCATTCCATTAAAAAAATGCAAGGAAGAGAACAAACCAAAGGAGAGAGATATCAATACTAGTCCACCTTTCACCTAACTGAACCAAATTCAACTGCTTCCCTTCATTTTTTTCACACTGAAAAGGTAGCAATAATTTTATCATTTTTGTTTATTGCTCTTTATTGCTCATGATTAGGGCCAAATTTTAGTAAAAGTCATCGACAGGTCATAGGCAGTAAACAAAAATTCATGGTCCGTGACCTGTCTATGACTTCACCTATATACCTTTGACTAAATCTTGGAGTGGGGGCTGCCTGGGTGCTCAGGGTGACTCCTGGGGTGAGTTGGCAGGGCTGGCAGACTCCCTACTTGGCTCTGCACCTCCCCAGAAGTGGTGACATCCCCCTTGCTCAGCTCTTAGGCAGAGGAATGGCAGGCAGCTCTGCGTGTAGCCTCCGCAGCCAATGGGATCTGCAGCCAATGGGTGCTCTGCAGGTGGAGTGATGTTGCCGCTTCCGGGGAGCCCCCTCCCCCAAGGTAAGCCTGCCTCACCCCATCTTGTGCCCCAACCCCCTGCCTCCTCCCACACTTAGCTCCTGCTTTATGTATAAAAAAACCTGCATTCAAGTCCACTCAGTCCTACTTCAGCTAATTGCTCAGACAAATAAATTTTATTACAATTTGCAGGAGATAATGCTGCCTGCTTCTTGTTTACAATGTCATCTGAAAGTGAGAACAGGCATTCACATGGCACTGCTGTAGCTGGCGTCACAAGATATTTAAGTGCCAGTAGCCCTAAAGATTCATATGTCCCTTTATGCTTCAACCACCATTCCAGAGGACACGTGTCCATGCTGATGACGGGTTCTACACAATAACGATCCAAAGCAGAGAGGAACGATGTGGGTCTCATTTTGATCATCTGAGTCAGATGCCACCAGCAGAAGGTTGATTTTCTTTTTTGGTGGTTCAGGTTCTGTAGTTTCTGCATTGGAGTGCTGCTCTTTCAAGACTTCTGAAAGCATGCTCCACATCTCATCCCTCTCAGATTCTGGACAGCACTTCAGATCCTTAAATTTTGCGTCACGTTCTGTAGCTACTTTTAGAAATCTCACATTGGTACCTTCTTTGCATTCTGTCAAATCTGCTGTGAAAGCTTTCTTAAAATGAACACATGCTGGGTCATCATCAGAGACTGCTATGACATGAAATATATGGCAGAATGCAAGTAAAACAGAACAAGACATACAATTCTTCCCCAAGGAGTTCAGTCACAAATTTAACTAACACTTTTTTTAATGAGCGTTATCAGCATAGAAGCATGTCCTCTGGAATGGTGGCCGAAGCATGAAGGAACATACAAATGTTTAGTATATCTGGCACAAATACCTTGTAATGCCAACTACAAAAGTGCCATGTGAACACCTGTTCTCACTTTCGGATGACACTGTAAATCAGAAGCAGGCAGCATTATCTCCCATAAATGTAAACAAACTTCTTTGTCTTAGTAATTGGCTGAACAAGAAGTAGGACTGAGTGGACTCTGAAGTTTTACATAACTGCATTCAAAAATAAAACAATGTAACAAAAAAAATCGACATTTAAGTTAAATTTTTATGCTAAAGAGATTGCACTATAGTACTTATGTTGGGGAACTGAAAAATACGATTTCTTTTGTGTTTTACAGTGTAAATATTTGTAAACAAAAATAAAGTGAGCACTCTACAGTTTATATTTTGTATTATAATTGAAATCAATATATTTGAAAATGTGGAAAACGTCCAAAGTATTTAAATAAATGGTACTGTATTATTAACATCAGACGATTAATCATGATTAATTTTTTAAATCGTGATTAATTTTTTTAATTGCTTGACAGCCCTATTTAAAACAAAACCCACGCTTAAATGTCAATACTGTGACAGAAGTCAATATTCATTAGAAGCCATGGCATTATATGACTTCAGTGGGACTACTTGATGTTTACAATGTGTTTCCAGGATCAATGCTTAGGAAAATTATGAATGATTGGGAAATGCTAGAATGACCATGTAAGACAGAACATTTCAGGTGATAAATAAAGTATGTACTACACTATGAATATTTACCTAGTTCAGGAAATGTATAAAGCTCAGCTAAATATATTGAGAAGAAAAATAACTGGTTGGACTTTGCCTAGACAAAAATTCTGAGGTATTTCTATTGGTGCAAGCTGCCATAAGGGGTGCTGGAACAATTTTTATAGTGGGGGTGCCGCTGATGGAAACCATGAATTTAGTGTCATCTTATTATTTCAAGCCAAGGGCTGCAGCACCATCCCTAATTTCAGCACCACTGGTTGTCATCTAAAGGTATACTTACATTGTGCAGAAATCCATTTGTACAAACAATTCTTGCAACAGAAGCTAACTAAATGTGCTTACCGTATAAAGCTCATTTAGAACTTTCATTAAATCTTCATGAAGCTGGAATGCAATCTCTTTGCTCTGTAATTAAAAAGAAATTATTACAAAGAGGCACTTAAATCTTCACAGAAATTTGCATTCATTGTTCATTCATATCCAGAAGCTAACACAATAAAGATTGTGAAGATGGCATTTTGACAGAATTCCAGTACACTAAAAATTAATGATTCAATGATATAGAAACAGACAACAGCTGGAGAGAAATTTTCTAATAGGAGATCCAGAAGAGATTTAAGAGTGTGATTCCCATGAAGTATCAGGAAATTAGGTGCCAACACAAAGTTTAGGATTAATGTTATAAGGCTTTTTAAAAATTGTATATTGTTTTACAACTGTTGTGATACACATACATAACAAACCACTTGGAATGTAACATTCTAGGATATCCTATCCATTTCTGTCACGAGTGTAGCCTTTGCTTCTCAGTACATACAACTATTGCTTTTATCTAAATATTTATACAAGCAGTAATTGCAGTTCTTCTTTGAAACAGATAACCAACTGCATAATTTTCCACAGAACAGAGAGCTGAAACAGCTTTGTCTAACTTTTCTGCACTGAGTCTTTGCTTTCATTATAACCCATAAAGAAGAAATACTTGGCACTGGTTAGCAAAGAAAGCAAATATGTCAAAACAGGAGAGTTAATTGGAGCCTCATTCAAATAGATTCCTTTGTTATTTGTCCATGTAACAGTTCAGTCAGATGAAAATTGTGGCAACTGTGCAAGAGTTACAGGCAATTGTACAGCAGTCTTTGGAAAGCAATTATGTAAAAGATTCATAGACTCTGGCAAGCTGCCTATTTAATATTTTTCCTTTAGTGCCTATCATCATAGCATCTAGTTAAACTACAGCGTGGGATCTCAACACTTTTTTGCTTTATGTGAGTAAACTGATAATCACCACTTAGCCTAAAAATCAAATGAAAACCAATCTCATAATAAACTGAGATTTTTAGCTGTGAAACACACTATATGCTTATATGTAAGATGAAGGAAAATCATCTGCGGCATAACAACTCACATCTTAGCAACTTACACACTTAGAAATCAGTGAAACACCTGTAGGAATAACTGTACTTGAACACACATTTTACACTACAGCCAAATTCCCCAAAGAGCCAGAGGATACAGGTCATCAAGTACACTTTCCAAGAAAATGAAAAACAAAATCTCTGCAACAGACATTTTTCATTTGCTTCCCTTCCCCCCGTCATTCCCATATTTTAAAGCTATGTCATATCTATACCATCATTTTTCAATTTTTTTTTTTATTAGAAGCCTTAAAGGCAAGATGATTTTTGATAATTTTCTGGGATTCTGAAAGATGGAAAAGGGTTAGCAAGATTGATGTTGTGTAACAGATCACCTTTGGTAACTAAGGCATCAGAGAATACAGTTCCACATCAAGACAGCAGTTCTGAAGCTCTGTTACACAGATACACCACAAAAATCTCTCATTTTTTATAACTTTTGAAAGTTTGGCATATTTTAATGCCGAATCTCTCTTTCAAATAAGTTCTGCCATTTTAAAGTCTAGCAAACAAAGCTTATTACTTCAATGTCTTCGCAAAATTCAGACTAATGCATTTTATGTTATGATAACTAAAGAGCAAGTACTACAAGCTACAGGGTTTATATAACACCATGTAAAGATACATGATGTATTGCAACATATTGTAAATCACTGGTCTGAAACACACTAAAAGCATTCTAAAAAAATTCTAAACTACTTTGATTGCTTTATTTGGCACATTACCTCTAAAAGTTAACAATCCTGCTTTATAGCAGCCCAGAGTGATTTTGATACATCTTGCCCATCACTTCACAGAGCTCAAACCAGTTTTCCTTCAGGTAAGCTTTTACATGGAACTAAATATGATCAGCCTGTGTTAAAAATATTTTTGCAGACCAAGATATTTAAACAACTTGATAGCAGCCAAGCAATAAACCAGGACTTGAGGTTGGAATAAAATCCATGGAGAAACTCTGAGGCAAGATCAGTCACCAACCCCCACTCAATACATCCATATTTTTCAATCACTATTACTGCCTGAATACCAAACTTAACAAAGAGAGTAACGTTGATTCTAAAGCAGTGTTTCCTAATCTGGCAGGCAAGTGCACAGATTAGTTTCAGCTGTGTGTTGAAGGGAGGGAAGGGGCAAAGAGAAAGCAACCCAAAAAACCATGCCCACTGCAAATGCAGTTGCAGTTAAAGTATCTGGTAGCTCTCTGAGAACCATGTGCCTTTCCTACTGCTCCTCTGTTGTGCCTTAAAGCAACTTGCCATGGAATATGCTCCTGTGTCAGGAAGCAGCTCCCTGGCTCAAACTTCTCCTCTGCCCATGCAGTTCTCAGCACAGCCACAAATTCACATGTAGCTCAGCTCCACAGAACTACCAATGACCACCCCCCACGCCTCTCTCTTTTCTCCCAAGCAGCACAAATTTTGGATGAATGGGGCTCAGGGGTGGGTAGAGGGAAGTCCACTGGTGGTGAGTCCCAACCCGTTAAAGTACCATATCAAGATTTCATTAGATTTATTGTATACATTTCATATACTTAACATTTTACTACACACTAATGGCCTGCTCCCACTGACTCGGCACAAGTATTCCCATCAGTTTCAATTGGAGCAGCACTGAGCCCAAAATTATTATTTGGCTGGTTTTCATTTCAATTTCATAGTTAATTATGCTGATTTTTTCTGGAATGCTGTAACACCTATGTTTGGAACACGTTATTAGAAGAAACTGATGCAGAGATTCTCTATATATCCTGTGTTTTTATAATTTTCAACTAGAGCTGGTAGACAGTCATATTTACGGTTAATTACAAGATTACGGAACTTAAATATTTATTGTGCTTGGCTTCCCCAACCTCTTTTACCGTAAACATGGAGAAATGTTAATCTCCACTCATGGTTTCTGTCCAAAGAAATTAAGTTTTTATAAATTATAAATACACAAATCTGGTTAAGGATTTTGTGTATATGTAGTAATGCAGTTGCTTATTAACACAGCAGCCGCCAGTATCATTGTACAAATGTTCTGAGATACTCTTCTCATTCGTTGGTTTTTGTTAGTCCTTTATTATTTAATTGAAGCACATCTACCTGACAAGATCTGCGAGGACACGGCATTTTAATAAGTTTGAGCTCTGCTGTCTTATGGTATTGTTCATTTTGCAAATAAAATTGCAATCTGTATTGCTTTTACATGCTGGCAATTAAAAGGCAGTAAAGCTTGAGCGCTAAATTGGAAGCACGCAGACTGCCCTAAGGTAGGGAACTCTAGGCTACCAGAGTCCATTGCTCTAGGGTAGCCCAATCATGTGGACTGTCCTGGGACTAGGGACCCTAGAGCTTCCAGAATCCTAGGCTACTGTCTTCCTGTGCTGTCAAACTCTTGTAGCTTGGTGAGCCAGCTGTCCCAGGAGGCTGGGCGTCTCTGGCCCCAGATAGTCCACCTAGCAGGGCTGCACTGGTGCTGCAGACCCCAACCGCCCTGGCAGCTGCTGACTGAAGTTGATTATCAGCCTCAGCCAGCAGCTGTCAGGTCCAAGGGAGCATGCTTCCTTTCAGAAACACCATGTGACAATGTTTCCCACACATTTTTTTTTTCCATTTCCCGTTCATGGGAAATTATTTGTCAGATTGGTTAGTTTTGTTTCAAATCAGAACGTACATTTCACCAGACTGAAATTTCCCAAGAAACAGAAACCTCAAGTTTCAGCCAGCTCTACACCTAATGCCAATGTTTTTCTTAATTTTACAAAATGGTAATACAATTAGTTCAGGGTTCATCCAGCACACCAAACATCAGTTATAAATTGGTGACAGCCAACTTTATAAAGTACACCCTCACTTCCATATGCAGACAGACTATAGGGAAATGACAGCCATCTTGCTGGCTTCAGACCTGTTCCTCTTTTCAATCCAAGTGGCTAGTCAAATTCTGGGGCCCTGGGGATGTGCCAGTTGAGAGTACAAACTGATAGAGTCTGGTATTCTCTTTTATGCAATATTGTTTATTTACAAAATCCTGCTTCTCCAGATGCAGGAGAAACCCCAAGAACAAAAGGATAAATTTGTTAGCTTAGAGCCCCAAGCCAGTTCAGCCAACAAACTCAAAAGTTTTCTCTTTTTCTGTGGTCACACTGTACTCAAGCTGTGCTTGGGTTTTTTTGTTTTTTTGGTTTTTGTTTTGCTATTCACTCTTGCCCTGCCCCTCTATCTGAGCTGTCTCTTTCCCAACTAGTGTGTGTTCTCCCACTTTGTACTTCCCCTCCCACACTTGGTCACAATACCCAGTGGAACCCTTTGCCCACCGGGGGCTAGTTTCTGGGCAGATTCTATTAGGACTTGTTTTAGATGCGTCCCCTGTATGTATTTTCTTCAATGATCTTCAGGGAAGGACATGTTCACACATCAGGGTGAATACAGTTTTATTTCAATCCACAACAGGTTTTCACCCAGCTCCTAAAAGACCCAGTGACAGTAAAAAGAAGACAGTGGCCATTTTGAAGAAGGTAAAATTCAGGAGTTGGCAATCTTTCATCACATTTTCATTAGACAGGTAAAACACACCTCCCAAAATTGCTAGAATCATGATCAAATAGTGAGAGTTGGTAATACTGAATTAGATCAAACTAACCCAGTTTTGACCCTGAAAATCTACACAGGAAAAAGGAGGAGATCAGTTTCATAATCAGTACTTAATACTTTTGGAAAAGGATGTCCCCCCATGCCAAATAAGTCCCATTCCCCGCCCCCCATGGAATGTGCAAATAAGTTTACTGATGCTAGATCATCCTTTGACTTTACAAGTATCATTTCCAGAGTTTCCTCTTGAAATATTTCCTTATGCTGCATTTTTTTGGCATTTTGAGTCTTGAAGCTTTTTAAAGAGATCTCCTGAACTTCCCTTTCCTTCTTCCTCCTGAGAAAGAACTAAGTAGAGAAAAAAATGCTGCTTTTGACCTCACTGTTGAGAAAAAGTGGCAGAAACATACAAGATGATACCAGACAAAAAGGAGATAATCTGCAGTTGAATCAGTTCCTGGAAATAACAGTCTGAGAAAAAAAATGATGTCAGTGTGCCTGGAAGACACTTCGCTTCCCATAATACACATTATGGGACACAATTATTCTAGTAACCATTACTGTTTTGTCTAAGGGGGAAGCTACAGCAGAATCTCCACTGATAAATTAAGGCTGTGTGTACACCTGCACAACTCGGAAAGCAGCGAGGGCCATATTACTGAAAAAAACCCAGCTGCAGGCCAAAAAGCCCCGCCCCCATCTGCTTCCGCCCACCTCACTGCTTGACTTGCCCCACCCCTACTCACCCCCCTGTGGGCTGCACAGTGAGCCCGTGCGGGCTGCATTTGGCCCCCGGGCCACATGTTGTGCAGGCCTGGTGTACACTTGAAATGCTACAGTGGCACAGCTGTGGCCCTATAGCACTGTATTTCCAGTAGAGACAGGGAAGTGTCAGTACCATTGTACCAGGCACTGGTGAGACCTCATCTGAAATAATGTGTGAAATTCTGGTCTCTCATGCTTAAGAAAGATGAATTCAAACAGGAGCAGGGTCAGAGAAGGGCTACTAGGATGATCTGAGGAACGGAAAACTTACTTTATGAGAGCAGACAAAAAGCCTGGCTTCTTAAGCCTAACCAAAAGAAGTCTGGAGAGAGATATGATTGTTCTCTCTAAATACATCAGAGAAATAAATACAAGGGGGGGGGGGGGGAGAGAGAGAGAGAGAGAGAGAGAGAGAGAGAGGACCAGTGCGGACCCAAGAACAAATAGATATAAACTGGCCATCAACAAGTTTAGGATTGAAATTAGGCAAAGATTTCTAACCATCGGAGGAGTGAAGTTCTTGAACAATCTTCCAAGGGGAGCAGTGGGGGGAGAAAAGCTAACTGGTTTCAAGACTGAGCTTGATAAGTTTTTGGAAGGGATGGTATGACGGGACTGTCTACAATGGCATATGGCCAATCGGTGAATGCCAGTAGCAAAAATCCCCAATGACTCAACACAGGCCATTAGAAGGGGCAGGCTCTGAGTTACTACAGAGAATTCTTTCCCAGGTATCTGCCTAGTGGGTGTTCCCCACACGCTCAGGGTCTAGCCGATTGCCATATTTGAGGTTGGGAAGGAATTTTCCTCTAGTTCAGATTGGCAGAGTCCATGGGGGGGTTTTCACCTTCCTCAGCAGCATGGGGCAAGGGTCACTGGTAAGTATAAACTAGTTTAAGTGGTGAATTGTCTGTAACTTGAAGTCTTTAAATCACGACTTGATTTCTAGATGTATTTGTTTTTATAACTTCTCAAATGGCACCTCCACATTAGTACACTTCAGGTGGAATGCCACTGGGGCCCAGAGACTTGCCCATGGATAGCTGCTTGATGTCTCTTGTTATGAAAAAGCAATATAAAGCCTAAGGAAACAAGGGAGGACTTCTAGGACATGACATTCTCTGTTGAAAAAATAGTTCTGTTGCTTTTACAACGCCCATTTCTTCAAGTTCAAACATAGGCTGTCTCCATATGATCCTGAATAGTACTGTTTATCATTTTATTATACCAAACAAATCTGCAACATACCATATACTATGTACACAACTGAACATTTCCAAGCCATATATATTGTTTAAAGCTCTTCAAGAATCTTCCTCTTTTACTTCTCTTGATTTGATTCTTTCCGTTCTCTAGGACAGTCCTAATTTTCCTCTTTACACAGAAGTGAGGCTCAAGTGCTCAAAGACGTCAATTAATATGCTCTTGTAACTTTGAGCAAAAAATGCTATAACTGGATCTCTATAGCATTTAAACTGAAAGATTATAGTTTATACGGTAAAACATCCTGGAGCTTTATGATCTAAAAGGACATTACAATCATGCAACTGCCTGATATTGCTGCTGAAAAATGAATAAATGTCAGTGTACCCGAAGCACTAATCAGAACCTACCTGTATAGACTTCTGCTTAGAAAGAAGACACATAAACCAATGGCTGCAGTCTAGACAGAGAAGGCTTTGAAATCAAGGAGCCAGACCAAGGCCTAGAGACAGATTTAATCTAATTATTCCAGCTCTCTTTTTCTGTAGGTTTTTTTATGTGTGTGTCACAGAATTAATTGTGCAACTGTGGTAAAAGCATGAATAAAAGGAGGATTTACTTTAAATTAAATTGGGAAGAGATTACATGCTTATTTTCAGTCTCCCTTACCAAACAAAAACATCTGAGGACTTAACAGGAAAATAAGGTACTTTGAGAGTAAACTAAAAGCCACTATATAATACCAGTTATTTAGTTAAAGCATGACCTGATATCAAGAGGTATCTTTAGATATGCAATCTAATTGCTGTGTTTCCTTGCATTACAAGACAGGAAAGGTGGGTGAGGTAATATCTTTTATTGGACCAACTTCTGTTGGTGAGAGAGACAAACTTTCGAGCCAAAGCTCTTCAAGTCTGAAAAAAGTACTCTGCATTGGTCCAATGAAAGACATTACTTCACTCACCTTATCTCTCTAATATCCTGGGACTGACACGGCTACAACTACGTGACATACTTTTATTATAAGTAAGAAGTGCCTCCCATCCAGGGAAGACTTCCAGTTTATATCACAGAACAAAAAGTCTGTCCCACAAATATAGATCGATATCAGCTATTTCATTTTGGAACTATTGTGTCCATCTTCTTGTGTTCTTCCTACTAAAAACACACACTTTAGTTATATGAGAAGTATCAAACTACTGGGGAAGACCAAGGATGCATCAAAAGATTAAAAAACAAATAATTTGAGCAAATAAGAAAAATTTTAGCTCAATATGGAGTTTACCTGTGGCTGCAGGGAGAGCAGCATACGAAGATAGTGTGGTGGCTCTCCTTGAGAAGTAGGAAAGCCCAGTGAGTACAGTGAATCAGCATAATTTTCTATAATAAAAGGGGTAGTCAAAGTATCTTCAAAACAAGGTCAGGGTTAATGATTTATGGACCATTCAGTATCCAAAAATATGCCCTGAGTCCAGAGGGATATCTCAATGATACAATAAAATGAATACTTTATAACAACTCACTCCCCCTGCCATTTTTTGTCATCCTCAAAATTGGAACCCAGAAGCTGGTGATAGGTATGCTTAAATAATCAAGGTGATTGCTACAAGTTAGCAGTAAACTTTTCAGCAAAAAACTATTGCTTAAGTAGACTTGATTCAGAGGCAGTTATTTTAATTTTTAGACTCAGCAAGCAAACACTAAAATCTTCAAATTATTTACCATCAGAACTTGTCTGCAAATGTTTCTGAAAAAAAAATATTAAATAAGTCAGGTCTGCACTACAACTTTTGCTCCTCTGGCAACATAGATTAGAATATTGCCATAGTCACACCCCTATGATCACAAAAGCCCTAGTATAGATGCCATTATATTGGCAGGTATAAGATGTGTTTGCTCTAAGAAGGTTTTAGTGTAGATTAAGCTCCAGTGTTAGCTTCGGATATCAGTATTTTTGAAAAGCTCAAATTTCCTCTTATGCAATTTCAGTCTTAATTCTTTAAATTGATCCACCTGTGTATGTTACAATGAGCCCCGTACTGAAACCCTTCTACTTGTGGCATGCCCATTGAAATCAATGAGAGGTAAGCATGCATATTATTTGCTGGAATGGATTCAAAATGCATTCCTGATTAGCTGTTCAAACATCTGTATATTTTCCATATTAGCAAAAATAGTGGTTTATGTACAACAGATTTATGCATCTGGCAGAACATTCTGTCATCAAGATATTGGAAAAGCGAGAAACTAAATCATTTTAGTTTAATTTTATTTCTGCCACAGGTTTTATTGCACAACATCGTATTACATTAAATTGTTTTCAGCCCCTTTCCTCCTCATTCTTCTTCTTCATTCTCTAAGCAGCTTTGGTTCCTGTTGCACCCATCCCCATTTACAACCTCCATCTGTCCAGTGGAACAGGAACTTTCAGGAGTTTATCAAATGAAAGCCTATGCTGGAACCAGAAATCATGCATCCTGAATGTCAGTAGGAAACACCGTCATTCAATCGGTGATTGTGTATCTTTACCCTTAATTCTTTTGGAGCTCATTTTTGTAATATCCAGGATCGATGCTTACAGAACCACACAATGACTGACGATCATACATTTACATTCAGTTTTATTGTAGAACACTATACTGATGATGGCTAAAGACTCCATTCACAAATATGAAACTGAGGCTGCCTTTCTGTCCTTGCTTATCCAGAGAGGAAGCTGCATTATGTATTTATCATGAAGCTATTAATCTTTTAAACAATACTTGTAAAACTTCTATATAAAACTTTCACTGAAATCCCAATAACTATGTAACTAAACAAAAAATCTATATGGGGGAGGGACTCTACTGTGGGAAGCATAGCACACGGCTACCTCCCCATCCCCAGATATCACCTTCACGACAAACTGATCACAAGCCTAATTCTTGCAACCCAAGACCCTTCTGCTTGAATCAGAGACCCTCTCATGGCAGAGAGGAAACAGTTACTTGCTGTAACTGGTGTTCTTTGCGATGTGATACAGACACGTATTCCATTTAGGTATGTGCAACCCAGAACATCAGAGCTGGGGAATTTTGCCTAACCGTACCCATAGAAGGGCAGCATTCACGCCTCATCGCAATAGCCCCACCCCTGGCTATTTGAGATAGCACCACCTCAATCCCCCTCAGTTCCTTCACACCGAATGCCCAGAGACTAGACTCCAATGCTGTTTCTTCTTCTTCGAGTAGATACAGCTGTGTATTCCACTGAGATGACCCACAAGCAGCATCCCCCCAGGAAGTGGGGCTTGGAATCTACCAAAGCAAGGATTACAGGACCGCCCTTCCAAAACTTTCATCCACCCTGGAAGATGCGTTAATGATATAATGGTCTAACACGATACTAAGGGTATTAATTAACTAAATACAACTAGAAAAGTCACTAAGAAATAGAGGGTGGGGTGAATACCACTCAGAGCTCCAACTACAGCAATTGGTGGTAAGAAGGAACTGAGAGGGGCGTTGAGGCAGCACTGCCTTATATAGCCAAGGGAGGAGCTATGGCCAGGAGGCACAAGCCCTGCCCTTTTGCAAGTAATGTTAGGCAAAATTATCTCGCTCTGATGAGCTGGGCGCCTGCACACCTAAGTGGAATACACAACTGCATATACATGAAGAACCACCATGGCCATACAGCATTTCTGCAAATAATCCAACAACATTATTTTGTCAATTCTAGGCTGAACTGTTTTTTCCTTCCTGCCTAACTACATAGAGCAAAGAATGGGGCTTCTTCCTCACCTCCTGAATTTAAAGCAGTTCAGTTCCTGAGGTCACCATCAGATAGTACATTCCCCACTACATTTGTAGTAAGAAGTTTCCCTGTGAAAAATGGTATGAAAAATCTATTAATGTGCTCAAGCAGATTGTTACTACACTGCTGAATCTTCCCTTAAAATTCTACCTCTTAGACACTTGCCTTTCAATGGTAACTGAAATTCAACAAGTAATATATTACCTTTTTGAACATTCTGGTGGAATCCTCACTTATCTGCATGAAGCGCATGATAACGTTGTTCAGATAGATATCGCTCAAAGTTGCATGGTCTTTGCTTTCTCTTCTCACTTGGTTTAGGAGTAAGTACCAACAATTCACTGGAGATAAGAGATTCTGGTCTTTCCTAAAGAGTGTACATATATATATATATACATATTACACAATTAACATATCAGAAATAACTCCCTGCCACACCCATCCTCCATTGGATATACATAAACATGAAGCCAACATTTTAAGTTTAATTTAAATTAAAAAACAACAATTGATCTCTGTAAGGAAAGAATGCACATGCATCTTCTAGCGTAAATGCTGGAAGTCAAGTCCTGCACCCTTTATCCATGCAAGCAGTCCCACAGAAGTCAACAGGGTTACTCTTGTGAATAAAGTAAGCTGGATTTGAACCTAAATCTGTTTCTGAATAGTCAGCCAATCCTTTCTTGGAATATATTTGGTTAGTAAAGTTTTAGATAGTATTTTAAGGCACAAATAAAAATACTAAAGAATTCATATCATTACAACCTATCTGCAAATATCAAAAACTTGATACAAAGTTCGCAGTTGCTCACAGATGAACTATATAAAACACATTCAGAATCTATACAGGCCGTTGCAAAAGAGTTGTACTAATTCAGTGGTTCTCAAACTGGGGGTTGCGAACCCCATGGGGGTCGTGGGCCAATTCCAGGGGGTCGCAAGCTGACTACATCTTCGGCGGCATTTCAGCGAAAGCTCCAAATATGCGAGTGAGTCTGCTGAAAAAACGCCAAAGGGCAAGCTTCCGCTATTGGCGGCATTTCAGCGGACACAGAGACAAACGCTGCATGTCCGCCGAAATGCTGCTAAAACTGGACGAGCTCAATTCGGCGGCATTTTGGCGGACATACCCGGGGCGCGAGAGGACATGGCAGAGCAAAAAGGGGTCACCAAACCAACAAGTTTGAGAACCACTGTACTAATTATTTCTTTTAGCACTGAAATCTTGCCCAGTAAGCATAGTCCAAATACTTTACAAGAAAGCAAACATAGGTGTGCTTATCTATCAAAATACTGTTCACTGTAGTGAATTTAATTGTGATAGTTTAAAAAAAAAAAAAAAATGACTGAACAGCATATAATGTCTCCTAATTCTGATCTGAATTCATAAATTCTATTTGATCACTAATATTCATGTAACATTGTCAACTGCAGTTGTATAGTATGAGGGCCACTGATATGACAGGACCGTTTTTCAGTAGTTCAGTATCTCAGTGTTTCCACTGAAGCTTCTTTCTACCCCAGTCTGTGTACTTAAGTCACAAATAGTTTATCAAACCTTTTATTAAAAATGCCAAAATAAATAATTTAAGTTGGTTTAGTCATTATTTACCCAATGACCTAAAAAGACATTCTTGAGGTTTCAAGCTCCCGCCTTCCCCCATTAACATCTAGTATAAAATATGTTTTTTAAAAAAAAAAAATCTTGCAAACAGTCCTTGTGGTGGACTCTGATATCTCAGTTTCAGTGTTACCTGCCAAGCCTGAGCAGTAGCAATTTTCTGCAACTTCTCCCTCTATGCACCAGGAGCATATTAAAACCTTGTAGAATACATGATCTGAGCTCCAAGGAGCCAAGAAGCAATTTCATAGATTTTAAGGCCCATAGGGACCATCTGATCACCTAGTTGACACAAAAATTTTGGAAGTGATAAACAGAGAACAAGTCACTGATTCAGAGGAATCTGGACGTTTTGGTAAACTGGGTGCACATAAACAATGTGTGTTTTAATATTGCTAAATGTAAATGTATACATCCAGGAACAAAGAATGTTCCTGGATATATACATTCTTTTTCAGAGTCAGTGCTTCCCAGGATAGAGTCCCCCATCTTGGGAAGCACTAACTCTGAAAAAAGATTTTGTGGGTCTGGTGCTCTGAGGCTGCCAGTGCTGGCTCTTCAGCTGGTTGTGGGTGGAGAATGGGCTCCATCAAGAGGAGCTTGAGGCAACAGTCTCTCTCCCACTTAGTTCTGGGCTTGAAGCCTCTGCAGACGATGAACTTGTTTTACAAATGACCCTCTCCCAGGCACTTCCGAGGAGCTGGATGCGGATCCCCTCTGGGCATAGGCTTACCACACCTATCGCACAGCTTGAACCCCTGGGGCTGCAGCATGCCCTGGCAATGGGGAAAAATATCAGAGGCGGGGAGCCCCCGAACTTAAACATAGTAATGAATCAACTAAGTGACTGACTAAGATAGTAAAGGATAACAACTATATACAGGGAAAACCACTAGGAAGCATTTGCTAAAGGAAGAGACCAGTTGCTCCAATGACCATCACTGGCAGTAAGAAGTAACTGAGCAGGCGGTGGATTGGCAGGGACCTATATACATTGCCATAAAGGCACCACTCCAGGGGGCTCCACAGCTGAACCAATGGGTACCGCTACGGTAAAAAACTTCCTATCGTACATGTGCACCCACCTATTGGAATGGATGTGAGCAAGCGCTCAAAGAAGAATGGTTAAATCAAGAGAGGATTTTTTTTTTTAAAAGCTATGCTCTAGGAATTATTTTAGAACAGTTCTATCACCTGTGCTATACAGAAGGTCAGACTAGATTGGGCTGGGCAAACTTTTTGGCCCAAGGGCCATATCGGGGTTCAAAATTGTATGGAGGGAAGGTTGTGCCTCCTCAAACAGCCTGGCCACACCCCCTATCCAATCCCCTCCCACTTCCTGCCCCCTGACTGCCCTCCTCAGAACTCCCGACCCATCCAAACCCTCCGCCCCTTGTCCCCTGACTACCCCCTCCAGAGATCCCCTGCCCCATACCACTCCCCTGGAACCCCACCCCCTATCCAATCCCTCCCTGACCCCTGACTGCCCCGACCCCTGTCCACATCCCCGCTCCCTGATAGAGCCCTGGGACTGCCATGTCCCATCCGACCCCCCCAGTCCCTACCCCCGGACCACCATCCCCAGAACCTCCGCCCCCTGATCCCTGTCTCCTGACTCCCCCGCAAGGCCTCCCTGCCCCTTATCCAACCCCCTGACATTCAATGGAAGTGTTGCCACTTACTTCAGTAGGACCAGGATTTCATCTTATGAATCTAAAATATTCAGGCCATACCATTTGTAGTTGCCAGAAAACTTTCCTGACATGAACCAAATATAACTGATAAAGCATTGTGCATGTGATTCTGCAAACAGTTCTGAGTGTGATGAACTGCCATTCATCTCAATAGAATGTTAACTAGGAAACCATTTAGAGAACAAATTTATAAGTCAGGGTGCTGTCAAGGGTTGCTGGGGGAGGGAAGCAGGAGTTGAAGACACCCCATTACTTTTAATTTTGGTGCTTCCCAAGAATAGAAGGGAAAAGTTATATCCTTTCCCCATGCAAAAGCCACAACTGGCACTACTCTGTTGTAAAACCTGCAGTTTTGTCCTTGACAATTTATACAACAAAAGTTGTTTTTGTCACTTCAAAAATATGTGGAACATTGAAGAAATGGGAAATGTAAAGTAAAGTAAATTTTATTGATTATAATATTAACACCAGGATTCCTGTACCAATTATTCATTTTCATATTTATTCACTAAAAACACCACTTAGTTTGCTTGAAGCAACTGCAATATTTTCAGTTTGATGCAGAAGTTGGTATTGCAAAAATCAGAGGCTCTCCCATGCAGATTTAGGTCTGAGCTGCCAAAGAGTACATTGAATCCTCCCTTTTAGTTGACAATGTAGGTGAACTATATTAAATTCACTTACAAAGATTTTCAGCCATATGGCAGGATATTTTTAAACTAATTCATATATTTTAAAGCCAGAAGTGACCACTATCATCAGCTAGTCTGTCCTTCTGTAGAACACAGACCACAGAACCTCACCCTTTAATTCCTTCGTCAAGATCATAATTTCTGGTTGAGCTACAGCATGTCTTTTAGGAAGACACCCAATCCTGATTTAAAGATAAAATGCCAACCTCCATGAATGAAAAAATCATGATCCCGAGAAGACGTGGCACTGCTTTATAAATAATATTTTTTAAAAAGATTCTTTTTCTTTACCTTTTGGTGTTTGAGCATTTAGATTCAAGTTTTCCTCTGCAACCAGGAGTGCTAGAAACAGACGCCTGGTCTACATTTAAAAATTTTGATGGCATACTTATACGGGTTACAGTGTCAAGAAAAAAATCACACCTATAGCAGACATTTCTGTGCTGGTAAAAGCTCCCGTGTAGTAGGGTTGCCAACTAAGTGCACAAACCCAAACACCCTTGCCCCGCCCCTGCCCCCGCTAACTCCATCCCTCCGTTGCTTGCTCTCCCCCATCTTCACTCACTTTCACTGGAATGGAGCAGGGAGTTGTGGTGTGGGAGGGAGTGCGGGGTCTGGGCTGGGACTGAGAGGTTTGGAGTGTGGGAGGAGGCTGGGTTAAGCCTTGGACAGGGGATTGGAGTGCATGAGGAGGTCCAGGCTCTGGAAGGGGGTTTGGGTGTGGGAGGTGGTGAATGGCTGGGGGCTGAGATTGGGAGGTGGTGTGGGCTCACGGTGGGAGTGCCATTTAGTGTTGCCAAGGGTCCATTTTTGACCAGAAAGTCTGGTTGAAAAGGGAGCCCAGCAACCCTAAATGGCACCTGAATCAAAAGTCCAGTTACTGTGGAGCAGAGAGAGGCGCTGACTCATTAACCTGTCCCACACCTGCTCTGCTGGAGCCACCTTGAGATGATCCACCAAGCAACAAGGGTGAGAGGAGTGAATGATGAGGGTGGGACTTTGGGGAAAGAGGTAGAGAAGGGGGTGGAGCATTATGGAAAAGAGGCGGATCGGGGGAGTGGCCTCAGGGGTCTAGTTATCAGCAACCCTATAGTGCAGACAAGGTTATACTGTGGGGAAAAGGTCCTCTTGCCGGCATAGCTTATTTTGTTTGGGAAACTGAAAGAAGCTTTGCTGCCGAAGAACCCTTTAGCTGGTATATATTGCTTCTACACTTGGAAAATTTGCCAGTATAACCATACCAACAAACCCTTTCTAGAACAGACAGGGCCTGACATTTTTTCTTGCTGCAATTCTTAAATAATCACATGATTCAAGGGATCTAATTGCAAGCGCTGCAACAATGAGTTAGAGAATCTACCACATCCCTTGATAAGCAGTTCCAGGCCTTGTCCTTCACTGTTAAGAATTTGCTCCTTATTTTCACTGTGAATTCATCTAGACTAGAGTCAGCTTTCAGCCACCGGCTCTTATGCATTTATCTTTGATCATTCACCAGTATTTTGATTAATTGCAAAAAGGTTTGAATGAGTTAATTTGGTTTTATATACACACATGCAATAAACAAAATTAATATATTCATGAATTAGTCAACCAGCTTTGTAAGCTGGGCAAGTAAATAGAAGAGAATATTTCAACGAATAATTTTTTTTGAAATATTTTGCAAAATGTATCAAATAAATTATCTGACAAATAGTATCTGACCAGCTCTGCAGTGCACAAAAGTTACCATAATTTGTGCACATCCATATACAGCCATTAGCCATGTATGAAATATGACTCTTCCTTGTTTCTAAGCATAACAGCAATCAAGAGGCAATAAGGCCCATATGTAACAATACATATAACAAAGTTTCCTTCCTCTTCTCTCCTTTTTTACCTCTTTCTGGCACCTCTTAGAAGGTTGATCAGCCTTTATTATGAGCCTGCCAAATTCTGAAAACTCCATTGCAACAATCAGCACACAGTTTTGCATATCCAATATTATACATCTCTTCCAGCTATGTATTACATTTTGTTTTCCCACCAAGTTCTTTTCACATGATAATATTTGTGCAATTTAAATTTCAAGAGATTGTATCAATCTGCCATGAACAATCACTAATTTAACAGTACCACAAGTTAGAGGGACCAAAATGCAAAGACGATGACTGATTACACAGTATTTGGTCCTTTGACAAAATAAACAACCTAAAACCACTTCTAACGCTGGAAAGCGAATTGAGTTTGAGTATGAGAACCTCTCTTACTTGTACTGTTGATGGTCCTTTGTACTTCTTGTTTTTGCCATGAACCTTTCTGCTAATTTTTCTAGATTGCGGGAATATTCCGTTTCTATTTCTGCTTTCTTGCGGAAAAAATCCTGCAGGTCCTGAAGAAGCTGCACCCTCATTTCAGTTTGCTGCTCCAGACATTTCTGCTGCTCTATCAGTTGAGCTCGAATCTCTAAAGGAAACACACGCAACTGAAGTCAGTGAAAACAGGAAAGAAAAAAAGCACAAAAATATTTGCAGCACATTCTGAATAAAGCATACAAGTGTGAGGAAAAAAACACACACTCTAAGTTATAAACATATAAAAGTTATATGGTGCAAGGAACCTAGCAATAAAATCCACAGACTTATCATCTACTTTCAACATAAGAGTGGTCACCAACAGCCACCACACAACTCTGAATTTTCAAATTTGCATCTTATTCTTAATATAGGTGGAAATTACTGTATCACAGGTATAATGATCGCTGGCAATTGTTGCATTTGTAGCTATCATGGTAGAACAAACAGGTATTTCTAAGTCAAAATGCATCACAGATGTGCACAGGGTCCTTGAGACTCCAGTACACTTAAACAAAAACAAACATCTCCCTATAATATTTATCCAGAATGGCAAGAGAGAAGAGCAGCTTCCCTTTCAGATTTGTAGCCACCGTTGGCACATGAAAATAGCATCTGGTAATGTTCATTAAGTGTTTACATTTTTATGTGTAAAAATACATTGTTCTTGAGTTATAGGAATACGTATACTAAAAATATCCTTTTGTTTCTTTTAAAAGACATTAATGTAATAGGAAATTCCCCAGAGCAGAAATTATGATTTCATTCATAACTTTTATATCCCTTTTTGTCACTGTCCCATTCAAATCCAGGCTAAGAAAATTATCACAGCATAGTGCAACGAAGAGAGTAATCATTTTGCAATTATATAGGAATATGTTATCAATAATGAAAAGTACAAATGTAACAATATGATCTGTCAGAGTCAACATCTATTGAAGTCAATAAAGCAAGACTCTCTTGGATGTTAAAAGGAGCTCAACTGACTCCTAATTATGTGACCATTTAATAAGTTAGAGAATCTTAAATGTATTACAGACCCATGTAAAGTATGCTCAACATTTGTCATAGAGGAGCATTACCAAACAAATATTGTACCTATGCTACTGAGTGCTATAAACTACTACTAAAATAACAATAATGTCACAAAGTCTTATTGTATCCATGATTTGCATCCATATTGGTCTTAGAAGACAGGTGAAGGCAAAGATATAATCTGAAATACCACTTGAATTGGAATTCAGAAATATATGCTAGTGTTAGCACAGAAAATTATTAAGCCAGGAGTTGTTCAAGGAGGGAGATATCCCAAAGCTCTCTCCAAAGTCTACTTTAAGCCACCAGCTATTGTGTTAATCGTTAATGAGAACATCCGTTTCTATAGTCTGGGAGGTGAACCAAAAATATCATGTATTTGGTTTTCATTTCACTTCAACTCAAGTCACTGAAAAAGAACTATGCCTCCAGCAAGGATGAGCCAGTGTAAGACAACACTGTATCAATGGCACATATATGCATAGAGGAGAACACACATTGGTGCTGGAAGGTTAACAGAAATAGAAAAGAGAAACCCAAGAATAGATCCTTGATGTGCCCACTATTTTTAACACCCTTTGATTCTAATGGAAATGTTCTGAACATAATTCCTTAAGTAACTCACAAACTGTAGTATGAATTCACTGCTAAGCCCCAACATTTACTTTTTGCAGCAGTAATTTTGACTGACTAAATCCAACCTCTTAGACAGGCCTGTGTAAATAGTTACTCTAAGAGAGATATCACTAGTAACTTTAAGCTGAACTTGTTTTTCAGAAACTACATCCTTACTATATTGAAGGTCAGTGGATCTTGCCACTACACTTTCTCCTCTTTGAGCAGGTCTTCACAGTAACATGGAAGAGAAAAATATTTAAGAAATAGGAAAATGTGAGTGGAAAATCTACAAAAATGGCCAGGATCCTTGGGAGTAGGTGTAATATCTGAAAATACTTTAAACTAACCTTTTAAAACTAACTAAAATTTCTGGCTGACAGTATTTCCTTAAAGCTTTTAAATATTTTAAAACAGAAAATGATCTTTGAAAGATGTACACAGCTCAAGGTTGCACAGACACAGGTAGGATGCAGTGATTATTAAAGCTGGTTGCCTACCTAGAAAGTCACAGATTCCATTGCTTTATGCACCACGACTTCCAGCTTCTGAACACCTCTCGCGGGGGGGTGGCTCTCTCAGCTGCTAGGTGAAGATGTTGCTACTCTCACCACCTGCAGGGAATCTAAGGAGGGCTCCACTACTGCAGCCTACTCCCTTGCAGGAGGATCAAGATCTGTTCCACCAGTCTTTAAAGTAGCAATTCTCTTTCTAACCTTACCCTTTTCTTCTGCTCCTGATCCTTTCTTTGCCTCCCCGCTTTAACATAATATGTGCAGTAACATTTTGGGGTATGGGAGAAGGGGAAAGAAGAGAAAGTAGTGACTTATTTTTTCTCAAAACAAGGCTGTGATTGAAAAATAATTTTTTTTTATAATAAAAAATTACTAAGGATGGTTGTCTATCAGAGATAAATACCCAAGGACTACTACTAACTATGGGCTTTGCACTAATCAGTATTATGGAAAACTCCACCAAGACCAGGATCCTCTTCAACTACTCACTGTAAATCAACTCCCTAGTTCCACAAAGAGCTATAAAAAGTATTATTATGCTTTATTTAATCTAAAAGCTGGACATACAAGTTTGTGAAAGGGTGCATCATTAGAGACTAGAGACCAAAGCTCTCTAATACATAAACAGGTATAGTATAGCCATCAGAACGGCAATGGTTGGTACCCTTCCCCTACCAGGACACTTCAGTTCTGACACAGTACTACAACTAAGTTAACATCCACTTTTATATTCTAGTATCCTGGTCTTATATGATGTTTATGGAAAATATTGGGGAATTGTACAGACAAAGTGAATTATAATATACATAGGCTGACTGAAGTATTAAATAATGTACTGGAAAGAATAAGAAATATACTGGAATATGTATTGATTACTCTCACACACCCAGTTCAAAGTGAATGGCAGCCACCAATGGTTCCCTTTCTTCCGCTGCAGTTATATTATAATCAGATCTACATCCCAGCAGCTTTAACCTGATCCCTACTGCATTACATCAGGGGTCGCCAAACTTTATGAGACAAGGGCCATAATAGATTTTTGAAGGGGCTTCGTGGGCCGAAGTGACTGAAAAAATTCAATGAATGCAAATATATGCAAAATCCCTCTCTTTGCTCCTCTGGCCGCTGCCACGACCCTCCCCCCGCCACCCCGCTCTTCTGGCCGTCGACCTCTCTGGGTCGACTGTGGCTTAGTGAGGACGCATGTAGACTTTATTGGCCTCCGGAAGCTGTCCTACAGTGCTCCATTGTGACCGCTCTGGACAGCGCTCACAATGCTCCACTGTGACCGCTCTGGACAGCACTCTCAACTCGCTGCTCTGGCCAGGTAGACAGGAAAAGCCCCGGGAACATTTGAATTTCATTTCCTGTTTGGCCAGCATGACTAGCTCACCTGCACAGGACACTCACCATGCAGAGCTCCTCAGCACAGGAGACCAACCAGCGCAAAAGAGCTCCAGCATGGTCCACACAGGAGGTGTTAGATCTCATAGCTATCTGGGGAGAGGAATCCGTGATGGCAGAACTCCGTAACAACAAACGGAATGCCAACATGTTTTCCAGAGTTTCCAAGGCCATGCTGGATAGGGGCCATAGCAGGGAGGCACAGCAGTGCCGTGTGAAAATTAAGGAGCTGAGGCAAGCGTTCCAGAAAGCAAAAGAGGCAAATGGACGCTCTGGGGCACCGCCATGGACATGCAAATTTTACAACGAACTGAATCAAATACTTGGGGGGAGGCCCACCACCATTGCACCGGTGTCCGTGGACTCCTCTGATAGGGCAGTCATAAGGCATGACGATTCAGATGATGATGAAACTGATGAGGAAGATGATACCACGCAGCAGCAGGCAAGTGGAGAGACTCTGTTCCCAGACAGCCAGGAACTGTTTATCACCCTGGAGCCAATACCCTCAGAACTCTCCCAAGGCGGTACCCCAGATGGGGAAGTCAGCGAAGGTACTTCTGGTGAGTGTCCCGTTAGGGATAAGGTAAGGCATGATTTAAAAGGAAGTGTTTATTAATGATTAACTTGGAATGCATGCACGGCTAGAACAGCTACTGGAAAAGTCTGTCAATATATTCAGGGATGGAGCGATAATCCTCCACGGAAATTTCCATGAAGCTGTCCTGCAGACAACGTTGAATCTTTTGCAGGAGGTTTCTGGGGAGAGCAGCCTTATTTCGTCCTCCATAGTAGCAGACTTTACCACACCACCCTGGGATCAGGTATTCTGGGACCATTGCATAACACAGCATGGCAGCATATGCTCCTGGCTGTTGCTTCGATTCCAGCAACATCCATTCTTTATCTCTCTGTGTAATCCTCAGAGTGATATCGTTCACAGTAGACTGTTTGAAATAGGGGACAGTCATTTTCGGATGTTCCCGCTGGGCTGCTCATATATCTGACCGTGAAAGAATCCTCCCCACACTATCCCAAGTGGCATGTGTCTGTTTGTGGAGGGGGAAGAGAAACCTCCATGAGAGCAGCCATGCGGTAAGGGGGGAAAAGAGGGAGAGAAAATGCGCGGGGCTGCTTGTGTTGCACCAGCAGGGAGCCACGAGGTGGGGGGGGTGGTTACTGTGGGAAAGGAGAGCACTGCTGTAAAGAATGTGGATCAAACCGAAAGAATGCGGTTTACCATGGCCGCCTGCATGGTGGTTTCTGTTGCCTGGCCCTGGGAGAGGGTGTCTGATGAGATATCTGTACAGGAAAGCTACAGGCACTCAATTTAAGGTGCAAAATGCGACCTTGTACAGAAAGCATATGCACTCTGAATACTTTGTTTCATCGTGAAAGACTGTTCCCATTGTGCTGGAGAATGTATCTATCTTAAAATCTTTTTCCTTCTTTCCTCCTACAGCCAGCTCGGTCCTTTGCAGAGGCTACCACAGATAAGAAGGAGAAGGAAGCACACAAGAGAAGATTTGTTTGCCAAGCTTATGCATTTCTCCTGCAGTGAGGCAGCTCAAAACAACGCATGGAGACAAAAAATTTTAGAGTCCCAGAGCACATGGAGGCAAAGCCTTTTAGAGTCCAGGGCAGCAGAAGCAGCATGGGAGGAGAGATGGCAGGATGCAATGCTGCGGATAATGGAGGATCAAAGTGACATGCTCCGGTGTCTGCTGGAGCTTCAGCAGGACCAAAGATCGCCTCTCCAGCCCCTGTGTAACCACCTCCCCAAGTTCCATTGCCTCCCCACCCAGACGCGGGGTGAGAACGCAGGCAAGAGGGAGGCTCCGGGAACCGACCCACTCTACCCCACAATACAACACAAGCAGCAGGCGGCTTAGTTTATCAGAAAAGTTTTAAAAATGTGCTGTGTCTTTGTCCCACTCCCCATCCACCACATCAACTAGTTTTCCTCCTCATCCACCCCTTCTGGGCTACCTTGCCAGTCTTCCCCTTTGTTTGTGAAGAATCATTATAGAATGCATGCTTTTTTAAAAAGTGAATTTATTTACTCTGCAAATGTGGGGGGAGGGGATAAGGAGGGCGGGAGGCTTATCACGGAGCAGAGCAAGGGAACGGGTTTTCACCAGCATTTTGGCCAGTCACAAAACTGTTTTTCAAGGCTTCTCTGAGGCGCAGCGCTTCATGGTGCGCTCTTGTACTTGCCCTGGTGTCTGGCTGCTCGTAAGTAGTGGACAGAACATTTGCCTCTGCCTCCCACCCCGCCATAAATGTCTCCCCCCTCGCTCTCACAGAGCAAGCAGCAATAACAATGGGCACATTTCTTTTGCTGAGGTCTGAGCGAGTAAGTAGGGTTCTCCACCTTGCTTTAAGACGGCCAAATGTGCACTCCACAACCATTCTGCACTTGCTCAGCCTATAGTTGAACAGCTCCTGAGTCCTGTCCAGGGATCCCGTGTACGGCTTCATAAGACAGGGCATTAAGGGATAGGCTGGGTCCCCAAGGATAACGATCGGCATTTCAACACCCCCCACAGTAATTTTCTGGTCTGGGAAGAAAGTCCTTTGCATCAGCTGTCTATACAGCCTAGAGTTCCTGAACACATGAGTGTCATGAACCTTTCCCTGCCATCCCACGTAGATGTCGGTGAAACGTCCCTTGTGGTCAACCAGTGCTTGCATGACCATTGAACAATATCCCTCGTGGTTTCTGTACTCTGCGCTCTCGTTGTCTGGTGCCAAGATAGGGATATGAGTGCCATCTATAGCCCCCACCCCCCACAGTTAGGGAATCCCAGCACGCCAAAGCCATCTACTATACCCTGCACGTTTCCCAGACACACAACCCTGGATAGCAGCAGATCAATGATTGCCCTGGTTACTTGCATCACAGAAGCCCCCACTGTAGATTTACCCACTCCAAATTGATTTGCGACTGACCAGTAGCTCTCTGGCATTGCAAGCTTCCAGAGAGCTATCGCCACTCGCTTCTGAATTGTGAGGGCTGCTCTCATTTTGGTATTCTTGCGCTGGAGGGCAGGGGAAAGCAAGTCACAAAGTTTCATGAACATGCCCTTTCTCATGCAAAATTTTCTGAGCCACTGCGAGTCATCCCAGACCCACAGCACTATGCGATCCCACCAGTCCGTGCTTGTTTCCCTGGCCTAGATTCGGCGTTCCATAGCAGGAGCCTGCGCCATTGCCACCAAAATTGCCAGGTTGTCGGATCCCTTACTTTCAAAAACGTCAGTGTCCATGTCCATGTCCTCATCACTGTCATCACTCTCCTGACAGCGCAGTTGTCTCCCGATCGCCTTCTTGTGCATACGATGCAGCATAAAGTCCACAACAATGCGTGAGGTATTCACAACGGCCATTACTGCAGCGGTTACCTGAGCAGGCTCCATGCTTGCACTGCTATGGCGTCAGCGCAGGCAGCAAAAGTGCGTGAAATGACTGTCTGCAGTTGCTTTCACAGCAGGAGGGGCACTGCGGGATGGGTGGGTTTGGGAATGGAGAAAGCTCAAAATGGTGCCTGCTGGGA
>ML677341.1:48776910-49017936 GCA_007922305.1 Dermatemys mawii | reverse complement strand
TGCTGGGACTCCAGTAACTGTGGGATAGCTACCCACAGTGCACCACTTGCTATGTCAACGCTTTTCACTGTAGTGTGGACAAACGCTGCTGACTTGCTGTGTTTTGTGGGGACGCACAAAATTCATTTTATACAGTCTGCTTTACAAAATCGACCTCAACACAATCGACAAAAGTTTGTAGTGAAGACATACCCTTGGTGGTTGCCTATGCCTTATGAGCTACACCCCAGTGTCCTCTAGTCAAATTTTCAGTTCCTAGCTTTCACTCGTGTCTAGGGTGACCGGATGCCCCGACTGTATAGGGACAGTTCCAATATTTGGGGCTGTGTCTTATATAGACTCCTATTACCTGCCACCCTATCCCGATTTTTCACACTTGCTGTCTGCTCATGCTACTTGTGTCTCAGTCTCCATCAGGCAACAGGTAACATATTCAATCACAGCAGGCAAATAATATTCACAACAGTTAAACTTACCTCTACACCATATTTCACAGCCTTGTGTAAAAGCAGAATTGTAGAAACTGCACTACTGTACTGACTTGAGCTGCTATAACAAATGCCAAGTCATATTACCTCATAACTATATAATATTGCAGTAGTACGTAGCATCCTTCAGCAATTGTGTCATATCAATACTGGACCCCTACTCAAAATGTTTACAGTCTAAAAGCATGAGTAGGTACAGTGTACTGCTATGCAATACAGAATGATTAAAATAGCTATGGGTCAGCAAAAAATGAGATCTGTCATCCCAGCTTTCACATACACTGGCATTTCAGGCCTAATCAGATACCCCCCAGAAGTCAATGGAAACTCCCATTAGCCTCAATGGGTGTTGAACTGGGCATGCTAAGCACACGCACTACTAGTTAAATAAAAAACAACAACACGTAATTCCATCATAACTACCCTCCCTGGAAGATGCCCTTTTCTTCTATGATTTTCTTTAATTGTTCGGGGTAGGCTTTTTCTGCTTCTTCTTCGGCAGATGCGGCTTCACCAGTAGTCTGCACGGTTTTGAGGTTGAAGCGGTTCCTAAAACTGTTTAGCCAACCTTGCTGGCACTGAATTCCTTCTTATCAGAAGGCTGTCCCTCTTCGGCAGGAGGTTTGAACAGCGCATCGATGCTAAGAGCCTTTTCTCACAATGTGTTGCCATTGATAGGCACACGCTTACCGTGTGCCTATCAGTTTATAGGCACACCGTATAAATAAAGCTGGCCTTGCCCTACAGGACTGCAAATCTCCGTGCCCTAAAAAGCAAGAACAAAAATCTCCTGCCTGTGTTCAGGCAATCAAATAAAAAGGCTTGGGTGACGGCAGCAGTATTTCTGGATTGGTTCCACAAGTGTTTTATTCTGTAGGTCAAGCGGTACCTTGAAGAGAAAGGACTTGACTTTAAAGTGTTGCTGATCGTAGACAATGCTCCTGGCCACCCTGAGGCACTCCAGTTTGCGCATGATGACACTGAAGTCATCTTTCTCCTCCCCCAGTACCCACCTCCATCCTCTCGACCAAGGCATCCTTCACTGTTTCAAGGCCACACACACAAGGCTTATGCTCTCACTGATACTTAGCACTATGCATGCTGATCCCAATCTTAATGTGATGGAATGTTGGAAGTCAGTCAGCATTGCTGATTGCATCACTTATACTAAACAGGCAATGGATGCAATCAAGTCTGAAACAGTCAATGAACGTTGGCGAAACCTATGGAAAGAATGTGTGAATGATTTTAAGGGTTTTCAGACCATTGACAAAGAAGTGAAACGCATTGTTCAGGTGGCCAGGCAAGTGGGTGGTGATGGCTTTGTCGACATCCTTGAGGAAGAAATATTAATTGAGGGCCACTGAGAAACATTGACTAATGAAGAGTAAGAGGAACTGATAAAACTGCTAACAGAAGACGAAGATGACGACAACGAACAGGAAGAGCCAGCAAGTTGGAATCTTCATAAATTTGCTGTAGTGTTCCAAGCAGTAAAACCCTTGAGTGATTTAGTTCCTGAATATGATCCCTCTATGGAACGAAGCCTCAAAATCACATATAGTATTACGGATGATTTAAGACAGTGACAAGAAATGTTTGAGGAGCTCAAGAGACAACAGTGAGTTGCCAATCACCATGTTTTTCAAGAACAAACAAACAATCAGCAGCAGATGAGCCTACACAATCAACTTCTTGAGCTAAACCAACGCCAACCACTTCGTCTACAACTCGTTCTCTGTCACCCAAGCCTGGCTCATCATCTTCTGGATTGATATCAAGCCCCGACAACCCCCCAGTAGTGTTGTTAGGGGAAGAGAAAGACTAATCATCGGAGTGCGTGCAGTACAAGACTAGCAAGAATATCCAGGATGAATGGTGACTGTTCAGGTTTACAGTACTGTACTATTTTCAATTTTTTTACTCTTTCATTCTTCCGTCTCTCATGTAATTAAAAATACTGTAAAATTATATTTTGCATATGTACTCTATTATATACGATACTGTACATAACTATACATTAATACATATATAGTGCTGTACAGGTTTGTATACACAAAACTGCACTTTATGGGCAATGTAAGGGATTTTCAACAGTAATTTTGACTATACGTGATTTTCGCCTTACGCGCTGACTTTAGAACCTAACCCCAGCGTAAGATGCAATTTAGCTCAGAGAAGGCATAAAAATCACTGCAAATTCTAAGACTTTAAAGTAACTTTCCATTTGCTTGGATCAAGCTGATAAAGGAAGTGAACTGTCAGAATGGTAGTGCAACAGTGTTTAAACACAGAACATGACCTTACTGATAAACAAATACCCATATTTGTAGTATTTATTAACTACAATCTCTATAAATTCTCTCTCTAATGCTCAGAAAATAGTATGAAATACAAGCATGTAGCAGAGGAAGAAAATCAAGTATCAGTTTGTCATAATCAGACTGGTAATGAAAACCTAACGATCTTAATCAGCTTCCTTACTTCTAAAGTTCAGTAAAGACAGGTTAAATCTCTGACCTTCTTGCTAGGGCAACTGCCCAAGAGGGATGGACTATGAGGTAGATGCTTGTCTAGCACCACGTGGTCATAGATTCTGCATCATCAGTGTACCAGTGCTTTCTTGAAATTGCATCAGAATGAACATACCCCTCATCTAGCAGAAATCGAAACTATCTTAACATACTGAGGACAACCATTTCCCCCTGTTAAAATTACAACATTAAAGCCCATTAATCTTTAATATTTCTCTAAGTACTGAACTGACTGGATCAAGGTATATTGACTCAACTATAAAATGAAATATGTACCTCAATGGGAGACTGAGGCAAGTTTGAATTCAATTGTGCAGAGACAGCCCAATATCTATCCACTAACAGCAGCTGAAAATGATAAATCCTTTGCTGTCATTGGAAAGATTCTTTGTTCCAGTTGCCCCCTACTGGAAAGTTTAAATTGGCTTGAGAACCACATTCAAAATAATGCTAAAACCTTTAAGGGGTGGGGAAATAGCCAAACAAACCTGCCAACATTTTCAAATGTGGATGCTTAATGTTACCTAAGTGATCTGATGTTTCAGAGGTATTGAGTGGCTTATTAATGTTCAATGGGATGTGTGTGTAACTCAGATCCTCTCAAAGACAGGCCACTTACTTTATATATGGCTAACTTCAGACATCCCATTTAACCCAGAGGTGAGCAAACTTACAGCCCACAGGCCACATCCGACCTTTGGGTCCCTCCTGCTAGTCCCCAGCTGTTCCCCCTCCCCCGCAGCCTCAGCTCACTGCACCATGGGCACAATGCTCTGGACGGTGGGGCTGCAAGCTCTTGATAGGCAGCGCAGCTGCAGAGCTGTGGCCTGACGCGATGCTCTGTGCTGTGCGGTGGCGTGGCTGGCTCCAGCCAGGCAGCACGACTGCCTGTCCTGGAGTTGCGCCGCCAGCCACCAGTGCTCCAGGCAGCACGGCAAGGGGGCAGGGAGCATAGGTGCAGGGGAGTTTGGGGTGGGAGTGTGGATAGGGGTTGGGGCAGTTAGAGGGAGAGGAACAGGAGGGAGGGGAACGGGAGCAAGGGTTGAATGGAGGCAGGGATCCTGGGACGACAGTCAGGGAGGGGTTGGATTGAACAGCAGGGGGCTGTCAGAGGACAGGGAATGGGGGGAGGAGGGGTTGGATGGGGCAGGGGAATGGGGGGGGCTGTCAGGGGGTGATAAGCGGGGGGGGGGTCAGATGAGGGGGATGGGCGACACCTGGCTGTTTCAGGAGGCACAGCCCCCCACAACTGGCCCTCTATACAGTGTTGGAAACGTGATGTGGCCCTCAGGCCAAAAAGTTTGCCCACCCCTGATTTAGCAGCAATTGTTAAAAATTTCCCATTGTGGCAACAGTTGCTCAGCTGCAAGACCACACAGCTTAGCAGCTGTGCACAGGCAATACCAGACCTTTTTCTCCTCCCCCCTGGGCTCACTTTACCCCCTACTAGCACAGGGTGCTGTAATCTGCACTCTGCTGCACCATATCGGGCATCACCTTGCTCTGCAGCATGAGGCATGGGTCACTTGCTAGGATCAACTGGGTAAATCTCACTAAATCAATTCCTTGCCATTGCAGGGGCCTCAATCCTCCTGTTCCCTTCCCATGGCACACAATCGTTTAGTCTCCTTGAGGTCCGTAATACTTTGGCTTAATTCTGGAGGCTGGGTGTTTAGTGGCCTGCGGTATGCTGGAAGTTCAGATTAGATGATGTGGTCTCTTCCAGTCTTGAATTCTATGACTATTTATTCCAGAGCAGGTTACAAATGGTGTTTGAACAACCACTCACCCACCTAGAGGTTCCATTAGGAAAGGGCAGTTTTAATTTGAAGTAGAGGCTCACGGAATCCAAACTGAATCCACATCTACTTTAGAACTGCCTCAACCAGCTTTGGGTCCCTTTACGGTTTGTGGATGACTTGCAGTGCTATGACTCCCACCCTAGACTAGCCCCCAGCATGGGTCCTCCACTAGGGAAAGAAAAAACAGAGAAGAATCAGAAATAAAACAGTAGCACAGCGAAGAGCGAACATCTTTAAATGAACCTTTTGGGGTGTGGGGAGAGAAAAAACTGGTAGAAAAAAGAAAGCATTGAATAAAAGTGCTGACAAAAAAAGAAATCCCTTCACCATATATTTACGCACCAATTAGACAGGCCTGTGAAATACACTGACTTGCACTGCACTCCTCTCTCTGTTTATCAATATGTTTCACTTAACACCCAGATGCTGCCTTCTCAGCTCCCATATGTTTTCAAAAAGGAGGGAGGAAAAGTATTTGCTCCATTACAGACAGTTACAAAATAAACAGTTTGGAGCAGCAGAAGGGCATCAAAAATTGGCTGATCAAACCAAGAGCTTTCTTGTCTTCTTTCAGTATTCTAGGCTTTCAGAAATGATGTAGAAGAAATTACTACATTAGCAGCACATTTCTTTCCAAACTTGTAGCAAATAAAATATCTGAGCAACTGTGTGTTGCTGTATGATTGAATATGACCATTTATACAATTGATGTTGCCCTTGTTACCCAATTGCAACAAACTGTGTACCAACTATGTCATGTAAGGTGTCACTGGAAAAGTATGATTATCCTGTTTATATACATGTTTTATTGTTGTATCTGAAGCTACGAATATTAGCTGTGTATAGCATCATACATATGTGCTGTATTCCTGGGTAACACCTACCAGGTAAAATGTACATTGAGGCCAGACTGCTGTGTGTTGACAACCCATCAAAGACACTTAACTCTCACAATGAACCCTAGAAAAAACTCATTCCATCCTGATCGCTCTTCCTATGGACACCTCAGGCTCCAGAGGGGCAATGGCTCCCCCATGTAATTCATCAAACCATATAACAGCTGTTCTCAAAGTGGGGGTCCCGACCCCTCAGGGGGTCGCCAGGTGCCTCCAGAGGGGTCGCGACTCCCTGTGGCCGCCGAGAAGCCGCCGAATTGATTATTTCCACATTAGGCGGCTTTTTGGCGGACATACCGAGCCCTGTCAGGAGCGTTCGGTATGTCCGCCGAAAATAGCTGCCGAATGCGGAAGTAATCAATTTGGCGGCATTTCGGCAGACATACAAGGGTCGCGCCATGCTGCCGGAGAAGAAAAAAGGGTCGCGGTCTCAGGAAGTTTGAGAACCGCTGCCATATAAGGACATGTAACATGCTCATGTGACATTGCACTTCACCTTAAGCCAGTAGCTTTCCACAAACTGGGCTGTGAGATTTGAGAGAGTAAATTTCCAGGCAAGGATGTAAAAGACTCCTGAGATAGCTCCCATTTGCCTCTTTCCAGTCCTGATTCTCTGGACTGAGGATTTACAACAAAAAGGAGCATATGAACAATGGACTGAGGGACTTACAATCTTTTGAAAGTTACCAGAGAGACTTTACAAGCTAGCAATTTTTTCCATAACTGCTACAAATCGGATAGAAGAACTTTGCAATTATTGGTATGTATATGATCCATTAACCATTATTAATACTCTTTTTGTTAATAAACCTTTAGATTTTAGTTACTAAAGGATTGGCAATAGCACAATTATTAGATACGATCTGAGCTATATATTTGACCTTGCTATGTGGCTGATCTCTTGGGATTAAAAGAACCCTATGTTTCATTAAATTGGTTTTCAGTAACAACTCATCATAGAATTCAGTGTGTAAGTGGTGAGACAAGGGCTGGAATGTCTAAGGAGACTGCATCTTTGACTTCCTGTTAACCAATTTGATGAGACAGAAGTTTACTTTTGTTACTGGTTTTGTATAATATAATGATAGAATACCCACCACTTTGGGTGAGTCTGCCCTATTTCTCAGCGGTTTGGCATCCTCAGCTGTTACCCTGTGGCAAAGTGACAAACTCTCATGTAAAAGTACATGATGTAGATAACAAAGATACAGCTTTATGCAAAGATGAAGTTGTGTATCCTCCCGCAGATGAGAATTCTTATTCTTAATCCCTGAATGCATGGTTTGCACTTTGTACTATTAAATTTCATCCCATTTCAATTACGTCAGTTTACAATATCGTCCAGGTCTTCTTTTATGATATTCTGGCACTTCTCCATACTGGTTATACCTTCCAAACTGGCTATACCTTCCAACTACAGGTCATCCACATGTACTCCCACTTTTTGTGCCAATGTCAATAATAAAAATGTTAAATAAGATTGTTCCCAAGACTAGTCCCTGAAGAACTCCACTGGGTAACATCCCGCCACTCTGAGAGTTCTCCTTTCAGTATGACCCACTGTAGTTGCCTCTTTAACCAATTTCTTGTTCAACTTTTAATTCCCATATTAATTCTCATCTTCTCCAATTTTACTAAAAATTTCCCATGTGGAATTGTATCAAATGCATTACTGAAATCCGGGTAAATTGGATCTACTGCATTATTTTGTCTAAATAATCAGTTATCTTCTCAAATAAGGAAATCAGGTGCATCTGAAATGATCTACCTTTTGTAAAACCATGTTGTATTTTATCCAATTACCGTTCACTTCTCTGTCCTTAACTATATTTTCTTTCAAAATTTGTCCTAAGAGCATGCATACAATTGAGGTCAAACTAACAGACCAGTAGTTTCCTGGATCACTTTTTTCCCCCTCTCTTAAAAGTAGGAACTATATTAGCAATTCTGCAATGAAAGTGCATGACCCCCGAGTTTACAAATTCTTAAAATATCTTTGCTATTGGCCTTGCAATTTCACGTGCCAGTTCCTTTAATATTCTAGGATTGGAGATTATCTGAACCCCTGCCTCCCAGTTTAGTCCCATTAAACTGTCTGAGTTTGACTTTCACCTCATATGTGGTAACTTCTACTTCCATATCCTCGTTGCTATTAGCTACCCTGCCACTACCCCTAAACTCTTCATTAACCTCATTAAAAACTGAGCCAAAGTATTTGTTTAGGTGTCGGGACATGCCTATATAATCCTTAATCTCCAACCCATCCTCGATGCTTAGTGGTCCCACTTCATCTTTTCTTATTTACATGACTATAACACCTTTTACTTGGCTTTGATTCCCTTTGCAAGGTCTAACTCTGCTTGGCTTTTGGCAGTTCTCACTTTATCCCTACACTTTCAGGCCTCCAAGAGGAGCTTTCCTTACTGATCCGTCCCATGTTCCATTCCTTGCAGACTTTCTGCTTTCTCTCAATCACCTGTCTGAGATGCTTGCTCAGTAACCCTTCCCTATGACTTTTTTTCCCTTTGCTTGGGATGCAGGTAGCAGATAGCTTCTGCAACAATTCCAAGCCTCCTCCACATTCAGATCCTTGAGTCCTTTGGTCCAATCCACTTCCCTTATTCCCTTAATTTTTTTAAGTTAGCTCTTTTGAAATCAAGCGCCCTTGTGGCAGATGCATTTTTGTTTATCCTTCCATTTAATTTAAACTGAATTAATTTATGATCACTTGAACCAAGGCTGCCCTCTACAACCAGTTCTTCTGAGATCCTCATTACTCACCCATACCAAATCTACAATGGCATCACCTCTTGTTGATTCAGCAAGTATTTGTTGAAGAAATTGGTCAGCTATCACATCCAGGAAAATCTGGGTCCTACTATTATTTGTAGCACTTGTCCTCCAATATGTATCTAGGAAGTTAAAGTCTCCCATGATCACACAATTCTCAATAGTATTTATTTCATTAAAAACATTAAGATGTCTCTATCCATATGCAAATTGGATCCTAGTAGCCTGAGGCACACTCCAAACACTATATTAGGGGAACCTCCAGTAGCTTTCTTCCCCAAAGTGATTTTGGTCCAAACAGATTCTGTCTTACCCATTTAATCACTCAATTTCTTTACCGGCTACCTCATTATTAACATACAATGTTACTCCATCACCTTTGCTTTTATTTCTATCTTTTCTGAACAGCACATACCCTTCAATACCTATACTCCAGCCATGACTACTATTTCACCATAGTTCTATTATCCCTGCAACATCTGGTTTCACTTTCTGCACCAAGAGTTTTAGTTCCTTCATTTTGTTGCCTTGCATTGGTGTACAAACATTTTAATCGTTGCTGCTTGGCTTTGCTTACGTTCCTTGCCCAACTGGGTACAGTCATTCTACTGCCAATATTGCCTATCTGACTGGTATCAGCACTATCCTTCCTCTTAAGGTCCATGCTTCTATCCTTTGCTGTTCCTTTCTCCTTTGCTGTATCTGTTCTTAATTGATTTTCCTCCCTCTCAGTTAAAAATCAGGCATGGAGATTACATGAGCATCTCCCAACAGTCTTCCCTGAACTCCTAGTTTAAATCTCTTTTAATAAGCTGTGCCAACCTCCATCCCAGAAATCTATTTTCCCTCCCTACTCAGAGTCCATCCCATGAGAACTGTCCTCTGTTCTTGAATGTCTCCCTGTGGTCAAATACTCCGAAGTCCTTAGAGCACCATTGCCTGAGCCAGTTATTGATAATCATAATCTTGTCTCGCCTTCATTCTCCTCCTGTTGGGACAGGCAGAAGCCGGCTGAAGATCACACTGAACCTCATTTCCTTACGTGTCTTCCCCAGCCTCGGATAGTCTGTCTTGATATGTTCCAGCAAGAGTCTAGCTGTGTCATTTGTTCTCACATGAAGAATAATCAGTGGATTTTTTTACTCTATTAGGATCCTCTTCAGCCTATGGTCCACATCCTGTATCTTAGCTCCTTCGAATGTACTGGGGGGACAATTTTTTGTTTCAAGAAGTAAAGGAAGTAACCTGGGGACAGCCATTGTAGACTTGATTCTGATCAAAAGGGAGACATTGGTTGTGAATCTGAAAGGTGGAAAATGATTTGGTTGAAAGTCAAAATTAAATGATAGACTGAAGGACAATGGAGTTCAAAAAAGTAGACTTTAACAAACTCAGAAAACTGATAGGTAAGGCCCCATAGGAAGAAAATCTAAGGGATAAAGGAGATCAGAAGGAAAGCTGATACTTTCTCAAGGAGACAATATGAAAGGCACAACTACCAGCTATGCTGACAGAAAGCAAAGATAGGAAGAATAGTAAGAGGACAATATGGCTCCATCAAGAGTTCTTTAAAGACCTTGTCATAAAAAAGAATCCTACAAAAAGTGGAAACAGACAAAAGCGTAGCACAAACATAAGAACAAAATCAGAAAGGATAAGGCACAAAACGAGTTACACCTACCAAGGGACAAAAAAAAAAAACAATAAAGGAACAAGAGAAAGATGAAGGAAAGTGTAGATCCTCTACTTAGTGGGGAAAGAAAGCTAATTACTGATGACAAGAAGTCTGAGATGTTTAATTCCTAATTTTGCTTCAGTCTTCACTAAAAAGGTTAATGGTGACCAGATTTTCAAACACAATTAATATTAACGAGAAGGAACGCAAGTCAAGATAGAGAAAGAACATGTTAAAGAATTGAATACAAGTTAATAACATGATGCAGTTGTGAAAAAGGTTAATATCATTCTAGACTGTATTAGCAGTAGTGTCATATGTAAGACCCAAGACTTAACTGGTAAAGTCTTAGCTCGAGTGTCCAATTCTGGTTCCACACTTTAGGAAAGATGAGGACAAACTGGGGAGAGTCCAGAAGAGATCAACAAAAATGACCAATGTGGAAAGGTTAAAAATACTGGCCATGTTAAGTCTTAAGAAAAATCAATCAGATGAGTGACCTAACAAGTGTCTTCATATATGTTAAGGGTTGTTATAACCTGCGTCGGGTCAGAGGGCTGGACAAGACGACCTCTGGAGTCCCTTCCAGCTCTACATTTTATGATCTTACAATATATAGCAAAATGTACTACAATTTTCCAGTGGCTATGTGAATTACTATTACAACTAACTGGAATTAGAGAAGAAATTATCTGGGTGAACAAGACATGTAAATTAACATCCATAATAAACAAACTTCCTTTGACAATGACTAGTCAATGCACTATTTTCTGCTGACAAATTTAGAATTCTTAAAAGGCTTACTGGTTGCAAATAGCAACATTCACCCCTCTTCTTCCTCTAATACGGCATGCAAATCGGAAATGTATCAGTATTGCACACAATACACAAAGAAAAAAACTTCACACAGGTGCACTGGCAGAGGGGCGAGGTTCACTCTAAAGTAATTTATATACTGTTTCATACACAAAATAAAAAGGAATGAGAAAAAGGTTCATTCATTCTATATGATTCATGTCCAATTTGATCAAATGCATCATTATTTCTCCTTGGGGCTGGCAAAGGTGTTGTCAATGGTCCATATTGTAGGCAGAGTGGCATTCATTAAAATATATTTTGCGAAAAACAATACGCCAAGGCCTTGGCAACTGTAATACTACTAATGCCAGTGGCTCACAATTTTACAATTCAAATCGTATAATGCTGGGATGATTTCCATTATTGTTGGCAGTTAAAGTATAGTTAATGTTATCAAACATTTCAGTTTGTGATTATAAACCAGATATTACAGGCTACATGTTGGTAAGTACCACTGAATAATTCAGGGAACGGACTATTTGATTTTCACAGAGAAAATAATGTTTCCTCAATGTTGAAAATAGATCACATAAAATAAGAGCAAGAAGAGAGGAGGAGCTGAGAACTGCAATCCACGGCTCCAACACGCTTCTGAAATTTGTCCTGTGCCCATTCCCACATGCCCATACCCCTGCCAGTCAAGAGACAAAGATGAGAAATAAAAGGGGAAGGTTTCCTAGGAGGACGGAGGGAAGTTCCATGTTGTTATGGGCAACTGACAAATGCTATCTAGTCTCTATAGCAATGTGAATGTGGAATGAGGGGAGAAGTGTAAAGAAGTTGACCACATATGGGCTCCCCCACCTTTTAATCATGTTATCTTTAAAGAGGAGAAGAAAGGATGGTACAGTGATGAAACTTGGCAGCCATTTGTCTCCCAGCAAAAATCTGCTACAGCCATTCCTGGTGGCACACACTACCTCCTGTCTAATCTTGTTTCCTTTGTAGGGATTTCAATTCAGCTTTACTGTGGACAACACTATAATTCAAAGTGCCTAGTTTACTGGTATACGTTCCAAAGTTGTATAGAATTAAACTAGTATCAGAGGGGTAACCGTGTTAGTCTGGATCTGCAAAAGATCTACAAGACTGTTTTTCGCTAGAATTAAACTGTACTCTTAAGGAAAGGAACTTTGGCACTAGGTGCTAGACTGTAACCCCTAGGGTACTGTTTCTGTTAGCAACAAAAGGGAAAATATGTTTGAAGTAACATGTTTCAGCTATTCTCTATGTGGATTCATTTTTCACTAACCTCCTAGAATGTTCTGGACTTTTGTAGAATCTCATGGAATCTTCCAGACTTTCAGAGAACTACATTTTCCTCAGACTCCTAGAATGCTGTCAGCCATGCCCTCACGGGTATATAAGGGAGGTGGAATCTCTAATAATTCAGTGAAATATAAGAATGAAGTGAAATGAAGTGAGAGCCCAGCTGTGATATTGTGAACCTTGTTTTACTGTGTAATTGTGAAAGCATATTTGTGTTTTAAGACTTGAAGAGTGCCAGTAGCAACTAATAAGGCCGTATTTAATAAGACAGAGAGATCTATTGAATCCCTATCTACATAAGAATATAAAAACGACAAGTTACTTTTTTTTGGGCCATACTCAACACGTAATGTTTGATGACTTTCTAAGACTGCGGAGCACAGACTTTTGCTTTCCCTAAAATTCCCTAATACTGTCTGTTTTCCCCCACAGAAAATAAAACATGCCCCTGAAGAAGCCCTTAGGAGCCCAGTATAGGAAGCAAAAAAGCTCAAAAAAAAAAAAAGCAGAGCTCAATTGCAAGTTTGAAGCAACAGACAAATCTGATGGGAAAATATCTGAAATAGACCAACATAAGACCAGGCTTTAGGCAGCAGCAATTGTTCCAGCGCAGAAGAAATTGAGGAGTGAAGCATAAATGGTAGAAGTCCTATTACTAAGGAATTAACAGATTTACTTGAATATAAGAAATGGAAATATGAGGAAAGTGATGGAGAATCATTCAGCTTTCCTGGTGATATAAAGGAGAGCAATGATGAAGAAGAATGTACATGAAAAGGAGAGTAATGACAAAGAAGAATCAGTCTCGCATGGTGACAACAGCGAGAAAAATTACACATCACAAATCGATACATCAGCGCCTAATTTCCTGCTTATGGCTGGCAATCCTAAACTCTGCCAATATTGATCATATAATTTTGAATGGTCTGAGCAAAATTGAGGATTTGACATTTCCAGTAAATGAGCAGACTTTTCAATGAGCAACGCTTCTCAGTGTCACACTGCAAAAGAGAGAAACTGAACAGACATTAGCTGGTTTACTCTCAAAGTGTTCAGTTTCTGTTGCAAAATATTTGACAAGAACGCCAAATCATTGCTTGCACATTCTGGATGCAATTACTAGCATAACTCAGCTGATGCTCTGAAGCAAGATGAACAGTCACCTGGCCATTTTACAGCCGACTCCAAACGGCTGGAGGTTAAATCCAGGCTCAAGCTGAATAAATGCATAGAAACCCAGCACTGGAAGAATGTGCTCAAGCATCTGATCTCAATTACCCTCTTTCTTGGAAAGAATAATTTGGCTTCCCAGGGCTTGTTTGGTAAGTTGTTCACTGAACATAATGGTAATTTTCTCAGTATGGTACAGCTCCTTGGGAAATAAGATTATGTCATGTGTGAGTACCTACATCAAGTAGCTTGTAAAGAAGTTATGGACCATTACTGCAGCCAATCAATTCAAAAAGAATGGACTGACCCTATAGCAAGGAAGGTGCTTGATAATATATTGTTGTGGCTCAGCAAAGCAAAGTGCTATGCCATAATAATGGACTGCACTCCCGATATTAGTCACAGTTAGAAGATGTTATTTACAGTAAGATTTCTTGACGATGAGGATAGCTGTATCCAAGTACAGGAAAACCTTACCTGTTTCCTGTCTGTGGACAACTCTACTGGAAATGGTCCTAACTGAACCATTTGTGAACATTTTGAATGAAAATAAAATAAAGCTTCAGGATTGCTGTGGCCAAGGCTATGACGACGAAGTTAACATGAAGGGAAAAAATAGCGGTGTCCAGGCAAGGATCCTTGTGCTGAATTCCAAGAGATTTCATGCCTTGTGGCTGCCGTTCCCTCAGCCTGATTGCGTCAGATGCAGCATCATCTTTTTTAGATTCAGAATCTCTCTTTGGAGTACTGCAAAGGACATACGTCCTCTCAGGTGGAAGATCCTCAGATACTGTTACAAATCTGACCATGAAGCCACTAAGTGACACTCCATGAAAATGCCATATTGACAGCATAAGGCCAGTGAGGTACCAAATGACTAGGGTTTACAATGACCTGATGGAACCAGCACAGTCGAGTAAAACTGAGGCTGGAATCTGACATGAGGCACGAAGTCTGGCCGAGCAGATCACGGACTTCAAATTTCTGGTCTCATTTGTGGTTTGGCACAATATCCTGTTCCAAGAAAATGCTGTAAGCAAAGCATTACAACCTCAGTCAATGGACATTGCGACTGCTATTACTTTGATAAGAAGCTGCCTTGTGACCTAGAGAGACAATGGATTTGAAGATGCTGTCAACGCTGCCAAAGAAATGGCAGAAAACTTAGGTGTTGAGCCTGTCTTCAAGGAAACTCATCAATCAGAAGAAGAGACAGTTTGGTTATGAGGGCAGAGATGAGGCGATGGGAAGCTCTGAAGAAACACTCATGAGGGAGGGTTTTTTTGCTTGCTTGTTGACAATGCTTGAGTGTCCATCAAAGAAAAACGAGGAAGACTTTGTAGCAACTTAGAAACTAACCAGTTTATTTCAGCATAAGCTTTCGTGGGCTATAGCCCACTTCATCCGATGAAGTCTCTAAGGTGCTACAAAGTCTTCCTCGTCTTATTTACGGATACAGACTAACACGGCTGCTAATCTTAAACCCATCAAAGGTTCAGACAAATGAAGCACCACGAAAAGACCTGAATTTTTTTGTATGGCCTTGGTAAGCTGCTGGTGGACCAAAACACACTCTTCAACAATTGTACGGACCTTCACCAGATACAGACACTGGAGAATGATCGGTTGTCAATAACAAAGACCTCTATGTCAAGCTGGACAAAATCCATCAGATTTTGCCACACCGGAAGCACTCACCACACCAAGTTCTCCAATTCATTCATAATGCAGAGCAGAAGGATGGTTTTCCTAATGTGTGGACAGCTTTGAGGATTCTGCTCATGCTGCCAGTCATAGTTGCAAATGGTGGGTGCAGCTTTTTGAAGTTCAGGCTCATTACAACATATTTTCAATTGACGATGACCAATGAGAGACTGACATCACTTGCTGTTTTATTGCTTAAAAATGTCGTTGGCCAGTCTTTAGATCTCTTGGATGCTGTGCTTTAGTTCACAAGAGCAAAGGTGAGAAAAGCACCTTTTGAACTAAAGGACCAGGGTGAACATTCTGAGGCTGTCACCAATTGCAACGCTATTTAATATTGGTCCACCCAACGCTGGTGCACAGTTCAATTTCTTGTTTAGCACATTTTAGTTATTCTTAAAATTAAAATTTTTTTATAAGCTTAGAGGAAACAAAAATGTTTAATTTGCTTATATTTGGCACGAATAAATACAGATTTACAGAGATACTAGTATGCAAATGTATGTCTTATATGACAGGGATAAATCATGCATGCAAATTCTTAAAATGGGCTACAAATGCAATAAAAAATAAAGTTCTCAAAAGTTTAACAAATTGAGAGAAGGATCACGGAAGACACTCCTTGCCTGGGGCGCCATTTGGTCTAGTGCTGGCCCTGCTGCAGCTACCTAGCTTGAGTCAACTTGCCCATCAGCAGCAAAATGCTTCCTGTAACTAAAATGAGATTGGCAAGATTTTCCTTAACACTGCCACTCTCACCCCAACAAAAGCACAATTTCACTCAAAATATCTAGGGAAAAGTGATACAATGTATTCTGGTTGACCAGAAAAAAATCATTGAGACAAGAACTCCAAAAGAGAACATACCCGTTGCATACAGTTGATCAGACTGACTGTGTAGGTAGTTTTCAGTGCAAGCACCAATATAGAGAATGCTCACAAAAAATGAAAAACTCTCAGAAAGGCATTGGTGAAGAAAACATGTGACAGGAATTTCAAAAACAAACAGCCATCTCTTTGCTAAAAAGAGAAACTATAAAGCGAAAACATCAGAACAAGAAATGCTGTAGCACACCAGAAAATGTTATCACAGAAAACAAAACAAGGACTTGTCTAAGGAGAAAGGAATTACAAAATATTATAAAAGCCATTAAAAAATTCACGTAACTTACTTCCACAAATAAATAAATGCCAAAGAAACCTGCAAAGAGTTGGATTTGCTATCAATAGGTATGGGAGAATCAAAAGCTACTTCAGAATCTTGAAACACTACAAGCTCTCCTCTCTCTGTCTCTCACAGCAGGATGGAGGCCAACTAAGTTTTGATCGTTCGGGGCCTTAAAGACAAACCATCAACTTGACTTTTAGACAGTCTCCAAAAATATGTCAAAAGTAGTATCACATGTTACACTTGTTCCAGCCAATTTCTGTGACTTTATACTCACACTTTTCTACTTTTAAAAAAAATCTGCTGATATATTATAGACTTGCAAAAACAAAAACAGCAGGAACTAGCTATATGGGAGCACAGTGAAACTGACTAAACAAAGCACAAGCCAGGCAAACCAGGAGAAATTATTTTTCTCACTAATCTGTTTATCCTTCTTTTCCCTAATAGTATTGCTGCCTCCAGTGGATTGCAATTGTTGGTAGCAACAGATATAACATTAACGTAGATTGGTTGCTGGTGTTTAAATCATTGTATCATTTAACTCTGCTCAGAGCATGTCTGGACACCACCACAACTAAAGCATCAAGTGTGCAGGTATAACCCATTCACCTCCTCAGTGTGGTGTTCTGTCCCATCTAGTGGTACCAAGACCACTTAAAGAGAGAGATTAATGAGTTTGCTCTACAGCAGTGGTCCCAAACTTTAACAATCCATGAACCCCTTTTACTAAAATGTCGAGTCTCGTGAACTCCCTCCTAAAAATGAATATTTCCAGGGAATTTCTTCCTTACCTCAGCATAAATTATAAAAGCAGTGATCTTGGAAATATAAAATTTGTTTTTATGACATGCTTATTACACACTGTGTATTAAATTATTCTTTATCATTACAGTATTTTTATTACATTATGAAAACAGCATAAGTTTTCCAAGAACTCACTTTTGTAGCTTGTATCACTTTTGATTAAGCCTGTTATAAGACAAAGCTCCTATCAGAAGTGTCAGTAGAAAAAAGGGGTGTGGGGCCAAAGCCCCCACATACCTCAGGGCCTGGGGGGGCACAGCCAGAAAAGGGGAGGCCACGGAAAAAAGGAGAGGGACCCATGGGAGGTGTATGGGGTGTCATGTGACCCTCGTCACCCCCCCATACTGTCACCTCTGGCTCCTGTGTTTCATCAAGGGGTATCAGATGTGAAACCAAATGAACATATTTCAGAAGCCAGCTCAAAGAGTTCCTCCTACACAAGCATTCAGGACTTGAGCAGTCCAGGCAAACAAACAAAGCTTAAACTTGTTTTTTTAAAAATTATTATGAAGAACGCTAATAGCCTATTTCATTTTAAAAACAGCAAAATATATCCACCTCCCTTTCTATTTCGTAAAAGGGGTCTTGAAGTTTAAATCTCCTCACCTGTGATAGATATGCTTGCTTTGATCTGCTTCACTCTTGGAAGTCCCCAAGGTTCTGGACTGCTGGCCCTGTGCTGCCTGGGGTGCCTAGGAACAGCTCTGTCCACCATTAGGGATTTTTTTCCTGAGAATCCCCTGTAACATTTCATGAACGCCCAGGGGTTCACAAACCCCAGTTTGAGAACCACTGCTCTATAACCTTAACAGCAGCCAGCTGACCTTCAGCTCAGGTGCTAGGAGCTCATGTACTAAGCTCCAGAGGCCCTAGGTTCAATCCTGCCTGCTGACAACCGGGGTCTGTCAGTGTTACAAAGGCACCTTGTTTGCAGTAGTGCTCCCACTTCCACATTCCTTCCTTTGTATAGGTTGTGCTTTCTCCCTAGTGCACCTTTTTGATCTCTATTAGGCTCACATCCTCCACATCACTCTTCACTCTGAAATGGAGTGCTAGAATCCCCTGTGCTGACAGCAGCCTGTTGCTTTTGCCTCCCTGTTCCCTAATGTAAGGGAGGCAGGCATTTCTTTCTCTTGTATAACTTCCCCCTGCAAATAGAGATAGGGAAGCTTTCTCCTATACCCGTCTACCTCATCTGTTCCTGCCCTCACCACTGTCAAGAAGGAAGGAGGAGACAATGAGGAAGCTCTCTCTTTTCTTGCTCTCTTCACACCAGGGGGAAAGGAGATGACTGGAGATACTTCCCCCCTTCCTATGTATTCTGAAGAAGTCTGGAGGATCTTTGTCCATTCATCTGACCCTATCAACCTCAGCCACAACGGGCCTAGACAGAACAGAGATTATTGGGCCAAATTAACTGATTATTCTCTACAAGATTCCCCTTCTCTCCAGAATCCATGTTGTTGCTATTAGTGTTCTCCACTCTCCTGTAACTGAAGGTGAAATAACGTGCTAATCAATGTAGCAGTGAAGCTGGAGAAGGTCGACCAGCAAGGCCGTCAAATTCAGGAAAGCATTCCTTATTCATAAAAGTACTTAAGCACATGTTCGAGTCTCATTAAAGTCAATACCACACCTAGTTCTTATATAACACTTTTCAGCCATAAAGCTCACAGTACTTTAAAAAAAAAAAAAAAAAAAAAAAAAAGGCAAGCATCATTATCACCATCATGTACATGGTGAAACTGAGGTACACAGATTAAATGACTAGTCCCAAATCACACAATACCCAATGCTTTCCTGAATAGTTTGGATTTAAGCACAAGCTTAATGGTTTCCTTGAATTAGGGCCTAAAGCAAAAGTAGGAGCCAGTGGGGCAGGACAAATAGGAGTAGTTAGTGAAAGGGGAGCTATGTCCCCAAAAATCACCTTCCCAAAGCTATGTACCCAACTACATATCTATTAAGCAACCCCCTCTTCCCCTGCCCCAACAAAAGTACTGTAGCCACAAGGGACAAATCTAATGGAGGAGGAAATCCAGGAATAACTGACGGTTACTGTAAAGAACTCATGTGCAAAACACTAGCTCTTGTCAAATATTTCTTTTACTTTTAAATTACTCTCTCAAAAATCTAGGACAGGTTTCCTAATAATTTCCTTCTAAGATGAAGAGAGAAAGCATTTTGTTCTAGGTGTGGTGAAGTCTGCATATTTGAATTCCAGAAACAGACATCTGCATCTGGGAGGACAGAGGAAACTGCATGTAATGCTCCCTTTAGTCTACAAAACAAACAGCCGCTGAGTCTCAAGCAGCGTATTGTTTAAATTCAAAAGCAGTAGAGCTCTAGAACTGTCTATCTCTACTCTCAGCAGCTGGGGCTAGCAGGGGAAATAAGAACTACCATGGAGGATACATTGAGAGTTTCTGCCATGAAAGGAAACAGTGCTAATAAATGAAAACAAGAAGTCAACAAGAGTACAGCAATTTTTTTTAAAGCATGAAAAGTTCTGGCCTAACATGGGAAAATGTCACCCAATTAGCATTCATGATAAGATATGTTCACAGTTTATAATTCTCTAGTCTTTGAAGACTCCAAGAAAAAATATTTGAATGTTCTGTATAACTGGCTGGGACACTAAGATTTGAATTTTACATTTTTTAACAACGCTTTTGAGTGGTAGGGAACTGATGTGGAGAGAGGGCATTGTTCGTTTTTAAATTATTGTTGCCTGTTTGATAAACACTCTCCAGTCCCCAAAGGAATGGACGCATACGTTGGCTGAAAAGCCATGGTTAAAGCCAATTTCCTGTCTACAAATAAAGTTCATTATTCAAACTGTCATCCTGAAGCCTGATAATCAATTTGAGAAGCTCAGGACAAATTACTGCATTTTAATAGAAAATGGTGACAACTACTGTGCAAAAAGCTTTTTTTAAGTTACTATTTTATTATTGCAGAGCTCAAGAGGCAAAGGACACTAAGTTTTTAGAAAAATGCCAACACAACTGCACACCTTATTACTCCCATACCTCACACAGTACATCTTCATCTCCATTGCTTTTCCTCCCACTACTCAACTCTTTTTTCTTTTGTTTCCTATCACCATCCCCGGACCTTTTAATTTATTTCTGTGCTATTCATGCAAGTCCTTATCCACAAATACATGTGTTCCTTTCCTTTTTGCTAGCCCAAGCAACTCCTGATCCTATCTGGTTTATTTCCTAAGATTCCAAGCACTTCCCTTTTGCAAGTTATTGCATAGTTCCTCTATTAGCAGTGGCTGTTTTTTTGCTGTAGCACAACGGCCAAGTGGTCGGACAGTCAAGCAGGCTGTATTGGCTCTGACCAATGCAACAGAATTCTTAGTGTGGTTCTAGTCTCAAAAATAGCATTGGGAAATTCCATGTTTACTGTCTCTCAAAGTTTCCACATCAAATGTGTCCAATTTACAAGTAAAAAGATGCTTTTCTAATTGCCAGCCCTGCAAATTCAGTGTGAGCTCTGAGAGAAGCAAGTTGGAAGCTATGTCATGCATTATTCCCAGTAGTACTTTTTTTTCCAGGCCCAATTAGCCCCAATTTGCATCTCTACAAACCCACTACCTTCAAATTAGGCCCTCGGTGTCACCTGCGTAAGCCTCATCTCCTCTTAACCTTCAATTTGTTTATATAGGTACAGCTAATTGTAACTGGGTAAATAATTCCATTAATAATGCACTGATTGAAAAGAATCTACAGCTTGCATCTTCATAGCTGTGTTGGCTGTGCAGGAGTAAAAAAGCAGTAAAAGTGTATCTGTGTCCTTAAAGTGAGCTGGCATGAGGGAAAGCCAAGAGGAAGCAGGTATCTGTTGAGTAAGAATGTGCCGTTTAAAAAGAATAATTTTTCAGAAGAAACCTCACACTTTAAAGACAGTCACTGGCCAAGTCCCATTACAACGGAACTGTCTGCGTGTGATATGGAACTAAAGCTGGTTGAAAGATTTCTGAAAGAACAGTTTTTCTTCAGAAAACTCTGAATCAACAAAAATCAAAATATTTCAGGAAATCTATTTGATTGACATTTTCATAGGAAATCATCAAAACATTTTGTTTTGCCTTTATTGGTTTGACTTATATTACAGTATATTTATAATCATATAACAAAAACATTGAAATGAAACATTTCAGATTTATCAAAACCAAACTCAATATTTTGGAATGTTTCATGTTGTGAAGAATTCCAAGATCACAACCTTCTGTCCCAAATTGTGGCCAAAACCAAATTTTGAAAATTTCCCATTGAATCGAATTTCGACCTGCATTACATGGAACCTATTGGGATACCTCAAGGCTGAATCTTGTGACTTTCTTGCAAAACATTTTAAAAGGCTGCCTTAATATTTACAGATGAAGATATGGATGGACAAGAGAGTGAAGCCTCTGAGGCTATGTCTACATAGCTGGCAGCTCTCTACAACTTTTTCTGCAAGGAATGTAATTTAGATTTTCACGAGGAGAAGCAATCAGATACATAATTATGAAATCCCTTCCCCTCGACCTTATTTCCCTTTTGTAAGAATAGGGATTTTCCCAACAATGTTCTGGGCCATATTCCCCTCCTAATAATGCTGTGCACTAATTAACTGACACCCTCTCCTCCAAAAGGTAGCAGCATTTCAATGGTGCTTTTGCATATAAAATTTGTGAAGTATCCTAGAAAAGTAGGTAATGCACCCATACAGCCAAGGAGTATTTTACGCATGCTAACTATCCTCATCATCTGGTGCCGAAGTTTCTTTTAGCTGAGGTATACACAGCAGGCTGGGAAACGAACTCCAAGGAAATGAAGGGGATGGGAGGTTTATTTAGGTTTTCCTTTCTTTCTCCATCCTTTGCTATTCTGTTTTATGATATGCAGTCACTTTAAAAATACTGTGTTTAATTCTAAAGGGAAATCCCAGCCTCTCAATAAGCAAAACCTGTAGACAAAACTAAAAGATAATTGAAAATACTTCATTATCCAGCAACAATTAAATATTCATATGCATTATTAATATATTGCATTTGGAAGCAACATTTATGGCCCCAATCTAAAGTGAAATTGCATTTTATCCAGTCACGTGAAAGTAATGTACAACAATTGCTATGATAACAGGTCTAATCATTTCCTTTGGCTGTCTGCATTCTCCATATGTCGACTGTGCATAATTCATAGGTGATACCATATGCTGTCTACAGCTAGCATCCCTGTAAGTGTTCCTGGTAATACTTGAAAGCATGTCTTCATATATTACATTACGACATATTTGACATTTAAAAAAAAAAAAAACAGGCAAAACAATTCTACAGAACATAATTTGCCTAAAATTTACATTAGTGGTTTGATGGACATTGATGACTAACTCACTGAATTACATCACGGTTCAGTGTACTCACTAACAGAACACAAGCTGCTTCTCTTGGTCTGATTTTTAATGGCAAAATCAACTTTTTTGGCCCTAAAGCTAAGGATCCAATCCTACAACTCCTATGCACATGGATAGATCCCACTGGCTTCATTGGGATTAACAACACAAATAGGAATTATTCATTTGAGGAAAAGCCTGCAGGATTAGGATTTGAAACATCTCTGCAACTGGAGGAAAAATAAAAACTGTACTTCCTGTTTCCTGATGGACCTCTCGACCCCAGTGTCCTCTGTACTGTGACACCCAGCTGACCTCACAGCAGTGTTGCTCACATTTTTTAAGCAATTAAAATAAAAAGATAAGCAGCTGTGTAGCAAAGACGAGCACTGGTCAAAACAACAGGATACAAATAACAGGATCTCCAGAGAGATCAGTATTGTTTGAAGAGGGGAAGCAAATGAGGAAGAATATAAATTGGGATGGGGAGAGGGGAAAAGAAGATGAATGTAAACAAGTGCGTTCCTTTCATTGGAAAGAAAAAAAATTGAAGGGAGAATTTCTGAAAAGTAAATGGGATCTTAAATTGGGGAAAAAAGGCAAATAGGAATGGTGACAAGAATAGCTTTGTAAATTTAAGGTTTGCTTTTACAATATTTACTAAAATCTAAGCCTAGTTAGGTTAGATCCATTCAAAGCTTGTTTACTGTCACAGTATATACACAAGAACCCAGGAAAGTAGTCATGAAATCGAATTCAGAAACAAGGCAGATTCGCTAAATCAGAACACCTATTTCTCATTTTCAGAACATGAGTGTCATTAAAAATCTAAATGACTTAACCGACACGTCTCTTACACTGGGGATTTCACAAGCATCATTAAAATAGTGTTATATGTAATGGAATCAAGGAATGACGGAAGTGAGAATTATCCATAATATTTTTATGAATGATATGCATAGTAGTTGACCCATTTGGCTTGGTTTCACTATCTAATGGATGCAGAAAGGTTAAAATGCTTCTGGGGCAAAGCAGGAGATATGAGGTGTTTGTGTCACAGGGTGGTATGAATGAACTACCAAGGGCTTACTGAAATCAACACATATCAAAGGAGGATCCTGGAAAGACAACAGGAATCCCAGTGACTGAATGACTGACATGAGGCTCAAGCAGGTGGAACATGAACTCAGCATGGTTTTGAAACTGAAGGTCAACGACAGGAACCTGTGATAAGAACTAGGATCTCATCTGGAATTGAGACAAAGAAAAAATGCCAAGATGGCTGCTACAGCAGTTTGGCATGGTGGAACCCTAGCTTTGGCCAGTCTGAACTCTGTCTTAATCTCTGCGCTAACCCAAGGACTTCCTGACATTGTATTCCAGTTGCCTTATAAACCTTACTCCATTTTGAAAAGGCTGCCTGGTATCACTGCAAATGCTTACTAAGACCATTGATCCCTGAAGGGGTAAAATCTCAGAACAGTACATGTCAGGCAGACTCACGGTTCACAGCTCATGGTAAGAATTAGGAGTGCTGGAGCTGGGAGATTCAGAGTTGGAGGTTTTGAGACTGCATGTCCTACTCTTGTGGAAAAGTGTGACTCCTTGGGGACCTAACACACCAAAGGAGGCTGTGTAAAGGCTGGGGCACAACAGAGATCTTGTCAACTCCAACAAAAGGACATTAGACACTAAAATTCTGATCCCACATAGACTTATGCGTATACTTAACTTTAAACACTTGACTGCAATGCAACTATTCTAGTGATGAAAGTTAAGCATGTACATAAGTCTCTGAAGGATCAGGGCCTAATAAAGGCCTGACCCACACAGCACTGTACACACACAACTACTCCTGAACTTAATGCGAGATAAGAATACTCAAGACTTCACAGAAAATGCTCTTCTTCCCACAGGATCAGGCTCCAAATTGTGATATAAATATAAACAAAGAAGGCCAAATGTCCAGCTATTCTGGGCACCATTATTATTTAAATAAATGGCATAAAGCACGCGTATACACACACACGCCAAGAATAATTGAGGCAACAATGTGTTTTCCTAGAGAGTTTGTCTTTGGCAGCAGTGGACCTTTCTGCATATTATGATTTGGTCACCCTTAGATCATGTAGATCTCACAGGACTTTCATGCATGCAGATGCATTTCTACAGATCCATGATCAGTGCTGCATTTGCAGGAGAAACATGAAAGTAGACACTAGCACGGTTTTCTCTAAAGCACTGTTAATGGTTCAGTGTAAATCCATCTTCTTCCCACATTTGAAATGGCTCACTTCAAGAGTATTGCAAACTTTACCCATGTTTAAAAAGGTATTTGACAAATTAGAGTGAATGTTAAAAATATTATACAATACATATGTTGAGAAAAGAGCATCTGTAGATCTGGGTGTAATGCTTCGATTAAAAACAAACTTTACACTTGTGGATAAAGTCATAAATACATATAGTGCATAATCAGCAATAACCCAAATTTAGGTGAATGAATTAAGAATACATTTTAAATGTTTAGCATCCATGCATTTGGATACAACACTAGCGAAAACTGTTATAAAATTCAAGGGGTTTAAGTAAAATCAGAGAGCCTTTAACAGAACTCTCATTAAAGGATAATACCAGACTATACAGAAAAACAGAAGTGCATCTATTAATTACAAATTAAGAGTGTTGGGACTTCCTGATGGAGCCAAGATAGTTAACAATGTAGAAACTTTTTCAGCAATTATAAAAAATTAAAATAGAAGCTTGATTTCTCTCCCCGTGGAAGTTTCTAAAGCATTTTGTATTGGATAGTAATTTTCAGTTAATTCTACCAACAATAAAAACAGTTCATCCTGTTGACGACACTCCAGGTCAACTCCAGATTGCATCCATCATGGTAACATTTGATTGATATATTATTACTGATACTGTACTGAAGCTTTGTTCGGGTTTTGTTTTCTTTTTTTTGGCTCTGGCTCAGTAGATGAATCTCATCCCCCCATCCAAAAACACCCCCAGCAAAATAAAAACAAACCCCCTACCTTGAAAGCAGGTTTTGTGGGTGATGGGTCTGATATGATGAGTTCTCTTTTCTGCTATATTTCTCGTTCTCTGGCATTAAACAAAGTAATACTCTTAATGACCTGGAGGAAGCTGAATATTCTGACTTCACTTTATTTGGCTCAAGATAAACAAAGGAAGATGGAGAGAAAGATGAACTGGAAGATGTGTATGGCTCAATGACTGATTTAACTACCAATTAGATTATACCAGCATTCTGATTTTGAGTTATACTTTGAGCTATTTATATCACAACAGTTCCTAGAAGCCCCAACTGACAAAATGGGACCCCATTGTGCTAGGCACTGTGTACACACACAGAGAGAGAGAGAGAGAGAGAGAGAGAGAGAGACTGCCCCAAAGAGCTCACACTTAAAATAAAGACGGAGAAAGGAAGTATTACTATCCCCACTTCACAGTGCAAGAGAGAGAGAGATTAAATGGCTTGCCCCAGATATTTGGGAAAGCTGAGAACAGAACTCAGATTTCCAATGACCTTATTGAGGCACTTAACCGCAAGACTATACCTGTATCTCCCCCTGTGTTGAGGGACGAAAATACACAGACTTCTCTGAGTTCTCCCCATAATTCACTAGAATCCCATATAAATGTGACTGATTCCCTCTCTTTTTTTTTTTTTAAAGTTACTAGGACAATATCTTTTCAATTCTATTGTCTGACTCGTTAATTGGAGTTTTTGTGAATCATCCGTAGTTCAACCCAAATTGGTTGACTGCCTTACTACATTCTTGTCTCATTTCCATTAATATTTTATAAGTTTCATGGGAATTTATCATGTTACATTCCAGCTCTAAGTGTTTAAGCTTCTCTTCTAAATGGTTTATTTTAGTGGTTACTTGCATCTTTTTGCTGGTATGACAGAAACAGTTTGCTCTCAGAGGTAGGCCTTTATGGAGTCCCAAAGGCTGCAGGACTGATCAGTCTTTGTTTCTGGAGGTAGTTTGCAAAATGTGTGATACTTGAAATGTGTTTTTTATTGTTTAATGTATTGATACACTGTTGCAATGCTATATTATTAAAAGTTCCACCATCAGGCTCTATTATGCCTTTGGAGGAAGGTTTCAAATGCACCAGCCCATATCCAAAAAAATATACCATACCAACTATGACAGATTATGAATACTGTAGGAGTGTCTTATGCAAGCTTCTAAGAATATTGATATGTAACCTAGTTGTTGAGACTGTTATAATTTTTTACTGATAAAGGGCTGAGGGAATGTTTATTAGATGCCATAATACATGAATTCAATAGGGGCTGTGGGAAGAACTGGGAAGCAACACAATGGTTTTCCAGATAAGAACATCTAAGTACACACTTGGAAAACAATGGGTCAAGCTGCTAGCTTCAAGAATGTTCCCAAAGAGTTGCACACCTTGTTGTGTAACAGCTTGGAGTTAGCAGATCAAAAGGGACTATAAATGGGGGCAGGGGAAAATGTCAAGGGGACACAGAGGAAGGTTCTCTGAAAGGATCTATAAGGAATCAGTCCATCCAGGGTCCCCATGTGGATGACAACTAGAACCCTGTAAGCAGATAAGGACAGTCTATTTTATTGTTTTTAAGATACATTTTGTTTTAAGGAGGCTGTTTGGTCACTGTATTAACCAACAGTCATTATCCCCAGAAGAAAGAGTATCAAAGAGTATGGACATACATAGACCTGTAGGGCTGGAAGGAAGATTCAAAGATCATCTAGTCCAGCCCTCTCCACTCAGGCAGGACCAAGTATACCTAGAACATCCCTGACAGGTGTTGGTATAACCTGTTTCTAAAAATCTCCAATGACAGGAATTACACAACCTCCCTTGTGACTGGTACACAGGGAATTGCAGCCCAAGGGCCTGTCTGAAAGCACGATTCCACCCAGGGTCAGGCAATGACTTGAAGCCTGAAACCTAATGGGGGTGCACTCCGAGAGATCAGGAGGGTGCACAACTGCATTTTGCCTGGTAATTGACACATCAGCTAATGTAAGACTTCAGGAGACTCAGAACTTAAAAGCACATCCATGGTGTGGCAGCAATAGCACATTAGGAAAGAGAAGGAATATCATCTGATCTAAACACATTTATCAAATGGTCATATAAAATTGAAGTCTATCATAGAATATCCTCCACTGACTAGCGCCATTCCAACGAGAGCATTTGTACAAAGAAATGCCCAACATACAGTTAAAAAGTCTCAACAATAACAGAATCTTCAAATTCAATGCCAACCATATTATAATGAGCAGTTGGGACATGCAAGTGACCTAAGTGAGTAAAACTCATTTTATTTAAACTAAATCATCTGTTAAATTTATGGATGCTTCTATAAAATCATATAGTGAGCCAAGAATACAGAAATTGCAAGGCTTTTTCTGCCAAGTTTTTAGAAAAAGAGACAAACAACCAATGGTCTGCTAAAATAAATCTCTGAGGGTGTCCCAAAAGTGCATGAAATTTCAAAGTTTAGAAGTGTATAGCCAAAGACATTAACTTAATCTAAGTTAAGACCAAAGTGAAAGCTGTAGTGAGGCTTTTAGGAAAGGGAATGAATAAGAGAATAAAGTAAGTGTGGTGGTAGAACTCTCCCTCCTGGAGGTCTAGAGTATGGGTTTTCAACATGTGGGCCACAATGCCGAGGGCTCTCAAATAGGTGTCAAGGATCACAACCATCCTGTCCTTCCAATGTTGCTAAATCGGAGCCAAGTCTCAGATATATGGGAAGAGGTTCCCTGTGTGGAAAAGGGAAAGAACCACTGGCTGAGAGGAGTACGTTGGTTTAGAAGACTTCTCTAAACTTGTTCTGTGAAGATAAAGCAATTCCTCCCTTACAAGATTTTAAATTTTAAAATTCTATACAGAATTATGAAAGTTAGAGATGGAACAGACTTAGCCTATTATAGAAGCCACATTCAGCTGAAATAAAACCCAGATATTATTTCAAGCCACATTTGACCTACTGGAGAAATGGGAGCCCTACAAATAAATACCCTAAATAAGGGCATAGTATTAGCTTGTCCCAGGTGAGCATATGATTAAACTGATTTTGCTAAACAGTTTCTCATCTTTCTTAATGTTCAGTGAATATGGCACTATTGATTTCATATCCAACATAAATACTCTACTTATTGCAGATTCCCAAAGTAAACTTCATTCTGTCCATTAGAATAGTTCACCTTTCGTCTTCCCATGTGAAAGACACCTTGGTATCAACAACTCAGATTTTGGGAGATACTCTTAGAAGACAGAGAAGGAAGTGGATTAGCGTTTTCCTCCTCCCCACTATCATGCAGAGACTACCAGCTTTACCAGCTACCTTTTCCCCCATAGGGAAAGTTATAAAGGTGTGACAATAAATGCCAAGTTACCTTAACATAGATCAGTTTCCTCTTATTTGTGTAAAGGGTAAAGCCCAACAGCCTGATTTAACACAGCTTTTGTGACAGTACCGTTCCTTCCACGATTGAAGGAGAGTCTCTCTACAGCAGATGAGTGGGTATAAAAATGCTACACATCAGAACTGTAACCTGTTACACCCATTTTAAACAGGGATACATGCCTCAGCAAAGCTCAAGGCAGTGGAGAATCAAGATCCATACAGAGAGCAAGCTAAGGAAGTGGCTCAGTCATGCTCCTGTTGCCATCAATGGAAGCAGGAATGGACCCAACAGGAAAGGGATGCTGGATTCTATTGTAATGAAGTAATCAGCTTAAGGTAATCTGGGGTTTAAGTCTTCATTGGTTAAATGTTAGGCTTATTTTGTGGTCTGATTGCTCGAAAATGTACCTGTCATGCATCTACTCCTATGGCTCATGCTAAGATGATAAATCCTTTTTTTTAAGGTCACAAGTATGGCAACCTTTTCCCCTCCTCTTATTAAGAGCAAAGGATTTGTTTCTATGAGACAAAGTGTTTTTGGGAAGAACGTTTCCTTGTGAGACTAAAATGTGTTGTTTTTGATAGCATGCACCATCTTTTTTATTTTGTTTGTTAGTGGCAGGTGTATCAGATACATAGGCCATATAAGAAAATATTTCTTAATCTTGTGCACATTATCCTCTCAACAACAAAAAACCAACAACAACATTCCTGTACTTTTTATTTGGCATAAACAGACTTTTGAGGATTCAGAGGTTATTTTATTTTATTTTTACTTTTTCCTAAATCAGCATTTAAGATGTCTAGTCTGTTTCTAATTAGCATAAATCATCAAATCAGTAAGCCTCTTCATATGAAGTGATGAAAGGTAATAAAAACATTTCATTTCCCCCCCACCTTCATTTAGCTGGACTTAAGGTGGATGCTTTAATAGTTTTGTGGTTTTAAAATATAAACCACAGAGATTCTCAAAAGGAGCCTAAAGGGTGCCCAGCTCCATTTGGATCCTGTGAAAGTCCCAGTCTAACTGAAGGCCAAGTAGTTCACAATTAAGGCAATATTTTGTAACCAATGGAATGTATGGAAATGCAGAGGTAAGACTCTCTGAAAACAACTGTAATTCTATGCTCATATCCCTGCTACTCTCTACACCACTCATGTAAGGTGGATACCAGGAACTCTGATGGCTAAATGCCATTTCAAAACTAATATACTCTAGTATTTTCCTTGCAACTGCAGATATCTTAAAATGCAATTGTTGACCCATCTATTCTCCATATATACCAGGGGTCTCAAACTCAAATGACCACGAGGGCCGCATAAGGACTAGTGCACTGGCCCGAGGGCTGCATCACTGACACGCTGCCCCCCCCCCGCATCGCTGCCCCACTCCACCCCTTCCATGAGGTCCTGCCCTTGCCCTGCCGCCTCCTTCTCCTCTGAGCACGCAGGAGCAGCAAGCCTCCCGCAGAAGGAGGTAGGAGGGCGGCGGGGAGCCTGGCTTACCGCTTCCGGCCGCTGCTGCAGACGGCTCCTGGAAAGCGCCACCCCAGCTCATTCATTGAAGCCACAGCAGCAGCGCCTGGAATCCGGGGATCGGCAGCGGCGCAGCCAGGCAGCAGAGAAGCCTTCGCTTCCGGCCCCTCCCTCCCAGAAACTGCTATGGTGTGGGCGGGAGGCCCGCCAGGGAGCTTGGCAGGCCGCAGGGAAGGGCTTCGTGGGCCGCATGCGGCCCGCATGCTTGAGACCCCTGATATATACTAACAACTTTGTACAAATGGCATCATGAGGTTACATGTATATCACATGTTCAGTCTGCTCAGTTTATATAAATAAACAGGGTGTTTGTTTTGTTTAACCTGCAAGCCCTGCACAAATAGCTTTCAATCCTGCAAAAAAAATCTTAATATACAGACACCTGCTACCTCATGGAGCCTCAATGATTTCAGCGAGGCTCCCTGCATATTCAAGATCTTTTAGCTTAGGATCTGAGGATACATCTTCACTGCAAAGATAGCATGGATGTAAGCAGCCACCTTGCAATGCCCTGCCTGAGTTACTGCATCCTCACTGGTACTGCACTCACCTGTCAATGTTGCTAGACCTTCTGTGGTATATCCCATACATTTTGGTGCAATATTAAATTGAGCTGCCCTATGATTCTTTCCCAGTGAACTGTGGGAGAACCTGTCTGTCCTTCTGGGCACAAAGGGGAACTGTGGGAACACAGAGGACTATCAGAACTCAAGTGTTTTAGCCTGTGTACTCACTTCAAAGTGGATGGGTTGCAAGTCCAAACCAATGTGGACCCTGGGCTAACCCACACACTCAACCATGCCAGCCAGCCCGCCCAGGTTTGAAAGCATCACTAAACTCAGGAGAGAAGTTTGTGTGTCTGGACAGAAGGGAAGGGTTAGAGCCAACATCCATGTCAAGAGCCCAAGCTAATTCTGGGCTCTTGTGCTGTGTTGAAGACATACCCTGAGAGATATCTCAAGATGTGTTCCGGCACATGCATCACTAACGTTAATAAAGATTCCAGTCGAACTGGGCTTTCAGTTACATGTGTGAAAATCCACTGTTCTCCATTCTGCTCTCAGTTACTTCTGCATAAGCCAATTGCTCTCAATGAGGTTTTGAGGTCTAACCAGTGGCATTAGGTTCCACTTGCAGCCTCACCTATGCAACTTAATTAACAAGTCTGATAATGATGCATGAGCCAGGGTGGTTGTTTGCTCGGTGGTGTTTTCTTTTAAATCCAGGTTTCTCTCTCAGAGTGTGCTGGCTCCACAGTGCAGCCAGGCAGCTGGAGCACCCACGGGGAAAAATTGGTGGATGCCCACCGGCAGTTCCCCATTCCAGCTCACTTCCACTCCATCTCCTTCCCTAAGCGTGCCATGTGCCCGCTTCCCCCCCCCCCTTCCTCCCAGCACTTGCACTGCAAAATGGCTGTTTCATGCAGCGGGGAGGAGGGGGAACACAGCATGCTCAGGGGAGGAGGCGGGATCAGGGTGGGGACTTGGGAAAGGGTTGGAATGGGGGCGGGGAAGGAGTGGAGTTGGGGCGGGCCAGGGGGCACGAACACCCACCAGTGCCAGGGAAAGTTGGCACCTATGTAGCCAGGAGTAAAATCTTACACACTTCCTTAAAGCAAGGAGATAAACATTTGAATAGGCAGCTAAACTGCTGAGCAAGTGGTGCCATCTTTACCCAGTCATTTTTAAGAGCATAATCACTGAGGTTTTTTTTTTTTTAATTTTAAAAAAAAAACCCAGGATGTGGGTGGGCACAAGCCCGCCCACTTCTAAAGCCCCTCCCACAGCCAAGTGGGAGGGACACTGAACCTGGGCTCAACTAATTCCGGGGGACAACAAATGAGAAAACAGGGACGGGGGTGGGGGTCAAAGGTTCAAAACGAGGGACCCGGATGGGGACACTGAGCAGAGAACCCTGCACAGCGCCCACTGCTCCTCAAAGCCGTCAAGGGAGCCACTGGATGCCACCCAGTGGAACTCTGCCCGGAGACGTGAGATCAGGGATGATCGGAAGTAGGCCCCACAGTCGCAGAACTCCCCCTCGTCTCCCATCCTTCTCCTGGTGGTATAGATGGTGAGCTTAGCCAGGGCCAGGAGGAGGTTGACGAGGAGGTCGCGCGACTTTGTGGGGCCACGGACAGGGAGTGCAAAGATAAAGAGGTGTGGGGAAAATTGCAGCCAGAATCGTAGCAGGAGGTTCTGGAGGAGCCGGAAAAGGGGCTGCAACCTGGCGCACTCGAGATAGGCATGCGCCAGGGTCTCCCTCACGCCGCAAAAGGGACAGTCTGGGGAAGTGGGGGTGAACCGCGCCAGGTACATGCCCGTGCTCACGGCTCCGTGAAGGAGCCGCCAACTAATATCCCTGGCGGGCTCAGATAATAACTGAGTTAAACCACAAAAGATGTGTTTAATTCAGAGTACATATTTACCTTAGCCACAAGGTTACAATGGGTTGAAGATGTGTGCAGATGCATGGCACCCTGCCACCTGGATAGTAAAATGTCAAAATGGTTTTACAATTTTCAGTGGTGAGGATGAGGGAAATACGTGTGAGAGGTCAGATGTGATTTGGCTAAATCTAGGCTGCCATAGTTTTGGCTTTGAGTCAAGTTATAACTTCTACTACTCTGTACAGAATGATATTAAGGAAACAAGTGGAAGAATCAAACCTTTCCATTTGAATTTTCTAGTAAACAAAAAGAGAGATGACAAAGCCTCAAGTATGTCATACTTGTTGCAAGTTTAAGAGAACAGGAGAACACTAATCCACTAGGGCTATGGTTACACTAGAGAGCTTACCACAGCGCAGCTGCACCAATGCACACTCTCTAGGGTAACTGCTCTAACTGAGGGGAGAGAGCTCTCCTGTCGACTTAGAATCATAGAATATCAGGATTGGAAGGGACCTCAGGAGATCATCTAATCCAACCTCCTGCTCAAAGCAGGGCCAATCCCCAACTAAATCATCCCAGCCAGGGTTTTGTCAAGCCTGACCTTAAAAACCCCTAAGAAAGGAGATTCCACCATCTCCCTAGATAACCTATTCCAGTGCTTCACTACCCTCCTAGTGAAAAAGTTTTGCCTAATATCCAACCTAAACCTCCCCCACTGCAACTTGTGACCAGTATTCCTTGATCTATCATCTGCTACCACCAAGAACAGTCTAGATCCATTTTCTTTGGACCCGCTCCTTGAGGTAGGTGAAAGCAGCTATCAAATCCCCCTGTCATTCTTCTCTTCTACAGATTAAATAATCCCAGTCCCCTCAACCTCTCTGCATAAATCATGTGCTCCAGCCCCCTAATCTTTTTTTTAATCCACACTCAACAAGTGGCAGTAGTTACATCGGCAGGAGTAGCTCACCCCTGGCATAGTGCTGTCCACACCAGTACTTAGGTTGGTGTAACTTATGTTGCTCCGGGGGGTGAGTGACATTAGTTATACATAAACCTCTTCTTTTTCAGTCTAAACCACTTTTCACGGAAAAATCCTGGGCAAAATACAAAAAAGTATTATTCACTTTTTTCTGATTTTCATGCTACTTTTGTATCATTCAAATATATAAAAATAACTTGTTTTATTAGAAAAATACCATATTTTGCATGGGATATATGTATTATGATAATACATTAGTCTTTGTGTATATGCAAAGCTGCCTGTTGAAGTAAGGCTGTGTATTAGTCTAGAAGATACACAAAACAAAAACAACCACACATGCAAGCTCTGAAGTGCGTGCGCATCTGAACATACTGATGAATCTCTCACTCACCACATACACATTTCAAGCTGTTAGCAGATAACGATATGAAGATTTGACACACCAAAATGGGAAGAAAATGAAAATATCTATCAGAATGTGTTTCAGAATACAGTACAAGGAAATATTCAAAAGTTTTTAAAAAATCGAAAACAAGAAAGAAGAATGAAGTTGAGCATATGCGCTACTAATGGTGTGGCCAATTATTAAATAGAACTATTAACCTATAAATATTTACAAGTCTGCAACAGTAAATTGTTTAATCAAATGAAAAGTTTTATTTGGGGGATTAGAGAAAAACTTGTTTTCTTAACCTAAAAAGTGGCAGTGTTTTGAGTTCTGTTTTAGATCTGCAGCAAACCACACTGATGAATGGAATTCAAAGTATTAATCTACAGAATAATTTTTTCCCCCTTGTCTTTCCGTCCACCAAAATAAACCTCGATATTTACCCAGAAAAATTAATATAGTTTTTTGCACTGATTTTCAACTCTTTTTGTTGTTGTAGTAACGCTGATTAATTCCCCCAGGAAAATTTAAATAAAATAAAAACTGAAAACAAAGGGTCCTAGTTATACAGTAGAACCTTTGAGTTGTGAACACCAGAGTTACAAACTGACCAGTCAACCACACACCTCATTTGGCACTAGAAGTACACAATCAGGCAGCAGCAGGAAAAAAAAAGCAAAAGCAAATACAGTAAAGTACTGTGTTAAACTACTACAAAAATAAAGGGAAAGCAGCATTTTTACTCTACATAGTAAAGTTTCAAAGTTGCATTAAGTCAATGTTCAGTTGTAAACATTTGAAACAACCACCAGAACGTTTTGTTCAGAGTTACGAACATTTCAGAGTTACGAACAACCTCCATTCCCGAGGCATTCATAACTCTGAGGTTCTACTGTACCGACATAAGAGGTAGTGCAGACATAACCTCAGGTCTGTCTACACTACACAGGTTTGTTGGCAAAAGGCAGGTTTTGTTGATGAAACAGTGAAAGTATACACATTACAAAGCTACTTTTGGCAGCAAAAAACTGCTGTTTTGTTGACAAAAGCAAACCACCTTGACGGGAGGCATAAAGCTTTTTGCGGCAAAGTTAAAATAACAAAGCATCAGTGTAGATACTGCCACTCATTATGCTGACATAACTGGTTTCCACCAGCATCCCACAATGCCTGCCGTGAGCGCTCTGCTCATTGTTTTGAACTTGGCTGCTCTGCAGGCATGTACCCTTCTCCTTTCCAAGCCCCTGGAAGTTCTGACAGCTGAGCATGCTCTTCAGCTCTGGGAGCAAAGAGCAAATCATTAAAGGGGAATTCTGCTCTGCCCCACACTAGGAACATAGCAGCAAGCATGCTGATGCAGGGGGAAAAAGGGGTGCTGCTCTGCTGTACAGAGCCAGAGAGGGAGGTGGGGACTGATGGGAGGTGTGTGTGTCCCCTTCCCCTGCCTCAGGACTGGGTGATCAGGTAGTTTGAACTTGGAGACAGCATGCTGACACTCACTGTCCCCCAACACACACAGTCTCTCTCACATATACACTCCCCACACACAATCTCTCTCACTCCCCATACACACAAAGTTTCTGCCTTCCCTCCCTTCACACACTCCCTGTCACATACACTCTCCCTACACATAAACATCAGTTGAAAAGAGTTGGCAATCAAGTAGGACGCCCATAGAATGACAGAATTGAGAAACCTGCATCACGTGACACTGTACCTGACCTAAAAGGCATTGCAAGCCCTTTCCAAAGAATCCCGCAGCCAGTTGCACAGTGAGATAGCTTCCCACAGTGCATGTCTCGCTGTATCCATGCAAGAGCTGCTAGTGTGGATGCATTCTGCCAACACAAGGAGCACAGCATGGACATGCAACAGCGATTTAATTAAAGCGGCATAACTTTCGTAAACGAAACTCTATGATGTAGACAAGGCCTCAGTCACAGTACTATAGATCTGCCTGATTTCAGATCAATAGCAGTGCTTAGAGTGGCAAGGAGCTCACAGAAGCTAAGCTCCAGCACTTTTCCCCAAGCAACAGCTCAACACCAGCACCTCTTCCAAAGCCAGGAACAATTAAAAATCATGTCTCATTTGAGAAAAAGTGGTAAAAGATATTTAAATAGAAGGGTAGAAAATTTATTTCAGTCCAAATACACATGTTCTGCCAAGTTTACACCAACATACAATATACTCCTTGTTCTCTGCTAAACAGCTTGTACCAGTTCTATGGCATGAGTTCTCCCATTTTTTTCTCTCTCATTTTAAGCACTGATTAACAGTGAAGCACATTTTTTTTTATTAGTATCATGAGCATCTGGAATTTTAATTTACTAATAGAACCTTAAACCAATCCGATAACTCTCACTGGAGACCTGGCTGCCTTATACATTTCTCAAAGATTTAAACAGCAGAACACTGTAGCGAGATCTGATATCAAAGTGTAGATGTCAACATTTAAACAAAACAGACTTCCCTCACCACCTTTGTTTAAGCATGGTGGGTCACAAACACCACAGTTATGACAAAATGGAGGCAGTCTCACACAGTTACTGGTCTATCTTGGCAATATGTGGTGACAATCCAAAATAGAATTGTAGGTAAACATTACAGATACTTTCAAAAAGTGAAATAGCAAGCTACATCATCTCATTTTGGTTCATCTACACAAAAGCTGGTAATAGATAATCAGCAGCAGAATTCAATCATCCACACGTCATACAGATTTGTTATGCAGCATGGCCTGTTTATTGCTCTTTGAATTTGCAAAGCAACAATAGACAGGCCACAAAGAAAAAAAAATGCCAAAATTGTTCTCCAAATAGTCAAAGTCTCTATTTAACTACACAGCACAGGCTGCGCCAGTACAACTCTCCCCATACGTTACTTGTAAAATTAGCAAAAAGTTATATATTTTCAAATCTCATACCAATGAGGTACATTAGAATGTATTGTAATAGGATACATGGACACAGATGTTGAGCATACTAAAATATACTTTAAAAGAAGCAGACAACCAATAGATTTGATGAAGCAGTAAGCACAACTGCTGTGGCGCAAGCTATTGAAGCAATGTGCAAAACCACTACGATGGTAGATAAAGTAGTTCTGCCAGAACAGTATGCAAAACCAGCCTAACAGCACTAAAGGCTTGCCCACACTTACATTTAAAGCACTCTTACTTGCTGGCTCGGGGTGTGTGAGAAAAATTACCGCCCCTGAGCACAGCACGTCTGAGTGCTTTAAAGTGGACAGGCTCCGCGCACTGGGAGCTGGGCTCCGAGCATTTGGAGCTAATCCTCTCATGGAGGTGGATCATCGTGAGTGCTGTGAGAACTCTCCCCCAGTGCTCATGCCCGACCAAACTCCCACTTCAAAGTGCTGCCCTGGGAGCGTTGCCTTGACATTGCTTTGAAGTTTCCAGTGTAGCCAAGCCCTAATTTAAAGAGAATTTAGGCAGCAAGAGAGTTGGGAAGCAATAGTCAGTTCAGAATTTTCTCTTGCCTATTTCCACTCTATTTGCATAAGTGCATTGGCAAGTGAAGAAATACTTCCAACGAAAAGGCAGGTAAAGAACACCACAAAAAACAGCAACCCTTAATATTCTAAAGCATGATGCGTTAGGATATAGTACCATGACACCTGAAACAAGTGTCAGTCAGGATATAGATAATTATAAAACAGCAAGTAAAAAATATCACAGGTGCATTTAGATTTATCCAATATCTATCAGAGTAGGTTGTTAGAGAGTGTGTGTGTGTTGTGACAAAGCTCTGTCCTTATCTTCATGGATCCTGCGTTTCCTGGCGGATTTTTACTAGCCTCAGCAGCTCACTGTGACCGACCCTCCACGGAGCCCTTCTCTCTCTGGAGACAAGGTCACAGTCTATTGAGCCATTTTCATCACAAACCAGTGAGGAGAAGCTATCCTTCCTGGCACAGTCTCTATTGTCTCCCAATCTCAGAGACTAATTAGGGGAGGCAGAAAGGGGGGAGCCCAGGCCCGCCCTCTACTCTGGGCTCCAGCCCAGGGACCCTAAAAGTATCAGCTAAGATGGCCGACCTTTTATCCACAAAACACAATACAATTCCCTGGGCTACTTCCCCACAGCAGTCCCCACTTCTTCAAACTCCACTTCACCCTTACCTCAGGGCCTCCTTCCTTCAGTACGATATGTTGTCCAACACTCAGTCTCACCAACAGCATAACTTCCTTCCACAGCTCCTGACACCCACAGCCACCTGACTAACTGGGAGGTTTTTATCTGGTTTCAGCCAGTCCCTGATTGGCTTCAGGTGTCCCAATTAGGCTAGCTGTTTCTACTCCTTTCTAGAAGGTTCTTAATTGGCCCCAGGTGTCTTGATTGGCCTGGAGTAGCCTTTGGCTATCCAGGGAACAGGGACCTGCACACCCTGAGACTAATGTACCTGCCTTCCAGCACTCTCCTATATCCTTCTGGTCTGACTCCGTCACAGTATATACATACATACACATACATATATATATATATATATATATATACACACACACACACACATATATGTATGCACGCAGTAATGTTTTTGTCAACAACATCCCATCACAAGTGTGTATCAAAGCCATCTATTATCCTCATAGCTTGCTGTAATTGTGGGACTTCTGACATCATTAGAACACTAACTTTATTTAAACCTTAGACACCGTGTATGTTTGTACAATTTCTATTTTAGTTGTCAAATATATTTCTGTTCTCTACTCTGAAGCAATCACTGCTCTCCTGCCAAAACAGTAGCATTATATACTTCAGTCATCTAATGAATGAAAGGGAGAGGGAGATTGATAGGTCCAGAAGCTGTTAATCAGGACAGATTTTCAGTGTTTGCATCTGACCTTTACATTTTTCAGAATTTCATTGGTCTCCCTGGTGATGGTTGCTATGATAGTTTTCAATGTTTGTCATTAGTAATGATCAAAATATGATTTTGCTGTCTTTACACAGGCTTTTCAACCTCTGTTAATTCATTTTTTGTCACTTGCTTCCTCTATAAAATAAATCACAGTGCTTCTCTTGTTCATTAGTGATTTCCTCTGGAAGCTGAATCTATACATCTATTTTGTTTGCTCTGGTTTTCTTAACTTGCCACCCAGGCTGTCTCAGTGGACTCTAAGAACACTGTGTATTAGAAAGATCTTTCAGAATTTGACCTATCAGTGCTAAGTGTCAAACACCCAGTGCCTTCAAATTCCATTAACTATGCTAGAGTTGAAGGCACCTAGTACACCTGAGACGTTCAAAATATTGCCAGATTAGGCTCCAGTTAGTTTGGATCTGGCACTTAAGAACATTAAAAAAAAAGGCCATACCAGGTCAGATCAATGGTACATCTAGTCCAGCATCCTGTCTTCCTACAGTGGCTGGTTTCTGATGCTTCAGAGGGAATGAACAGAACAGGGTAATTATCGAATGATCCATCCCATCATCCAGTGCCAGTTTCTGGCAATCAAAAGTTTAGGGATATCCAGAGCATGGGGTCACATCCCTAGCCATCTTGCCTAATAGACATTGGTGGATCTATCCTCCACGAACTTAATTATTTTTTGAACCCAGTTATGCTTTTGGCCTTCACAACATCTGCAGGTAACAAGTTCCACGGGTTGACTGTGTGTTGTGTAAAGAAGTACTTCCCTTATGTTTGTTTTAAACTTGTTGCTGATTAATTTCATTTGGTGGCTCCTTGTTCTTGTGTTACATGGAGAAAACACCACTTCCATATACACTCTTTCTCCAAACTATTAATTGTTTTATAGACCTGAAGCATGCTCCGCTCCCCTCCCCACCCTTAGCTGCCTTCTTTCCAAGCTGAACAGTCCCAGTCTTTTAAATCTCTCCTCCTATGGAAGTTAATTCATACCCTTAGCCATTTTCGTTGGCCTTCTCTGCACCTTTTCCGATTCTAACGTATCTTTTTTGAGATGGGGTGATCAGAACTGCATGCAGTATTCCACATGTGGGTGTACGAGGGATTATGTGGTGGCATTATATTTACTGTCTCTCCTTCTCTCTCTTTCCTAATGGTTCCTAACAGTGTTAGCTTTTCTGACTGACGCTGCACATTGAACAGCTGTTTTCAGAGAACTATCCATGATGACTTTAAATCTTAAAAGGAATAACACTAATTGAAACTCCATCATTCTGTACATATAGTTGAGGTTATGTTTTCCAACGTCCACTACTTTGTATTTATCAACTTTGAATTTCATCTGCCATTTTCTTGCCCAGTCACCCAGTTTTGTGAGATCCCTTTGTAACTCAAAGTCAGTTTTATAATTAACTACCTTGAATAAAATGTTGTATCACCTGCAATCTTTTCCACCACAGTTTATCCCCTTTTCCAGATCATTTATGAATATGTTGAACAGCACTGGTCCAGTACAGATCCCTGAAGGATCCCACTATTTACCTCTCAGCTATGAGAGCTGACCATTTATTCCTGCTCTTTGTTTCCCATCTTTAAACAGTTACTGGTCCAGTAGAAGGCCTTCCCTCTTACCTCATCACTGCTTAATTTGCTTAAGAGTCTTTGGTTGGGGACCTTGTCAAACTCTTTCAGAAAAGTCCAAATACACTATATCCACTCAAGAATCAGAGGGGTAGCCGTGTTAGTCTGGAATTGCAGAAGTGACGAAGAGTCCTGTGGCACCTTAAAGATTAACTAAAGTATTAGAGCATAAGCTTTCGAGGGCTAATACCCACTTCGTCGGATGCATCCGACAAAATGGGTATTAGCCCACGAAAGCTTATGCTCTAATACTTTAGTTAGTCTTTAAGGTGCCACAGGACTCTGTCACTTCTATATCCACTGATCACCCTTATCCATGTGTTTGTTGACCCTCTCAGAAGAATTCTAAGAGACTGCTGAGTCATGATTTCTCTTCACAAAAGCAGAGTTGACACTTTCCCAACATATTGTGTTAATCTCTGTGTCTGATATCTGTTCTTTACTATATTTTCAACCAGTTTCCCTGATACTGAAGTTAGGCTTAATGGCCTGGAATTGCCAGCATCGCCTCGGGAAGCTTTTTTTAAAAAAATCAGCATTACATTAGCTATTGTCAAGTCATCTGGTACAGAGGCTGATTTATGCAATAGGTTACATACCAGTTAGTAAACACAGTTCCTAATTTGAGTTCCTTTGGAACTCTTGGGTGAATACCACTTGGTCCTTATGATTTATTACTGTTAAATTTATCAATTTGTTCCAAAACCTCCTCACAGTTCAGTCTGGACAGTTTCGCAGATTTGTCACCTAAAAAGAATGGTTCAGGTGTGAGAATCTCCCTCATATCTTCTGCAGTGAAGACCAATAACAAAAATCTTTTAACTTCTCCACAAATGTCCTTGTCTTCCTGGATTGCTCCTTTAGCACCTTGATTGTCCAGTGGTTCCACCAATTGTTTGGCAGGCTTCGTGCTTCTGATTAATTACTTAAAATGTTGTCACTGTTTGTTTTTGTGTCTTTTGCTAATTTCTTCTCAACGTCTTTTTTGCCTTCCCTACTACACACACACACACTTGACTTGCCAGAGTTTATGTTCCTTTCTATTTTCCTCAGTAGGACTTGGCTTCTAATTTTTAAGAGATATGTTTTTGCCTCTAACCACTTCGTCTGTGTTGCTGAGCCATAGTGGTATTTTTGGTCTTCACTGTGTTTTTAAAAAGTTGCCATGCAGCTTTCAAGCATTTCACCCTTGTTCCTGCTCCTTTTAATTTTCATTTAATTAACTTCCTCATTTTTGTACAGTTCTCCTTTTTGAAGTTAAATGCTACTATGGTGGGTTTCTTTGGTATTTTCAACCCCCTATAAAGATGGGAAATTTAATTATATTATGGTCATTATTACTGAATGGTTCCGCTATATACACCTCTGCGCTCTACTTAGGACTGAATCAAGAATTCTCTCTCTTCCCTTACGGGTTCCACTCAAAGTCCATGGAAGTATTTTCATTGACTAATGGGCTTTAGCAGATCCTAAGTGCCTCTCTCCTGTTACTGCATGCTTGCCTTCATGCCTCTAAGCAGGGCGATCCATATTATTCAGTGTGTAAAAAAGCAACTCATTTGATTCTATCCTTTTCTATTCTTTTCTACATTATTGGACAATGACATACAAGTTTTGCATTCTCTAAAACCACACAAAATGTTGATGACTGGAGACTGAAGATGCTTCCCTATGCACTGTAGTAGATGACATAAATGTCAGACAAAACATTTTTATCTTCTTGGTCCCATCTATGCATAGTACACACTGTAGCTCTAAAGTTAAAATATCATGTGTACAATCTTTTATATTTTCAGCAACTGAATCTACTTCAATTAATGTTCAAACACTCTAGATACTACAGTTCAATTTCCAGGAGTCTATTTAAACAGCAGTGGACCTCTTCAAGATGAAGTGTCTTGTTTCTAAATACATCACATTGATCCACTAAATGACATGCTGTAACTTTCCTACCAATCCAATGGACTGTAGGAAATCTTTGAAAAAATGTTCCAGCCCCATCTTTGGCTACTCTAGAACAAGTCCCCATTTTGCAGTGAGTGCCCACTAGCTAGACAACCATTAAAAAACCCCCCACAAACTTACCCATACCTTTTTTTTTTCTGCTTCTCAACACAGGACAAAAGAAAATTGAGTTCATCACCATGGAAATAGACTACAATGTCAACCAATCAAAATGTAAGCAGAGTCTGAATAAGCTCTCCCTTGACATATAGTAAAGAACTGGTGGAAAAGACCGCAGGAACAGACTGTATTTGCACAGAAATACCTACTTTTCCTAGGGGATCAGCAAAGAGAGACCTGTGTTACTGAAGTGATCGACTGTAGCTTTTTGGGCTTAAAATTGACTTTAATACTAAATGCTGGGGTAATGAAAAGTTATTATCCATATTGTATGTGTAAAGGGCAGCATGCTCTAATTGAGGGAGATCACCCTACCTTTACCTCACTCACTATGCAGGGGGCAGCAATGCCAAATCTAAGGCCATGGTTACACTGGCACTTTATAGCGCTATAAAGCCCCCACGAGTGCTATAACCTACTCCCCGTCCACACTGGCAAGGCACTAATAGCGCTATAACTGCTGAGTTATAGCGCTATTATTAATCCACCTCCCCATGGGGAATAAGGGCTGTAGCGCAGCTGCTGTAGCGCTACAGCAAGAATGTAGACACCCACTGCGCTACAAGTAATCTCTGGAGATGCCTAGAGCCATTTAAGGCAATTGACGTCTCTTCCCTTTGTTTTGAACTCGGCTGGAGGAATGCGGAAGTACCTCTTTAGAGTTTCTTTCTTAACTCGGCAGATAAGCAATGCAAATGTTTAAGGAGGGAGCCTGTGTGAAAACAAAGCCTTCTGTGAACGGAGGCTCACTGACAGGCTTTCAGAAAAACGGAAAAACCACTGTCTCTCTCCTTCCGCATACACACAACGCGTCCCCCCTCACCCCCCTCGTTTAAAAAGCACGTTGCACCCAGCTGAATGCTGGGATACCTGCCCTAATGCGCTGCTCTTAATGCCGCATTAAGTGCCCCAAATGTGGCCATGCTATACTGCTGGCGCATCTGAGTGTGGACATACAATAGCGCTATACATATTACTGTATAAGAGGACCGCTATAACCTATAGCGCTATAATCTTGTAAGTGTAACCATACCCTAAGAGTCAGATGGGGTGGGAACCTGATGGAATGGCAGGAGCCATTTGACTATCCCACTCCAGTGTTTAAAGGACAGAGCTGACGAGACTCATTTGAGTATCCTGTTTCTCTCAGTGATCACTAGAGCTAAACTAGAGCTGATATAAGGGGAATGAACCTTAAACCTGGTACAGAGACAGTGTTGCAGTGAAAAGACAACTCAAAAGAGACAGCAGTAGAGAGGCTCCCCACTACCCAGTGAAATCACTAAAGAGTTGAAATCACTGAAAACTGGGCTAAGTAGTCGAATCTCACAACAAAGCACTGCCGCAAGAGGTTGCAATGGCAGACACACTGAGGAGCAGAGATGGAGGCATCACTACCATCTTCTACCCTCAGAGTTGGGAGACCCACTCAAACACATCCCCAGTCTCCAAACTGTGAGTGGAGTGCAGCAGAGGGACAAGAGGAGTGATATGTTAAAGATGGGAAACAAAGAAAAAGGACAGTGCTCAAGATACTATGGGGTGGGTGTTTTACTTATTGGTTGCATACTTTCAAATAATGGTTGCAGGTTTTTTCCAAATCAATGTGTTTTCTTTTATAAAAGTTTTTTTTGTTTTTTGTTTTTTTGTTGTACATTGACTTAGTATTTGCGAATAGGGAAGTGTTACCTCTTAGAGGTGCTCAGGGTAGTGTGTAGTTTTCCCAGCTACTGGGGAGGGGTGAGCTGGTTCTGTTTTGTATTGTTATGAGGAACCCCTTACACACATGGAACCCAGTGCTTGTGGCTGCCTACACTGCCTGGCAGAAGGGCTACAAAAACATGCATTTATCTTGGCATATGTTCCACTAAAGTAACGCACTTATCCCCAGGAGGAGTCTTTGACAGCTATGCTTCACCAAGAAGTGACTAGCAACAGTCCTAACAAAGATGCCCCAAAAATGAATAAATACAAAGTTATAGAGAAGAAAAAAAATTGCTTACCTTTCTTTTAATAAAGTATGGTAGAACGTCTTCACAGTTGGCACATTGAAATGACAAAACTAATTTATAACTATATTTCTTATTTCTCCACCCACCACTCATCTGTAGCATTGGAAACTATTTGACAGGTTCAAATATACTGAAGGTGAATTTTAAAAAGATGGACTATTCAGAAGATTTTACAGGCAGAATTACTTGCAGGTCACTCCGACTGCAGGTTACCCCTATGCAGAAGCAAACACATTTCTAAAATGATACAGCTGGTTGGGTTTTTTTTGACAAAAAATTGGGTTTTGACTAAAAATTGTGTGCAAAAAAGTGCCTGCTTTCCACAAAGAATGAAGATTTTTGTCAAAAAACAGAATATCTTGGAAACATTCAGTTTACAGCTATAAATTGAAATATTTTGTTTCAGAATTGCACCATGGTGCACCTAGGCAGTAACAGTCCCCATTTTCCTCTGAGACACAGGTTCTCTGGCCACACTACTTATCTCATGATACGCCAAGGCCAGAGGCTATCACCACACATCCTCCCCTCCCCCCACCACCAAGAGGGAAGAAAATGCTGCATCATGGGAGATGTAATGCAGCCAGAGAGCTTGACTCACAGAAGAAAATGGGAGCACATAAGGCACCCAAACTACAAATAAAAGATCACATGTGGTTTAGTGGGGCCATTCTGAATTGAAATATTTTGATTTTCAAAATGTTCCTGAAAGAGTCAAAAATTTCCATCAGATAGAATCCCCTATTTTTCACCGAGCTCTACTAAACAACAACGGTTGGGAAATATTGGTAGAACTGATCAATATACTTCTTGCATTATACCCTTTTGGATCAAGAATTAATACATGAGCAGAATAAACCCTAATCTTAGCTGGAAACAAAACATGTCTTCTGCGATACAGTTGTGAATCTCTCTTAGCAGAATAATTTTTAAACATCTCGTATTGTAGGTGTGACATATTGAACTATTTTAACAGACTGATCTTTATTTGTTGGCTTCTGTTAGACATAAGTTGAGACACGGCTCTTTTATAACCCTATCTCACATGGCAGGGGACAACTGTCACTAATTCAAGTGATTATGGTTACACTTACAGTCCCCCCAGAGGAGGAAAAGCATCATTCTAAAATACAGTTCTGACCTGATAAACCTTTAGTGCTTTGCCTGGATGTCATGAATGTTACAGTCTTCTCTTCTTACAACTCAGGATCTCAGAAGAAATTTAAATAGTATTTTTCTTAGTTATACTGAAAAATAGAAGACACACTTCAGGGATAAGTGTCAAAGCAAATATGCCCAATGGATAAAGTTGACAATTGTACTATTCTCTATGGAAGCGATGGTTGCCAGAAAAATTATACTGATGGAGGTCAAAAGTGAGGAGAACATTCAAAAGCTATCTTAGAACTAAATTTAAACTCCATCGACACAATTAGATCTAAGTATAGGCTTTGGGAGAAAAATGACTAAAGAGAATAACTTAGTCAATGCATAAGAGCCTGAATTCTACCTCTGATGGTGCTTGAAACATAAAATATGAGTATCCTGAAGGCAAAAATCCAATTGCTTTTCAAATTCTCCTTGAAAAAGCAGTGTTTTTAGATGTTTCAATAAAATTTTCCACAACCTTCAAAGAAACCTAGCTATTCTAAACACTACAGTCACATGCCAAATGGTCAAAGCTCAAAACATTTATATCTGGAATAAAGAAATTTCCCATGGTTTTAGCATATTAGAAACCAGTGAAAGATGAACACATTGATTATTCAAAAAGAGATCAAGAAACCAGGAACTCTGAGGTCAACAGGGATGAGAAGAGATTGAACAGTGTCATTCCTGATTTTCAAATTATTTTGTGGATGAGCAGAATTGGAGGAAAGGCACAGAGAAGTCCCTGGCTCTTGTACTGAGACTCGTACTGAGACTAAGACTATGAGAGACATCGGGCCCTTGCAGCAGACATTTTTGACTGGTGATTCTCTTTTGCCAAACAGATTCCCAAGGGGGAAATGCTATTTCCTTGAAGTAATCTTAAACAGAAATTTTAATACTTGAATAGAGGTGTCCAGAATATTTTGTATTCAACTTTGAAGTAGATATCCTTGTCCTGATAGGAATCGAACTTCATAATGGGATGGAGCGAACTGTGATGAAGAGGGCTTGAACAGATGCATTTTCTCAACTGGCGGTCAAGAAACAGTTAACAGAGGAAGACTTCTATCAGCCAATCATTTTACATATGTCCTGCAATTCCTTCATGCTGACTAAAGTTGATGCAATCTAGAGACATGGACAGTTAACTCAAAGTTAACAACAATGCTGGCCTAACAGATGTGGGAAGTACAGTGACTCAGAGGGGAAAACACTGATACTTTCAATAGCCCGGCTCACTGGGTATATAGTAAATTTCCTGAACTCATTTTAATTTTGCAGACTGTATTTTGAAATGTTTCTGACAAGCCGATTTCAGAATTCTAGAAAGAAAGTAATTAACAGTTAATAGAGTATAAAGTAAAGGGAATAAACAGCTCAAAAACTCTCTCCTGTGGAACCAGCACTATCACCACCACAGCAAGGCATATACTGAAAATATCCTCAGTTTATAGGAAATAGTGACGAACTGGACAGATACATGGAAAGGCAAGAGAACTTGCATGAACAATAGAAATTCCTGGGGTAAATAAATGCAGTTATTTCACATTGCTTTAGAATAGCCTAGTTTTCTTCTGTTGTTCAAGAAGCAAAGCCAGATACTCTCACAGACTACACTGGCATTGAAGCCTCTGCATGGATTGTTTACAACAAAGAGAGAATTGGCGTATCTCTGCACAATAACCAAGTTCAGGGTCTATTCAAGCCGTATCCTCTCCATACTGCTGTAAGGTTGTGAAATGTGGATACAATGCTGCTCAGACAGGGCAAAGCTGGAGGCTTTCCCCAAAAAATGCCAATACCGTATCTTGGGCATAAAGTGGAATGACTTCATTCATAAATGCAGATGTTTATGGTTGCTCTGGTCTACAGCCTACTGGAGACACTGTCCACAGCTGGCGTCATATGATTTCTGGACGTCGCCAGAGTTCCATAACACGTTCCAGTGAACACTGTGGTTTAGAACATCCAGGATAAAATTCCACCAAGGGGTGGAGGCGGCCCAGAGGCAGACCCTCTATTACATGGGTGCATCAAGTCTGTTCCAGTGTTGGACTTTCGGCGCATCAAGCCCTTGCGGACACACGGGAATGGACCAAATAGCAAACAATCACTAGGGCAAACCATTCAGCTAAATGTTGAAGATGGCGGCAATGACACTGGATTGATAAACTGTTACTGCAGATTTAGTGGGGAGTGGGAGAAAAAAAAATGTGATTCCTTCCTTTCCCAAAGGAGGGAGAAAAGTATTAATGTTGTAATATCACCCCCATCTGCCTTTGAATTTTGCCAGACATCCAAGAGATGCAGAGCTCTTATTAAAATTTCTGTTACAGAGTTGATCCTTTTTTTCCTTCTCACTGATTGTATTTGTGTTTTAACAAGAAGAATATAGTAAGAGGTCTTTATCCACAGGTACCTTTTAAGGAAGAGTAACTAAACAAAATCAGAAGGCCCAATGCAAAGAATCCAGGTTGCAACACATACAGAGTCTGCTACAAGCCAATATATGGAAAATAACTTGCAGTCTGTTGTTGCAATAACTTTTCGTAGGTCTCTCGAAATTTCTAGCCATTAATTTAACGTTGTAGCAGAGGCCAGTCTGTGAAGGGAAAGAGACACCAAAGAATCAGAATAATTACAGCCTATTTTCAGGGCTCCATCAGCTTTTTATCTGGAACATGCTTAGGAGAAACATTACTCTCCCTGCTGAATATAGAAACCTATTAGAAGATGCAGTTATCACTACATCTGCATTAGGAGATGAACTCCTTGTATGTTTCTTTTCTCTAGAGAGCCTATGCAGTTCATGAATTTGGCTTGACTTAAGATTTGGCAACAGCTAGATAGTGATTAGTTTTCTAAAGAGACATAGGGAGTGCATTATCTCACTTCATCCACAGTCTAGTGCTACCATCACCAGACCAACGAAAAGGTTACCAAATTTTAAAGATTTTTTTTGGTTGGTTGCAGCTATTTGTCCTTTGTTAAAAGCAGGGAGGACCCCACTGTTCCAGGTCAGAAGTTGATGGGTGCAGAAAAAGAAAATAAGATAAAAGAAAACCTATACCTGTGCTATTTAAATGGAAACTACAGTAGCTGACTACCCAGCAAGCTACTGATATTTTTATTGGTAGTTTGAGAAATATTAAAACACTTTCAGAGAAAAAGCAGGGAAAAGGCAGAATATAAAACTAATGAGGCGATGGAGTCATTACCAGTGCTTCACTAGATCAGATTGCAAAAGGGGTTTAAAATAGGACATAAGTTCCTGTTTCTCTATAAAAGTAAATAGACAGTGTGACATTTCACCCAGGGTTAGATTTTTCACTCTATACATTTTCTATGTAGTTTTTCTTTTGTTTTGTTTCTCTTTCAAAGATTTTCCACTGAAAATATGTGATTATTTTTTTTGTGGCAGTCTCACTTTTCATCGCTCCCTTAAACTACTTTTCTGCACACAATCATTTTCCAAAATTACTCTCTGTCAATGCAACCAATGACTACACAGAACATTCACAATCACTGTTGCTAGGAAAAATATAATTCGGTAAATAGGTGTGTGCAGAAGCTGAAAGAAAGCAGTTAAAGGTTGTGGCATGTGGTGTACAGTATATGGTAGATGTAGTGATGGTAGGGTGCATACTAATGGATAGAGTAAATGTACTCTTTGGGGATTTAAACTTTTTGTTTCCTTGCTTTTTGAGTTTAGGTTTAGTATGTTGCAACTCTAACTGCTTCACAATAGGGTTGTTTAGGTTAGGTTAGGGTGGGGTGGGAGGGTGGCACTAGATCCACTATATTAGTGGTTCTCAACCAGGGGTACATGTATCCCTGGGGGTATGCAGATGTCTTCCAGGGGATAATCAAACTCATCTAGATATTTGCTTAGTTTTACAACAGGCTCCATAAAAAGCACTAGCAAAGTCAGCACAAACTAAAATTTCATATGACGACTCCCTATAAACTTCTCTATATCCTATATACTGAAGTGCAAGTACAATATTTATAGTCCAATCAATTTATTGTATAATTGCATGCTAAAATGAGAAAGTGAGCACTTTTTCAGTAATAGTGTGCTGTGACACACTTGTATTATTATGTCTGATTTTGTAAGCAAATAGTTTAAGTGAGAAGAAACTTGGGATATGCAAGACAAATCAGCCTCCTGATTAGTAGTCTGGAAACACAGAGCCACTGCACTAGATTTTTCCCAGTTCTAATACTGGCAGAATGATTTTACTGTCCCAAAATAACAGACTGTATTAAGAATTCTTTCTTCATCTTGTATTTACTACATATCAAGTACATACATTAAAATATTAAATTTAATAGCTTGCTGATAGCCTAATTCATGTTTATTGATTAATAGTACTCATTACTGGCAATATAAAGCAATCACTTCAGCAAGAGTGATCCTACGGCACTTTAAATTTCACGTATAGATCTTTTCTTTGAGAAAATTTAAGTCTAGTTTAACAGACATGGCAGCATGTCTGACGGTAGCCATTCATATTTCTCTTGTCCTCACAGCCCCATCCACATGGAGATTAAAAAAAATAAAACTATACCTTGAACTGGCCATTAGCAACTTAGAGGGCATTTCAGCTTCTTAACAGTGGCTATTAGCAATTTTCTCACCAGCAATATATGCTTTCTACTCCTGAGGGAATTCTCTGCCACCTTGCAATGCAGCATTTGTGTAGAATTCCATGTTTTCCCAGCAGAATTGGGGCCACCGAGCTGTTGGCCACCACTAGACTCTGCAGAGCCCAGCTAGCAGTGAGTGAAGCGCCCAGCATAGAGGCTCCAGCTACCTGGTTTGATTCTCATTCTCTCGGGTATGGGACAGTGCCCAAGAGACCTAGCTTTGCCAAAGGGTGAGGAAGGACAGGGCCACACCGCACCATGTCCCCCAATGGGACAGTAAAGAAGTTGTGGGGAGTAAAGGCTATAGGGGTTCAGGTGTCTGGACCAGGAATGACCCATGGCTAGGGTGACCAGATGTCCCGATTTTATAGGGACAGTCCCGATTTTAGGGTCTTTTTCTTATATTGGCTCCTGTTACCCCCCGCCCTGTCCCAATTTTTCACACTTGCTGTCTGGTCACCCTACCCATGGCTGGGTTCTGGGGAAAGAGGGGTGAGTGTTGGAGCAGTGAGCAGAGAAACAGGAACTGGGTTGTTGTAAGGGTTTCCTTAACACTCTACTCCTGGGCAAATTTTTTGTGTTTGTATTGTTACGGACATAGTTGCTGCTAGGTATTTTGAATAAAAATACCAAAATAATCAAAACTGGTATGATTATAGGGTGCTGTTTTGACAAATAAAATATGCAGATATTTGCAGAATTTTTAAATATTGTGGTGCAGAATTCCCCCAGGAGTAGCTTTCAAGTATCCTGATTGAGTAAATGTCTAAGCAGGAGTCTAACTGATCGTCTCTATGCACAATTGCACATGCAATCATGTTAATAGCATGCTGAAAGTCTGAACACATTCTTTATCAGTATGCAATTTTCAAATATATTAGTTTTTGAGGGTTTGTTGTTTCTGTTTTTAAAGCAGCATGTTATGTACCACATCCCTAAGTCAAGTCAGGTAACCCATATTCTAAACAACAGCCTCATACCAGGAAAGATTTTTATAAAGGCAATGTAATTAGTTTCTATAATTAATCAAAATATCACAGAGCAAGGATAGCATGATAATGTACAATCAGATATTTCATGCATAAATCAGGGAATGAAAACCTCTCTTAGAAGTTCATCCACGAAGCACCACTGAAAAGAGAGCATATGACCAGAGTAATAAGTGATGATGTCTGATTTACACAATGTAGGACATGCAATAAGCAGTATACTGCAGGATTTCCCTCTCCCCTAATAAAGAGGCGAAGGCTCATGACACTCACATCTGTTACAAAAAACTCCTCTTGGCCCTTTTACTAATTTCAGTAGCTTATCTGAGCCTTTGTAATAATGAATTCTCTCTCTCAAAGAGTTTTATTATTCTGTTGGCCCCTATAGGACACCCATCATTATGGTATCTGAGTGTATTTTACAAGGTTTAAATAGAATCAATTACATCCCAGATAAGAGGACAAAATACCGTTTCTCTGACGCTTGCAGGTTTTAATAGGACTTCTCAGATAGGTGCCCAGAAATTAACAGTTTAATCAGTTGCAAAGAGGTACCCTGGTTGCAGCTCTCTCAGTGTGGGCCAGTTTGTGCTTAAGCTTATTTCCAGAGGCATTGGCCCACTGCTGAGCATGCCCTGCCTCAGCTTCCACAAGCACCATCTTTGGGACCAAGTTTGAGTGTCGCGCACACGGGGGGTTGAGATGGAGGGTCAAAGGCAGTCTGGACCTACTCTGCAGCTTTCCATAAAATAATACTGAGAATTTCCCCAGACAATGCAGAAAAAAAATCATTACCTACCTTTTGTAACTGTTGTTCTTCGAGATGTCACTTATGTCCATTCCATTCTAGGCATATGCGCGCCCACGTGCACAGTTGTGGGAGATTTTTGCCTTAGCAGTACCTGTAGGGTCAGCTGTGGCACCCCCGAGTGCCGCGCTCATATGCTGGTGTATTAGGTGCCGCTGACCATACATCCTCTCAGTTCCTCCTTGCTGGCAACTCTGACAGATGGGTAGGAGGGCAAGTAATGGAATGGACATGAGCAAAACGTCTCAGAGAAAAACAGTTACTGTGATAAATGAAGTGTGTGGGGGGAAGGAGGGTAGCTCCCTTTGATGGATACCCAGCCAGCCAGCTAGCTGTAAAATCCCTCTTGGTAGCTGTTCTCCACTTGCTGTACCTGTAAAGGGTTAAAAAGTCCCCCAGGTAAAGAAAAAAAGAAATGGGCACCTGACCAAAAGAGGCAATGGGAAGGTAGAACTTTTTAAAATTGGAAGGGAAGCTTTCCCTTTGTCTGTTGTTCTCCGGAGAATGTGATAGGGAGCAGCAATACTAAAAGCAGGAATGCTGTGTAAGGCTTGAATCAGGTACAAAAATTCATCTCTCATACCTGCAAGAAATCACTGGACAGGGCATGTTTAAATTGACGCGATTAGGTTTGTGGATTTCCTCTGTGTTAACCTTGGATGCTTTTGTTTTACTTGTAAGCTTTAAGCTGAATCTCAAGAGAGCTATCTTGATACTTCATTTTTGTAATTGTTTCTTCTAAGATCTAGCAAAAAGCCTATGTTCCAAATGTATATCCTCTCTTTTTGTTTTTAATAAATGTTATCTTCAGGAACAGGGATTTTGGTGTCCTAAGAGGTTTGTGCATGTCATTTGATCAGCTGGTAGCAACAGCTAATTTCCTTTGTTTTCTCTCTCAGCTCTTCCCCAGAAAGAAGGGTGGGTGGGGGTGGATGTGTGAGAGAGACAGAGACAGACAGATTGAGGGTACCCCACAGGGAGAAATTCCCAAGTGCTCCTTCCTTGGTCCAAGGGGTTTTTTTTGCATTTGGGTGGTGGCAGTGTTTACCAAGCCATGGTCAGAGAAAAGCTGCAACCTTGGAAGTTTAATACAAGCCTGGAGCAGCCAGTATTATTTTTTAAAATCTTTGTGGGCCCCCACCTTCTGTACTCAAAGTGACCAAGTGGGGAATCAGCTTTGACAGTTACGTAAGATGGGTAACGGTTTTTCCTTCAAGTGCTTTCTCATACTGATTCCATTCTAGGTTGGCTTATAAGCAGTGTCCTTGGAGGTGCGCAGCGTGGGGTCTGAGTGGGAGGGCTCTGACACAGAACGAAGCTCAGCCTCCATAAGGAAGGCCCTCAAATGGATATCCTGCTCCTTCTGGGTTTTAATGCAAAAGTCTGTGCAGAATCTGCACTTGTCCTTTCTATTGGACTTCCCGAAGCCCTTCAAATAGCTGGCATGGGGATCACTAATAGGCATTGGCCTGATGCATGATGAGCATGGTTCGAAGCTGGAAGAAGGAGGCATGCCATGCCAGGACTCTAACTACCAACTCACCTAGCACTTAACTTAATGGCTGACTAAGTACCTACAAACTATATACAAAAAAGATAGACATAGGGCTGTAAAGGAAATACTAACATTCTTGCAATGCAAGATGAGGTGCTCTGACCAACCGTCACGTGCGGTAAGAAGGAATCGAGAGGGTGTAGGGTCAGCAGCACCTAATATACCAGCATATGAGTGCAGCACTCAAGGGGGCTCTACAGCCCTATGGATACTGCTAAAGCAAAAATCTCAGACGTCTGTGCACGTGGGCGCACACACACCAAGAATGGAATCAACATGAGCAAGCACCTGAAGAAGCAAGCACAGCACAGGGGTAGTATATTTCCAGTCTATTCAAGAGGCATGCAGCTGCATTCCAGACACTTTCACAGCTAGCTCTAGGTAAAACCAATTATAACAGTTTAACCAAACAGTTATGAAGGCACTGATTATCTCAGCAAGATACACACAACAGGTAGAGGCATGGTCTCTGTCAGGCATAGCTGTTCTGGTGGCAAAAACAATCTAGAAGTCTAAAAGCAGTGCTTCTCAGTCTTATTAGACTACAGCATTAAGGACCACTCTCACTATGAATTAGTAGAAAACTTCACTTGTTGGAACATTTATAGGTTTTCACTTTAAGTATTCAGATTACTTAGCTAGCAGATCAGCATCACTACTGTCTCACCTGGGTTAAGGTGTATGCAATATATTAATCTGTATTACATTCATAGCTGATGTTGCACTTCAAAGTGTAATACATAATTTTATCTAAAATTAAAAAGCTATGATTTTGATGTCATCCGTTATTGATATATTTTCAAATGTGCTCCATGGTGCATCTATATAAAATACTCATGTTGTCAAATTTAAGAAGGCCAGTAAATTTTTAGTTCAGACCAACAGTGATTTTTAAAGCTATCATACTTTCTCCTCTCCCACCCACAGAGTGGTTAAGAGACTGTATGAAAGACTTAAAAAAATCAGTTTCCTGTCTATGGTTTGAGACAGCCCCAACACAAAGTAGATCTTTGTTAAAATAATTATTGGGGGAAGGGTGGAGAAGAGGAGAGAGTGTAAAACATTTTGTTTAAAAATGTCTTTTAATATCTGCTTTATTTCACTGCTCACCCAATAAACTAGGACTGCTCTAAACTAATAAGTACAATTTGCTCTTAAAAACTGTTTATGTACCCATCTGTCTGTAGTGGCTGGGAAAGGGAGGAAGGGTCTTCTGTTCTGTTAAGTACATAACCAAGTGTGGCGCTGTAAAAATTCATATGTAAAAGGATTTGCTTAAGAGTTACTTCTAACTAACTATTTGCATGACAGAACAAAGCAGTACATAAGTAAAATAAAAGAAAGGTTCATATACCCCGCCTCCCTATAATTTATAAAATGAAAGCTTAAGTTAATCAACAACTAAGTAAAAATCAAACTGCAGAGACATATATAAGTAACTGAAGTGTTATACTGATAGCTGTAATGTGCAAAAAATGACACTGGGGTTTGGGATAAACAGTTTGAGTCTATTTTTGCAAACCATCTGTGCCCTGATCACCCAGTAATTCTAGTGAGAGTTCTACATGCAGAAAGTTTGAAGGAGCTGGCCTATTAGTACTTTTGAAAGCTTAATACTGAAGGAGTTTGTGATCCCCTTCTTCTTTAACGGAAACAGAGACTAAAGCAGAAAGAACTGTATTTACACCATAACACTGACAATTATTTTCATAACAAAACTTCAATTAAGACAGATGTGTGTATGCTTTAAAACTTATAATTAACTGTAAAAGCTATTTCAAATATAAAAATATTGCATATTTAGGTTTAGAACTAGTAGCAGTTTAGTGCCTGAACAATCTTTTTACAGAAATTAAAATAAGAAAATTGCTTGCGTCACAAGCAGTACAAGTGCTATAACTATACAAGAAATGTCAAGCTATTTTTATACTCTATGGATGCAATTCCTCCCTGTGCAGAGGGCCAGCACAAAATATATGTACCACCCACTCATGACCTCAAAAAGGACTGAAGCGGGACATATGGCTTCTTCATAGATGTGTATTTCACCCTCTCTGTAATAAATTGCACAACAAAAAGATTAAAAACCCAAGCACTCCATCTAATCAATGTCAACTGCATAACTGCAAAGTCTCTAAGGGCTGGTCTTCACTAGGGCTAGGGATCGGCTGTAGATATGCAACTTCAGCTACGTTAATAATGAAGCTGAAGTCGGCGTCTCTACAGCCGACTTACCTGCCGTCCTCACAGTGGCGGCGGCGCGCTTCCCCGTCGACTCCATCTTATGCCTTTTGGCGAGCTGGAGTTCCAGAGTCGACGGGGGCAGCGCTGGCGATCGATTTATCGCGTCCTGACGAGACACGATAAAAATCGATCGCCAAAAGACCGATTGCTACCGCGCGTAGTGAAGACAAGCCCATAGCGTTATACTTCAATTTCACTTACCCCACAGGAAATAGATTAGCTAACAGAAAGCAAAAGTAGTTAATATTACAAATCAATAGCAAAATACAGAAACAACTGGGAATTCTATTTGTCAAATGCCTACAAATGAAACATCTGTTGCTCCTTCCGTCAACCTAGCTCATTGTTTTTTGTTTTACAATTTCAGTAATTCAAGATTCAGTAATACTCTTTTACAACATCTTCACATAATGCAAAAGGTTTATGACGAATTGCAGCATATCCAACAGTGAGTTATTTAACATGTATTATAACAAATGACAGAAATTGATGCACATAAAGTTGGTTTTAATCCAGTATTAGATTTTAGTGATACAGAACTTTTAATTATAACATTTTTACAGTTAATCTCCAGAAGTTGATCCACAATTATTTTTTTACCTGAGTTTTAAATATAATCAGATGCATGGTTGCTTTATTATATTAAGATGAAACAATGCTGTCTTGCAGTCCTCCTGGTATCACATTAGACCCATTAGCAACTGTTCAGTTAAGCTTTTAACAGTAACAGCAGCCATATCAATTCACTGCTGACTCCGTTTTTCTGAATGAACTAAGAAAAGGACAAAAAAAAAATAGTTGTTCCTACTAGGCTTCTATTCTACCACAGGAAATCCTGTGTGGTTAGACATAGTATTGTCATACTCAGAGATTTCATTCTATTCCCCCTCAAATGCCAACATCAGCAGCATGTCACAGGAAATTCTTCCTTATTTTCAGTAGTTCATAGGACAAGGCTTCCTTGGATACAAGGTCAGCATGAATAGAGCATTGCTTCCTTATCACTGCTAAGCAGCTGTATGGAGGATGCAAGACAACACTGCACCACAACCCTGAATACCTCTTTTCATAGAGTTTAAGCATACTTAGCTCCAGCTTAGGAGTGCTGTTGTGCTTTTTTTATTTTATGAATTTTTGTATCAAACACTGTCCAGAAATATTTTTAAAATGCACTGAGTTAATATTGAAGCAATGAAACACAAGCAATGAAATTCAAACTACATCTATCCACCAACACATAGGCATATCAAGAAAGAAGATTAGTTAAGTAAGTGGGTTCTTTACTGGGTTGAGATGCTGAAAGACAAACCCACAAAATACAATAAAAGTTAAGCCATCAGTGTGTGTCTGCACCATCTTTACAGGGAAAGAGTTCTGAGGTCAATCTCGCTCTCCATTTCCCCTGCACTAAAACATTCTTATCTTCAAATTACTGGATCAGTCTTCTTTCTCTACACTTTGCCATACCATCCCTTCCACAAAGCTCCAGCTGTTAGAACACTTAGCATTGTGATAGATATGGGTTATGAGTAGTTTTAAATTAAATTAAGAGCTCATGAAGAAAGCCATTCACTTAAAATGTGGAAGCATATACAAGTTTTGCAGTAACAGGAAATAGAAAAGCATTAACCTCATAAGCCATGCAACCAGTTTTGACAATACACTACAGCCTGTTGATCTCCAGCTTTCTCCAAAATCTGTTCACACATGTGTTAAACATACTGTTTAATAAAACCATTAAAGTGTAATGAATTCCTCTGGCAATATCTTGCTCATCAATATCACTGCACGAACACAACTTTTATTCACTCTTACTAGGAGTATAAAAGCAGCTGGAAATGCATTTCTCTTTTTCTTTTTTTTAATAAAAAACAAATCAGGTGAAAGTAAACCTGCTTTCATAGGAATTATTGGTGACTCTGAGTCTGTCCAACTGGTAACCAATAACACATGGAAAATATCATAAGGTTTAGATTTAATGTTTCAGCTGGTTTTATACATAAAGCAATTCATAAAAAAAAATACAGTGGTCAAGATCCATCCACAAAAGCACAAATAAATAACACTATTGTTGGCTGGGAGATGCCAGGGCAACATATTTGTTCTCACCATGATCAATAGTGAAGGCTGTTTGATAAAGGATTAGTGCTGAAGGCTCAGGTGAGCCCCAGCCCTGCTAGAATTCCTTGGGTAGCAGGACAGTGACAATGGGTTTAGAAGACAGTGGGATGAAATGTGAGGTGAAAACAGACAAACGGGATAATCACAATGTTTGGAAAGGGACATTTGGGATTCCAGCAGGTAGAGAGAAATTGTAGCCCCAGTATTAGTACAGTGGCCTAGAAACTATGCAAGAGACTTTGATGTGTTTGATTGCACTCCTGGATTTCTGCAAGCTGGAAGGGCTTCAGTATAATAAAGTGCCTGGGGGGGCAAGACATCTCGGGAGAGATATGTCCCTTTCTCCTGAACAGTAGCAATGCTGAAAGGATCAGATGGCTGAAAGGGGTGGGGTTTTTTTTGGGGGGGGGGGGGAAGAGAGATGGGGGAGAATTACAGCTCTAACAGCACTGTGGTGAACATCTCCCAGATGTTTTTATTCAAATTACAGAATATGCACTCTCTAATGGTATTGGTATACATTTGGTCATATCATCATGTAGGCTAAAAAAACCAAACTGATTGATAGTAAATATAAATGCCACCTTATCATCCTCAATAAGTTACAACTACTTTTAGAGTCTGCTGTGTGTTAAATGGCAGACTTTTTCTTAAAAGGTGTCACAAAAATAATTAGCTAATGATAGGAAACATTAACAGACTACAGGTTTCAGAGTGGTAGTCATGTTAGTCTATCAGCAAAAACAACAAGGAGTCCTTGTGGCACCTTAGAGGCTAACAAATTTATTTGGGCATAAACTTTCATGGGCTAGAACCCACTTCATCAGATGCATGAAGCAGAAAATACAGTAGAGAGGTATAAATAAAGAGCATATGAAAAGGTGGGAGTTGCCTTACCAAGTGGGAGGGTCAGTGCTAAGGAGTCAATTCAATTAAGGTGAAAGTGGGCTATTCTCAACAGTTGGCAAGAGGGGGTGGAAATCAGTAACAGACTAGAAAATACCAACAAGCAGCACGCACTACAGTACATTAAAAGAATCTACATAGTTAACTGGCAATATATTCCAATGGTACTATGCACTGTGAATGGGGTTCATTTCACAGGGTGAACAGTGATGTGTATGCTGTTAGGTTTGTCCTGCTGTGCAGAGTGAATTTGTCAGATGATGCCCTTTCCTTAGTAAAAAAGGGGAGGAAAGCTTGACTCTTGGGACATCTGCAGCTTGCATCTGTCTGGCTTTATCAGAAAAGGTTTGCTGTTTGTAAGATTTATAGAGACTGTATTGTACTGCAACCAGTACATTTTTTTGAACACTTTAGCTGCCTGTGGATTCCCTGTCCCCTTAGTTTGAATGAAAGAAGAATAATGCTAAAAATAATAACCTCTTTAGTCCTTTTAAGAACTATTTTCAGAGCTCTTTATAACCAGTTTTTCCCATTTCAGCAGAAAGACCAAAAAGGATTATTTCTCTAACAGTGTGAAGGAAAGAGAGGTGGGCATTAACAAGGTGATGTTGCAGGAACTACCTCATGATGGAAGAAACAACACTTTTCCCACTAGACTTAATTAGCACTAGAAACTCTGCCTTGATGGACAAGAAAGTCACCTGAAGAAGTGCTTGGCAGGAGTTTGCTTTGTTAACATATCTTATAACAATATGTGGGTAAGAGGATCCTTTCTCTGGTTCTAACCCATTTGACAGAGTTGATCTATGAACTCCAATACTTAAACATAGCCAATTAGCAAATTCTGGCTGGTTACTTACCGTGCTAGGTCTTCTGAAAGGCAGGAGAAGTGACTTGGTTACAACAGCCATTTATTGTCAGCTGGAATGCTGAAAGGTCTATGTATCCAACTCAGGGATGTCCCCTTACACTGACCACTAGTGTACATAACATTACATTAAAAAGTGGGGACGAGAAGCAGGAGGGTCACTGTCCTAAACAAGTATTGCAGCTGAAAACCAGACACCTGCAATCTTAATTGTATCCAGCTCTTCCTCTGTCTCACCTACACCTCTACATGCAGGACTGAGAAATTTCAGACAACTTCCAGAGGCCTGCACTTCCTAGAAACAGACTGAAACACAAAAGGAAGCAGCATTCATAACCTGAGAGTGCTATACAACTATAGGATTAAAATACCACCCATAGTGGCTATGCAGATCCACTGTTCCCCCAACGCAGAAAGATATATTGCTTCATTATATTACATGGAATCTTTCAGTAGGAGAGGATGTAGGAGGAGAGAAAAGAAACATATCCAGTACCAAAATGAATATTCCAGTACAGCTGGGCAAGCCATTTACCAAACTAATCTGAATTTATTTTGTGTATAGGGCTGTTGAGTTTCTGCCCAGAAATAAGTAATTAAAATTCATCACATTGGTCAACTTAATATTAAGGGTGCCCTTGTTTACCATGTTGTTCTGCTATTAACCCCAAGAGCTATAGCAGTTATTTTTATTGCTTCTTTCCTTGTTACCCCTCATTCCCAGCCACACCTCCACTGTTACTGAGGCAAATCTTGCAACCCCATGCAACAGCTTTGGGGACCATAATGTAGTAAGTTTATGAACGATTTATGTATCACTGTGGGACACAGACTGTATGCAACCCTAGGGGAAAGTTGCCATAACTCCCCCAGGAACGAAAAATAGGGGATGTGTGATTAACATGTCAGCTGGATTTTAAACACGTCTAGAGAGGTACCAGTTCTAGGGAATATTATCTGTACTGGTACAAACTGGGTTTCTAGAGATCAACATACAAAGAAAGGGCTTTTTGATATAAAAAGTTTGCCTCTTATAAATGACCCAGGACCTTCTTTCTGATCCAGCAAATAGACAGGAACTTCTGAACAAGGGGGGACCCCTGCAGAAGGTTTGGAAAGACTATGCCTTAGTTGGGCCCCGTAAGAGCAACCCCTGGTAAGCTTTTAGCATTCACATATAAAAACAATAAAAATTCATATGATGTCTCTGCAATGCTTTTACCTTAAGAATAAATGTGCTTGCGTAGAAGGAGCTGTGTGATAACTTGTAACTGCTGGCAATACACTGGTTGCAGTCCTAGGAGAGAGGGCAAAGTACAGCCCCTAGTTATTATCTCCAGACTGGCATGCTGGAGATATCACAGTATAAGGCAGGGAGTTGTGCAGCCTTAAAAATTTCTAGTCAGAATGGAGTGGGACAAGGGCCTCGGCCCAGAGGCAGGTGATGGCTTAAGACCTGAGACCTGTTTTGGCACTCCTGGAGTGGACCACGGAGAGACAATACAGGTGCAATTACCTGAAACTGGGACAGTTGTGATTAGGCACTTTCCTCATTCATTTCAGTAGTAAGTATTTGATGTTAATCTAACATGCATGCTAATAGTATCTTCAGAAAACTAGTGTCTAATCTGCATGTTATTTGTGCTGGGATTCTTTCTTCTGATGGTGTGAGAAGGAGGAAATAAGAAACTGCAGTCATTAAAGGTTTTTTTTCTTTGACTGGCAAGCAGTTTCATATTTGTGGTTTATGTTTTCTACAAAAATTCAGAAAGACCTACCTACATACATAGTCACTTTCAATTTTGCAAGTGTTTGGAAAAAAGTCATTACTTTAAAGTGTTAAATGTTTTTACAAGTGATAATCAGATACCAGTAATAAAATACAGTACTTCCTATAAGTCAGAAAGATGGCATGATAACTGAATTAGCTACTACTTGAATCTATGCAAGGACACTAGTAACAGCATAAAAAGGTTAGTGACTAATATCCCCAATACTTTTAATTGTATACAGTCAAAGAGATTTTCCTTTAATGGAATTGCAGAAACAGAAGCATGCCTTGTTTAGCCTGGGAACAAGCTTGTGCTTACTGCTGCCAGCATGAAACATATATATCCTGGTATAGCAGTCATCCACACATTGAATAAAAATAGTTTGCAAAACGCCGCTGTACTATATTAGTCAGATAGTATTATTCACCCAAGACGGAACTCTGGGTTTAGAAATAAGAGTAGCATTTCTGAGCATGGAAACCCATTTGTCAAAACCCTTTATTAAAGTAAGCTCACAGCATCAGAAGACTTGCTCATTTATTGACTAGAAAAAATGCCCTTTTGTACCATACGTTTTGTGTCATTTCAATAGCAACTTTGGTGGTAGGCTGGTGCGGACAATTGAAGTGGCCAACTGTGACAGTGCAATAGTCTGACAGAGCTTATAAAATAACAGAGGCTCACTACCACCACCGCATCTTGCCTGTTGAGACTTTCATATAATCTTTAAAGCCTTAATGAAAATGGGACTGAATAAAGAGAGGTCTCAGCAGGCCTGACCCTAAATCTAAACAATGAGACTGTAATGCAGGCACCCTTGTAATGGCATGACCGCTGGTGCATGCAGTGTTGTAGCCATGTGGGTTCCAGGATATTAGAGCGACAAGGTGCATGAGGTAATATCTGGTTCTGGAACCAACTTTTGCTGGTGAGAGAGAAACTATTGAGCTTACACAGAGCTCTTCTTCAGGACAGATGTAGGTCTGCTGAGCCTTCACTGTGGCTGTGACTAATAGTTTGCGATTTCCTGACAAGATGTAGAATGTTTGCCATTTCATTCAATTTGCAAGCTTTGAATTTCTAAATTTCACTTAATCTGGAAGATGCACAGCTCTTTTTTGTCCATGCTGGCTTACCCTTTATGGAAAAGTCTTGTTAATTTTTTTGAAAAATGGATGCTTCTATAGTCCACATATATCACTGATCTAACAAAGGATTTATTCCTGTTTTAAGAGATATTCCTGTTTTAAGCAATCTTACAGAATTTATTAGCGACTTCACGGGGGTTAGTAATTCAGTAAATATTTAAAATTAGGGTAGTATTGACTAGCTACACACTGATGCTTTCCTGGTTGTTTCCTGTGTTGTCTCAATTGTATTATGTTTATTTACAAAGCTATTTAAGCAAACCATTATACAGTATTTAACTTAAGCAGCACTGTAAAACTGCCATGGTATTCACTGCACATGTAGGTCTTTATCTGCACAGAAGTGGGAAGGCCGGTGCACCCCTCTTTTCACACGAAGGCCTTGAGGTGCAGAGTTGGGGGAAGGGCATGCTTTTCGTGCACTGTCCTTTGCTAAACTCCCAGTTAATGCACTCCAAACTGCTTTTTAACTATCAGTGTATCTGCTCCATGGCAGATACAGAGAAGTTGTAAAGGAGTCAGTCAGTGGCTGCATGGCTCCTACTGGAGCTGAATTAGCAGGTGCAGAGGGAATTCAGGGAAACAAAACAGAGGCAGCAACCACTGATGCACAACAGCTATTGCTTCCACAGATTGGGGAACTGGAGGATAGACTCCTAACTTGTATTGATTTGCAGGATCCCTTGGGGTAAGAGGCCATGCTCCTTGCCAAATCAACAGTCCCGTCCCCCCAATCTTCTCCCCCTAGAAAATGCAAAGAAAGAAAAACCTTCCTTTTCCTCTGGTGCCCTCCTGCAGTTTTCTCCATGAGCAAGGGGCACCATCTGGCATGGGAACATTTTCCTTGTCCACAACGATTGTAAAGCCTAAGGCCGGAATGTCAGATTTTAGTCTTGAGTTTTCTGGCTTTAACCAGTTTGTACCATGCACATTATTAGTATTTCATTTTAAACAGTTTTGAAAGAGCTTTTAATGAAACAGTTACTTAATACATGTCATCACTGTATTTACTGGAAAACTAAAGAAGTTTTCTAGTTCAGTTTTGATTGCTCAAGCAAAGAATATACTGTAGAACTGTTTAGTGTGATGACCATGGCTGACCACACAGTCACATTACATTATTTCACCTCCATGGGCAACTGATGCCACTTACAAAAGTTTTTACTAGCAGCAATTTCAAATCAGCAAAAAATTCATAATACATTAATAATATGGAGGCAATTTAGCAATAAGTAGGGTGAATTTTGCACTTAAAAAAGGTTTAAGTTCCCTTGTATAAAAATGAAACCTCATATTCCCACCACGTATGCTTCAATCTATGAGGAAATTTTGACTGATGGAGCAGATGAAAGTTACTTAAGGCTGGGGTATTTTTGATACAGAACTTGTAAATTCCATGTCTTCAGAGATCAGGTTGAGTCCATGTCACTCGTGATCCAAAGTCTACTATGTCAATGGTTGTCTATTGGATTCAGTGGAGTCTGGCTCAGTCTGTTGGAGTAAAATGAAAGACCTCTCTGCAAACCATTGCCACCACCACCTCAAAACAGAAGGCTATAGAAATGCCTATTTAGCTCCCATTTCCTTAATTATCTATCATCAGCACATCTCATAGAGGTCTCTCCAGATGAAGGAAGAACTGAAATCATTGCTGCTTGAGAATCAGCAATTATTTCTTATAATTATTGCATTTGGTGTCTAAATATTTTGGAGTTGAGCACATTACAAATGCTTAGGACAGATATAAAAATAGTTGTGTAATACTCATTTTTTAAACAAACCTCTCACTTTGAAGTGATCTTAAAAATATCAAGGTTGGACCATGGAATAATGCTTGGTTAATTTGAAGCAATAAATCAAAATCAATGTTAAGAAAATGCAACAGGAAATAAAAACACTGCTTACAAAATGCTAGTTCTCCCATCTCTAAAATTTGATGATTAGTGAAGACCTTATAATTCACATTTCTGCTCAAAGTAACTACTATCAAATTAAAAACCTTCTGTAGCTGTGAAATATTTCTCGTAGGCCACAATTCTCCAGTTCATTGCATGTGGACAGATTGCTAAGCTTCCACAGAGCCTCACTGACAACAAAACAGAACTTCTGTATACTGTGTATATTACAGAATGGAGCAGAATCAATTTACTGTCATCTTTCTTGCTCAAGAAAATATTACAAAACGTATTTAGTACTTTTAGACTAAAAATGTTTAAAGATTAGGGACATGGGGACATGGTTAAGATGCATGTATTAACAAATATTACAACACTCCCTCCCTCCCCCCCCCACACAACAAGGCTATTCATATATGTTGCTACATGAAAATTCTTTTTGTGAAGTAAATGCAGATAAGTTTGGGGGAGCGAGTTAAGTGAAAACTATATTCAAGAAGGGCTTTGTGACTGTTGGGGGGGGGGAACCAGTATTTCAAAAATATTTTAAGAATTTCCTAAGTAAAAATTACTGGTTTATTGTAAACTTGCCACTTAACTTTATAAACAGATGTGCTACTTCCACCGCAGTCATTGTTTTATTTATCTGACTTCATGCAAGTTTGTCTTACACAAAGCAAAAAGGAACACAATTGAAACTCATATCACAGTTACAGGTTTCTTTGTTCTATTATAAACCTAACTTGACTGCTCAGTACTACTGTCCAGAAGAACAATGCATATTTAAATCTCCAATTCCTGAAAAGAAAGTGTGTCCTTCTGGAACACCATAATAGTGACAACAATCTGATTTGAGGCAAGAACAAGAAAATTAAGATTAATAATACAGAAGGCTCAACCATTCTTACTTTAGTCCATTCCAAGCCCCACTGCATTTCTCCAGATAGCTGTAACTCTTGAGTGCAAGTATAACTTCCCAAATAGCATAGATGCATAAGTTTTAAACCTTCAACAACAAAATAGAGAGAGGGCAGAACATCTCAGAACTCTGAATGGACAGTCAGAATTCTAAATGCTCAGGCCAATGTGGCTGCGTGCTGGGTGCGGGGGGGGGGGGGGAAGAGGAGGGGGCAAAATTCATGCCTGCCTCAGGCTTGCCATTTTGGGGAGGAGGGGCAATGCCCCCACTAACCACCCCCAAAGTACACCCATGAGCAATTCCCTGCTTATCCACAACCACGACCTTTCTCGACAGCTGCATTTCACAGGAACAATAAGACTATAGGGGGAAGATTGTGCTTCTCGAGCATTCACATTCATTGGAGCTAGATCTAGACTATACTATAGAACTCATTCTTCCAAGGCAGAAGAATGATCAAGGACTTCAGCAATTTCAAAACTAGATGAAACTCATTTTTTATTTAAACTTTTCACTCACAACACTCCTACCCACACCTGTGAACTAATCAAGCTATTTATCCTACAGAATAGGAAGGAAGGAAGAAACTGATGCTATTTCTAAAAACTTGAGAGGCACTTGAATACTACAGTGAAAGGGTCAAATATCTAGATAGAGTAGATTAAAAAAATTTCATATCAAAATAATATTTGCTAGATCATGGTAGTTTATGGTTATGGATTCAGTGACTTCTTTGTATAAATCAGGGGTCAGAAACCTTTCAGAAGTGGTTGCCGAGTCTTCATTTACTCACTCTAATTTAAGGTTTTGCATGCTAGTAATACATTTTAATGTTTTTAGAAGGTCTCTTTCTATAAGTCTATAATATAGAACTAAACTATTGTTTTATGTGAAGTAAATAAGGTTTTTACACTGTTTAAGAAGCTTCATTTAAAAATTAAATTAAAATGCAGAGCCCCCCCCAAACCAGTGGCCAGGATCCAGGCAGTGTGAATGCCTCATAAAATCAGCTCGCGTGCTGCCTTTGACACTCGTGCCATAGGTTGCCTACCCCTGGTATAAATCAACACATTCTGCTTATTGACCTATAGATACTTGGATAGTATACATCAATGTTCAGCTACACCATGGGTAGGCAAACTATAGCCCACGGACTACATCTGGCCCTCTGAGATCCTGGCCAGAGAGGCACCCCCAACCCCGCCTTTCCCACTCCTCCAGAGCCTCAGCAAGCGCTCTGCCAATAAGGGGGACAGGGCATTGCATAAAGGGTAGGGAATCCCAGAGGGCAGTCTGGGAGCAGGTGAGGTTGGATGGAGCGTGGGAGTCCCAGAAGTCTGTCAGGGGTGGATATGAGTCGGGGTAGGAAGGGTCCGGCGTGGGAAGGGGGAGTTAGGGATGGGGGTCCCTGAAGGGGGCAGTCAGTCAGGGTACAAGGAGCAGAGCGGGTTGGATGGGTTAGGGATTCTGAGCAGAGCAGCCAGAGTGCAGGAAGTGTGAGGGGGACTGATAGGGGCAGGGGCAGGGGCAGGGCCAGGCTGTTTGGGGTGGCACAGCCTTCAATATCCAGCCCTCCATGCAATTTTGCAACTCTAATGTGGCCCTTGGGCCAAAAAAAGTTTGTCCATCCCTGAGCTACACCATTCTGTTACTAAAATACCTTTTGAATAGAATGGTTACTTCACAGTATAACATTTAAATCTGCAAAATGATTCAACAAACTTTCTCAGCCATGAACATTAAGTGTAAAATATTTTCCTGGCTTTTCTTTTTGATGCAAGAATCTTTCTGCTTCTTCATTGTTATACAGAATCTTTATTCAATCAATATTGCAATTTCACAGCTATACATTAATAGGGTCATAAATGTTCAGGTTATGTAATAAAGATAGTTAAAACAGCTGATATTCTCTTACTGTTCATTGACAGCAGCTGGGAAGGCCTTGCCAAATGTTGCTTTACATAATAGGTCATGATGTTCTGACTGCATTAAGCCTTCCAAATCACGTTTTTATCTGCTACAATTTTTGAACACTATATTTGAGTCACTGAAAACATCCAGTGGATTTAGAAGCAAGTCTTTTGATGCCCACAAATATTTCAAAGGTTTAAAAGATTAAAATGTGAAAAAGTCAGCTTTTTGTTTGTATTTTTTGCATTTTGTGATAAAGATACAAAAAGTGACTTTCAAATAATTTATCCTCCCTATTTTAGATCCATAAAATATTTGTCTCTGATAAAGTCACTTTTACATTTTAAAGCTTGTTTTGTTAAGACTATTTTGTTTGAACTGCACACACACAGGAAAGAAAAATAGCGCACATCTGAAAGGACTTCACTGCAACAACTTTTAAGTATATCCATTAAATCATACCCATTACCATATCCATTGTTGGCAATATACACACTGAAATTTATCCTCCTAATTCTATCAAAGCCAAGTTGTAGTCCTTGAGTAGTTTCAATAGATAATTATTTATATTATTGTAGATTAGCAAGAAGCTTGGAGGTCTTAAGTATGGGACAGATCCTTATTCAAATGAGCAGCCACTTGGACACGGCACACTTACTGCCTAGGGACTAGGAATCAGTTAGGAGCACCTATTCAAATGAGAAAAGACTTGCAGTGCTCTTTATTAAATGTTGTGTATTTTCATGATACAATAAAACCCCTATCCCGCAGACACTTATGGACTATAAGTAATGCTTGGAAGGTCTGTAGCCCAGTGAGCTCAAAATACTCATTTGTGTAAAATTAAGCATGGCCTTATTTGCAGGACTGAGATCTATGGCAGTTACAAACACTTTATAAAAGAAAGCAGATGCCAAACCAGACAATTACCACCTTTTCCCATCCCAAGCCATACACTGGGTACAGCTCAACAGCCAATGATACCATGGTCTTGCATTAGTTAACAACTGTTCATGCTAATGGCACACCCATATAGTGATGGTCTACCTTGTGCACTAACAGATAAGAATGCTAGAGCATGGGAGGTAGCTTGACTGGTAAAGATTAGCTAGTTTCTAATCACTCAAAGTACCACTGGAAAACAAATCTTACTAAGGAAACCACCAAATAATACACTCATCATTTGGCATTCTTAAATCTACACTGAATTACGTGGAAACTAGCATTTTCACTGTGACACAATCCTTCTAATAGTTTCTTCCAAACCTTCAGTAGAACTAGCTGCCAATCAGTTCTAATTTAGGCCTGATGTAAGTCAACACTAAACTGAAATCAACTCAATTACACTTGGCTCACAGCAGGACTGAGTTGGGTCCTGAAGTTGGACCAAAAAAGGAAAGACTGAACATCTGTGACAGATTAGGAATTTTGATTTAGTCAGAGTGTAGTACAGCTGATCATCCAGGACCAAAGACCTTATGACCAAAGTCAGTCCTGGTGTTCACCTCCTATAACACTGTTACCATTTATATTGCCATAGCTCCTCTGATTGCCAGTCTTAGACCAGAATCCTACTGGACTAGGCATTATGCAAATACATAAAGATTTTCCTTGTTCCAAGGAACTTAAAATACACATGCCAATAGAGCAAAACTTGCCATACAGCCTCTCCTCCATATTGCATGTTGCAGAAGACATTAGGGGATAGTCTTCTTGATCACCTCTCCATGATCACACATACTACCAAACTCCCATTAATCAAATAACGCCTCTGTGGCAACTGCAGCAATTGTTGGCCCTGGAAAAGTCATATTTGGAAATAATGTATTTTAAGCTCTCTTAATGCAAGTTAGCAGGTGGCAACAAGGAGAATAAGCCAACATCACATGACTGGCAGGTGTGCTGCAGATCATGTACTACAGTTTAGAAACTAATGTGTTAATGCAAATACTTACAGTTTGAGTGCATTCATGTAAAGACAGTTTACAAACTCAGAGATTATCACATCCCTACAACAATATATCCCTTTAATTACTTGGATGAAGATGAGACTAAGATGAATATTTTAAAATTATTGTAAAAGAACTGCATTTGGTCCAGGACAAAAAAAAAGATGCTCCATCAATATTAATTAAAATATTAGAAATTAGATATAGGTAAGAGAGAGGGCAAGAACCCTTCTCTTTCTGAATACAAAATAAATCTAAAGCAGCCCTTCGGAAACATACCAGAAGTGTCTTCTCAAACCCCCTTTACAAGCTGGGAGTTTCTGACATTCAGTTTCATTCTTCTGGTTTACCTCTGATATTGAAATACACACCTGAGCTACGGTACTTTGCCTACAACTGTGCAGTCAAGCTTGCTTACAAAGGGACGTTCACTTCATCGTAGGCAGATGAAGTATGAGTTGGTTAATTTTCATAAGTAAACTCAACTCACTTCTTCTCCTTCCCATTGAATGTATTATGATTGGAGCTGGATGAGTAGTACACACATTTGTTATTTGATTGAATAAAAGCTTCAGTTTTGCTTCAGGTGCTATTTATAAGCCCTTTCCCCTCTCTCCTCCTTACTTTCCACGAACATTCACTGGGATAAATTTTTGTGGCAAAAATTTTTATAGATGGCCATCATGAAAGGTTTGAGAACCTGGGCATCACGCAATCAGGGAGCAGAAATATCACGCATCTTTAGATGTCTGGTTACACTGAATGAATAGCAAATTACAAATAGAATACTCAAAACAAAAGCTCAGTACTGAAGTATACTGCATAAACCTTTCAGTTAACTTTGAATACATTTCAGGTTTTTGTTTGTAGAAAATTCAAACAGAAAAAGGTACTAATAATTTGTTGAAAGAGAATGGATCACATACCTCTAATTATTAGCCAGGATATCGCAACTCAGCATTTATTCTTTTTATTAAAATTGGATGCAGTCTTCAAATATATATGCATTATCAGGCTATTTTAGATCAGTATGGACTGTTCCTCCCTAGAGAGTTTATACCCATTGTTATTTATTTTTGAAGATATCTACTACTTTAATGGGTGTGCTGAACAAATAAATCATCCTCTAGATTTTTTTCAAACTGATTTACTACATCAAGATTACTTATGAAAGCATAAAAGCAATTTTGTTTTTACTTTAAAAAGTAGTACAAGCATGATGAAGGTGGAGCTCCCTTATTTGTCTGGCAAATAAGTAGAGCAGTCAAACGTACTTTCCAGTAACAGAATGCCAAATATGTGTCTATCACATTCTAGAGGAACTACCTCCAAGGGCAAATCAACCTACAGGGCCCAGGACTCCAAAGGCTCTGATTTCAATGGAAGTGAGATGCCTAATTATCTTTCTAGATCTAGGCCGAAATGCCTATTAAGTCCTTGGCCTGCGAGTCTGTTTGCAGGCCTGCCAGCCACAAGACTTTTTGTAAAGTGAAACCCTACCTGTTCTGTTTAAACTGAAATAAGATCTCCCACTCATACTATGTAGGTCAACTGGCAGCTTTCAGGTGGCATCAACTTAGTCATTACCAACCTATACTGGATTCCAACTAGCAACCTATAGGAAATATGCTCTATATTCTATTACCAATCTCCTGAGCCATCCTGCCCTTATGTAGTTAGCATTCCACTGAACTGACAATAAGGGAGTTAGAGATTTGAAAAATTATTTTTTGCCTCATTTTGCAGCTCCTTTGCCCTTGTCATAATCACACAGTAACCTAGAATTCCTGCTTACCTGTAAGGGATCAATAAGCTAAAAGGAACCTGGGGACACCTGACCAAAAACGGACCAATGGGGGCCAAAGATGCTTTCAAATCTGGGGGATGGAAACCTTTGTCTGTGCACTGTGTCTTTTTTTGTTCATTTGCTCTAGGGCTTTCAGAGGAATAAGAAAAGCTTTTTCTTCTCTCCATTTAATTCTATATTCTCCAACCAGCAAAGAGTAAGTAGCTAGGCAAGGCATAACAGTTTTATATTTGTTTCTCACTTGTGAATTTTTTCATGCTTTAGAGAGATATCCCTGTGCTTTTTCTGTAACTTTGAAACTCAGGAGAGGGGAAGAATTCCTCTGAGGTGTGGATTTTTCTTTGATTCTTTTTGTGATGGTAAAGTGCTTTTCCACAGATTTCTATAGAAATATTTTGTTTCTCTCCTTTTCCTTTCATTAAAATCTTCCTTTTAGGAATCTGACCGATTTTTTCCATTGTGTAGATCCAGGACTTTTGGATCAGGCTCACCTAGCAGGATTGGTGAGGGGTTTTTCTCAAAGCCTTTCCCAGCAAAAAAGGTATAGGCTTGGGGGGATTTGGGGGAAAACGGGGGGCTCCAAGTGGCTCTGCCCCTAGTTCTTGGGGTACGCTTGGTAGTGGCAGCATACTGTTACAGACACAGGAAAAACTTGTGTCTTGGGGAAGTTTTAACCTACATTGGTAAAATAAGCTTGGGGGGTTATTTTTTTCCATGCGGGTCCCCTAGAGTTCAGAGTGGGGAGGGAATCCTGACAGCCCTCTTGACCTATTTAGAAAGGTTGCCTGAAGGGTATTACAAATCAATTGCATAAGGACCTTTTGTTTAAGGTCTCACAGAGCAGGGCTCCTCTCTGCAAGACAGGCAAAATCTGTTCTCTACCATTCTAAAAAGTAAGTTTTCACATATTAGCTACTATTCTCTTCATTGGCACCAGTAAATGGACTTGCTCTTTCCACTAGCTCTATAAGCTGTCCTACATCTCTCATTATGTATGCGCTCCTGATCTCTGCAATGGGAATGTTGTAGTTGTGACCAACTTGTCAGCATATGTAAACAGATTTCTTGATGACAGCATGTTTATTGTAAGACAGAAATCATGCATCTGATAATAGAAAGGAAGAATAAAGCTTGCCAACTTGTTGTATTTAAGATTGATTATATATTACCAGACATCAATACATACAGGCTCTAAGCTCCCTCTTAAATGACAATATTTTAAAGGGCTCCTGATGCCACATAAAAAAAATGTGTTTTGAAATTGTATTTGAAAACACTTCTGCTGATGTATTTATTTTCATATTTCTCTTTAGTTGCATTACTATGCACATCAGCATGAAAATGGAAGTTTTGTTTCTTAAGGCTTATCGGTTTCTACTCAGAGCTCTTGACCACCAAAAGCTCAAACATCTAACCGTGTCACACTTTCAAATGGCTAAAATCCTCAGATGAAGACTATTACTAACCCCCTCTCCCGACAAACAAGCCCAGATGCAGTATTTGGCAATACTTTGAAGTTACATGCAGATAACAGCAGATCAGTGTGAATGGAAGTTTGTGACTCAAATTAATACTGTAACTTGATTAAATGAGAGGAATGGCCAAGATGTTTCTACTTCTTAGTTTTTGTCTTAAGTCATAAGGCCAAATACTGTAAGTTTTACTCAACTTTTAGTCAGGCAAAACACCCACTGATATTAGTGATCATTCTTTCTAAGTAAGAACTTCAGGATTTGATCCATAATGATTAGATTGCGACAGCACAAATGGTTGATGAGGAAGGGATTACAAAGCCAACTACCATGACACAAATTCATCTAAGAAGGTGCACATAAAAATCATCCAATCATGAACTATTAAAACAGAAATCATTTGGAAAAGTGGAGGAGAAGAAGATAGCAATAGCTGTTCAGAAGCCTTCTCTTTTGGAGATAAGAGCATATTGGAGAGGAGACCACTGGTGGCCAGATATACAGCAAGCCCCTATATTGGGCTCCCTAATCTTTCTATTTTCTATGCAGCAGACCTTTTCCCACTCGGAGCTTCATTAAGATTTTCATTTAAAAGTATCTGTTGAGATTAACAGTACTTTTTGACTAGCTCTATAAGCTGTCCTACATCTCTCATTATGTATGCGCTCCTGATCTCTGGTCACAACTACAACATTCCTATTGCAACTTGTCAACATATGTAAACAGATTTCTTGATATCCCACTGTATATGCTCTTACACCACCTTACTGGCAATCCAGTTACCGTACAAGATGTATTACTTCTATACATTGTGAAGGGGGAAGTGTGTTGTACTACTTGTGAAATTTAGACATCCATTAACAGAGGACTGAGAAACCAGAAGCTCCCCATTTTCATACATATTCTGAAAACAGATCTATCTATATGCTGTTAAAAAGGGACAATGGTACAGCTCACAGGCTTAAATTACTCCTAGGTTTGTTTTGGTTCACAGCACATACATTACATTGTTTCTAGTGAACAGGGAGAGAGATGATACGTGAACACTGGGTATCAAGCAGTGCCTGAGTTCTTTACTGGTTTGCCCCATTGAGCAGCTCGATTTTTAGTTGTGATTAAGGAAACAGATTTTTAAGATGGGAGGGGGAAAAAGCAATTATTCCAATTTCTTGCTTCTCAGACACACTGCCTTTTTAAGATAAAAGATTAAATAAGCTGTATTTACAAAAGCAATAAAAAAAGATAGCAGTGCATTTCCTTACAAATTTTTCTTTCCAGTTTGTCTGGATGCTGGACAATGTATTGCTCCATTTATGTGGCCTTACAAACAAAAACAGGAAAGTAGATTAAAGCAGCAAGGCTTCCAAGCACATTACAGCAGCAATATACTGTTAATAGAACATGCTGAATATTTCAAATGAACAAAGTTTATGTCAGCTGAGCAGTCTTCTGTTTAAATGAAAATGCAATACTCATTTATTTTTCCATGGTGGCTAATTATATAAAGGGATACAATCATTACTTCCTGGAAGTCATCATGCAGTAAGTCAACTACGCTTGTTTTTATTCCAAATATTGTTTACAAGAAATACTGTATCATAATGACTCCAATTATTAATTCTTGTAAATATACCTATTTGTCATTAGAGAAAGTTATTTTATGTGAAGTACATTTTCAGTAGGTTGGGGTTTTTTAAAATATACCATATTCAACAGCAATACCTTACCACAGTCTACCCACTCACTACCACTTATGCATTTGTAGGAAAACAATCTAAGGAAATTAAAATAAACTCAAATAAGTTATAAACAAGAAAAAAAGCTCATTGAAAATGTATGCATAAATACCCGTTTCTAGACAATCCTGGTTCTTTCTCTGTCATAAGAGTTCTACAAGTTTCCATTATTTTCTCCCGCTATCAAGATTATAAAAAACCCTCAACCTACAGAAGTTCTACAATTTAAGATATGCATGAATACACATATATGCTTTTTCCAGAGGAAGTATAATCAAGGAACATTTGCATATGTAGCTACATATAAATAATAATATAAAATAGAAATTTCCTCAGCATAATTTTGATATGCTCACCTGAGAGTAACAAAGCCACAACCCAGCTCATACTGTTGACACCTTTATATCACGTCATAATACATTCTGTACGTGCCACATTTTCTAAGAGACCTTTGAACGGTATCAGAGAGCAGGAGCAGCGAGAGCAAGAGCACTGTTAATCAGATTGCGTCCACAACAATAAAGGAAAGTCTTGGAGGAAAAAGAACAATGTTTCAGAAATATCTACAACTGTATCTAATACAACTTTTCCCTATACAAAGGTTATTTTGAGATCCAGTACCTCAGGATTTAGCAGGGCTAGACACAAATACTTTATACTCCATTGGAAAGGGAACATATCAAGTTCCCACTTCTAGTTCCAGTGGGCTGCAATATACTTGACATTAAACATGTTACTACTCAAAGACAAATACCACCCATCTTCCACATTGGTCTGGTATAATTTTGGGTGGAAATGCCACATTTCTAGGAGAAAAAAGTTGAAATATCCTTGTCAGACTGGGGGGAAAAGGGCAAATATTGCTTTCCTTTTAAAAAAAATAGCTATTTGAAACTGCTCAAGAGTATTAGAAGCAGTCCTGAAGCACACTGATTAGTGGGCAGATTAAAAAGCGAGACAGACAACAAATTGCTGAGTTATGCAACAAGCAACATGGATATTACCAACATGTATCTGGTAGGTGTTTTTATATTTAGCTGTTTCCCCAAGACTGATTGACATGACTACATTCCAGTGAATTTTCACAAACTGAAGAATATATTAATTCATGATGCATTGGGTGGCTCAAGTGGACAGGTTATAGGAAAAGGAAAGTTCTCTTCGGCTCAATAATCATGGAAGAGGAAAGTTGAAACACAGTATAAAAAAATCTTCCTGATAAGGATATCCCTCTCAGGCTGTAGCATTGTCTCTCAAGACAACTGATGGAAGCCCAATCACTACTGTCATTTAAAATGGGACTGAAGATATAACAAAAATGAACTATAGGGAATAATTGCATTGGCAGATATGTTATTTGTCAACAATCTAGTCACATTTACTGCTGCAGTGGTGAAGGGCCTACCAAGCACGGGCACACATTATGGTAGGCATTGAACAGAGCAGCAAATGATCCCTGCCCTGAAGAGCTTACAGTCTAAATAGACAAGACAGATGGGGTGGAGGAAGGGGTATAATACAGAGTCAACAATGTATTGGCAGAGACCATCATGTTAGTGACACTTTTTAAGTTGGGTTTAGCTAAACGGAAATTAAAAAGGAAGGAAAGAGGGGAAGGGGGAGGAGGCAAGAGGAGCAGGTACAGAGTGAAGTCGAAGTGAAGACACTGAGGGAGGAGGAGGGTTTGAGCAAACAGCCAATCAGCACAAGGCAGAGAAAGTCCAGTCAAAATGGTTGAAAGTTCTCTGAATGTCCAGAGGTTCTGGATTTTACTGCTTCTGCTCCTACCAGCTGGAGTCTCTAGCTGGCCCCTCTTTGCATTCTTCCTCCTCTTTCTCCCCCTTGGTGGTGGAGTTCCAGTGGAAGATGACATCATCTGGGTCCTAGTGCCCCCAGAGAGAGTGTGTGTCTCCCCTGCAATTCTGAATCTTTGCATGCGCACACATGCATATAATAGGTCTTTTCCACCTTTGGTTTGTGATTTGATGAAAATTGCCATCATCATTTGAACCAGTTTAATGACCTATGCAAAGCGGTCACAGTCCACTTCCCTGTGACCCAGCTTTCACATAAGAACTGCCGTCAAAGTTTGCATTCATTTTTGTCTAAGAGCTGAAAGGGTAAGGTGAGAAGGTGACTAAGCTAGCTTTCCTGCCCCGAGAACGGTCTTTCCAGAACAGGGGTAAAACACATTGGAAGAGGAGATTGTTGCCTACAGTAAGCACTACAGAAAGGGCCCAACGTAAATTATGACTAGTAACTAACAGAGAGAGAAGCTGGCTATGAGGCCTATTCCCATCAGAACAAAAGGAATCCTGATACTTGAGCATGGTTATGCAAACTGGTGGAAGAGGCTAGATGGTTCCTTGAAACCTGAGCACTAAGGGTAGATTATTAGAAACTAAACTAGATTAAATAGAAACTGAGTTAGCATTAATTTCTACTCATAGGAACACAGCGGTCAGAAGTAGGCCACTGACATTCTGTTAATACAGCAACATGCCACTAATCCACTTGCACATGGCTTGGTGTGGTTGTCCTTACCACTGTGACTCGTCTTGTCCAATATGCACATACCACACTGCCAGCAGAGGGTCAATGCTAAGAGCCTATATAAGGCTCCGCACAGGATTTCTTACTGTAGAGTCTTATCACTGCTAGTCAACCTTTTCCAGTGCTGACATCCATTGCCATTGGAGCTGCACTGATTGGCAAGGGAACAACCATTCATAGAAACTAAAATTAATTTAAGCAAAACGAAGCAGAAAGATGAATTGAGAAGCCATTCCGTCTGACCACGGAACCATTTCTGAGCTATCAGTCTGATGTTATTAGCAACTGATACTTTACTTCATAAAAAGTGACCAATAAAAAGATAATGGTAGGAAATTAAATGAACCTTAACATGATTTAGAACTTTACTATGCAATGCTGAAATATTGTGGAGAAAACACTTGGACAGAACATCAGGAGAAACCATTGTACAGGATCCAAATTGCATTGGTTTCAATGAGGTATAGGAGCACATTAAAAGGGAAGTTTTATCTTTCACTCTTAATTATTAAGGTGACAAAAGCCAATCACTATATTTAAGATAATTAAATATAATTTATATATACATACAAATACATTATATGCATATATAAATATTATATATGCATGCACAGGTAAGACCCACCACATTCATGATTACTGGTTGTCTGTTCACATGCATTGAAGTGATCCAGATTCCATTCACTCCAAATGTCCACTGACACAAAAGATATGAAATGGAAAAAGGATGGTCTGATAACTAAGATGCAGGACAGGGAATCACATGTCCTGAGCCTATTTCTGACTCTGCCAGATAGATTTCCTTTGTGACTTTGGCCAACCCACTTATCTTTGTACCAGAGTTTTCCTATCTGTAAGGTGGCAAAATTCATTACACATTTTTCAAGTATCTTAAAACCCTCCAAATGGGAGACCTTCATTTGGAAATATTTAAATCTACATTCAAATGATATTCTGAGTCTCCAGAACAGCTGCTTTGGACAGAAATAAGGATTTATTTTTAAATGGAGGTCACAGAACAATAGTACAGATAAATCACACAATCTAAAAGGTGTAAGAAAGGCTTAACATTTTGCCCTATCAAAGTGCTCAACTACCAAAATGATGATTTTCCATTAGTTTTAGTTAGTTTCTACTCTATTTTTTTAGTTTTGTTTGGGTTTTTTTACAGATACAAGAAGGTTAAGGAAGTGTCCTGGATTGTATTTTGAAAGCCATGACAAATTCTTCCTGATGCCTTCCAGTTGAGAGGGAAATCAATTTTTCCATTCATGGGAAATCCACAATTTCAAATTTGTTCCATTCCAGAACGGGACAAAGCCCCACAGATTTTAAAGTTTCCAGCAAAATGAGAGCCAGAATTTATATTTTTTTTTAAGGTCAATCGAAAAATTGTTTTCATTTTTCCTTTTCAAATTTTATATCTAGAGTTTGTCTGAGGAATTTCAAAGAAAACTGGAAAAGAGTTACAATAATGTCATTATATCCCATTTAAAATGTTTTCAAAACAAAATGAATTTTTGTTGAGTTTTGATTTTGAAACTATTTTATAAAATATATTGTAAAAAAAATACAAAAAAGTTGAAATAAAAAACAAACATACATTTCAAAAATTTTCTTTGGAGAATTTTGACGTTTGATTTTCATTCCAATTCAGAATGTAGCCAAATTTAAAATCTTTGGTGAAATAACTCCATCCCTGCTTAGCTCTCTAATATAATACATAAATACAAAATTAAGTAGAAATGGAATACTTTGATTTCCATTTCAAGACAAAATGTTTTGACTACACATCACTTTTTTCAATTTTGCTTTTAAAAACAAGTTTAATTAAAGCAGACATATTTCCACAAAATGTTTTGCCTTTGTTTCTCTGTTGGAAAATGCCAGCTCATCATTCTATTGGCAAACTTCTAACCAGCTCCACTTCCAATCCTTAGTTAACATTAGAGACACAGCTTCAAACATTCACAATCTTACAACAGAAGTGATTGGATCAGGTAGTTAGTAACCATGTTTACTATAAACACCAAGTGAATTTTACTTTGGGGAGGGCCAGTAGGTATATGTCTACCCTGCAATTAAACACTCACAGCTGCCCTGTGTCAACCCACTCAGGCTTGGGCTACAGGGCTGCTAAATTGCAACGTAGACATTTGGGCCCCGGCTACAGCTTGCTGGGTCCCAGGGCTTGGGATGGAGCCTGAGCTTGAAATTCTGTATCCCAATTAAACAGCTCAATAGCCCAAGCCCCATGAGTAGAAATCAGCTGATCCAGGCCAGCCACAGGTGTGTGTTAGGTTATTTCTAAATATTGATTAGGACTCAAAGGGTGCTCTGCCTATCTTAAAGGCTTACAGGGAATTTAATTGCTGCATAGGTGTTGTCTCAGTCCATTGTGTAAGCAGGGGAATAGTCCCACTATTGCGGAGAACTTTCCTGGCTTCTGCACTACCCCGGTGAAGTGGGCTAGCGAAAGGATCTGAGTCCTCACTCCCATTTCCTTTATCCAGAGGCTTCCCTGCCCTTGAGGACTCCCCTTCCACTCTCCTGTCTGGCAAAGTCCTTGTAACCCCGACAAGGCTGGGCCCAGGATTCCTGGGGGGCTCGACCCCCACTGTTGCAGTAGTCACCTAGGACAGGGGCTAGGGTGTCCCCAGTCCAAGGTGCTCTCTCTGCATTGGATGCTTCCCTGACCCTCTGATCATTACATATGATTAAAAGCAATAGTTTATTTAATTAACAATTAGTTTAAAAAGGAATAAGGAAAAATGGGAAAGATTAAAGAAAAACACATCACCCCAATTTGTGGCGAGGAACATCACAAGCAGTGTCTCTGCAATGTCAGGGCAGTTTATAATCTGTTACTTGTAAGTCCCAGGCCCCCTCCTTAGGCTCTGACTGTGCTTCAGGGATGCTGTAGCTTGGACACTTGCTCTGGCGGTGGCCACACGCTCTCAGGCTCAAGATGGCAGGACCCTTCTTCCCAGCGTTGCCCATGCCCTATCAGGGCTACCAATCTCCCTCGAAGTCTGGCCTGCAGGGCCTCCTGGTTGAGGCATCTCTCTTGCTGGGGCCATTGCCCAGGGTCCCCCCTCGCTCTCTCCGCTGTTCACCACACGCGGCTCCGGACTGCTACAGCCCCAGCTCCACCACACCGCCTCAGCACAGCTGCTGCTGCTGCTCTGCCTCCAGCTCCCTCGGCTGCTGCCCTGCCCCTCTGGCTCTGGTTGTTACAGCTCTGCTCCCAGCACAGGTCTGCTCTGCAGGCTGCTTCTGTGTTTCTTCTCCCAGCACTGACCTGCTTTGTGGGCTGCTTTTCTGGCCCCTCTGGATCTGGCCCAGCTCTGTTCCCCAGCTCAGCTTGGACCCCTGCTCTCTCCTTAGCTTGGCCCCACCTCTGTCTGACCCAGGCAATTCCAGCTCACATGGAGGACAGGACCCACCCTGGCCTCCTGACTCTTTGATTAGCCTACCCACCCTGTTAAACAGGCTGACCGGGAGCACTGGCCTCTCCCCATTGTTCCTGGGGACTATCAGTCTCAGGGTCCTGATTTCCCATTGACCCTTTTGGTACTGGGAGCTAGCAACCAAAACACTCCATTGAATATGAGTAAGGGGATAATAGTCCCCTTACCTCTGCACAGGGCTCAATTTTACATCCCTACTTTTAAAGAGGATTTTTTTTTTTAAACCAAAGTCAGATATTCCAGATCTCAGGAACTGACCAGTCACCATACAAAAGATATCAATATAGACCCTAAAGGACACATCCTACTATTTCTCTAATTCTCTGGGCTCCTCTATAAATCCATCAAATTGGTCTTACTTTAAATTAGTGCATTAAGAACAGTGCCAAGAACCAGCTGGTTTCTGAATAAAAACAAGAGTCAGGCTGAAGTAGACAATCAAGTGAATGAATATGTTTGAGCTGAGAGTGCTACACATAATTCTGAGATAGACAGGTATATTCATTCTCAGATGCTCCAGGGGGATAATAATACAGTTGGTACAGCCAGAGTACATTTCAGCTGCTGAGCTAAATAGAACTTTCTCCTGTTTCCTTTTAAAACATGTAATATTGTGTTAAACTGAAAACTGAGATGTGTCTAGGACTTTTGAAGGTCAGTATTATGCTGTACCTTTATGTATTCTGCTCTAACACTACACAACCCTAGCTATCTCTGAGTGCATATCATTTTAGAAGGCCTTTTTGCTCCCCAAACATACAAAAAGCAGATAAGACTAGAGTTCTGAAATTTTACAATCAGATGACATCTCACAAGAGTAGACATGAATTGTAGACTGAATGGTACATAAAGTATAGTATAAATGATCACAAGTGGCCCCATAAGTCTTTTCCTCCATTTCGATGAGATTCATATAAGGAAGGTGCAAATCAGGTTGACAGCCCATATTTAAGAGTAGTTATTAATGATTTGAAGGACACAAGATTTCAAAATGATCCTGACAAACAGGAGAATTGGTTTATAATCCACAAGATGAAATTCTACAAAGACGAGTACAAAGTATTATACTTAGAGCAAAAAAAGAAAGCAAATCAAATACACAACTACAAAAATGGGAAATAACTGGCTAGGTCGTAGTACTGATAAAAAGGATCACAAGTTGAATGAGAGTCAGCAATGTAACGTAGTTGCAACAAAAGGCTAATATTCCGCACTGTATCAACAGAAGTGTTGCATGTAAGACACACAAGGTAATTTCCCCCTAAACTGGTGAGGCCTCAGGTAGAGAACTGTGTCTAATTGTGGAAGCCACCCGTTAAGAAAGATGTGGATACATTGGAGAGAGTCTGGAGGAAAGCAACCAAAAGGGATAAAAAGTTTAGAAAACCTGACCAATGAGGAAAGCTTTAAAAAAAAAAACCTGGGGATGTTAGTCTTGAAAAAAAAAGAAGTCATCTCAGCAGGGATCTGATAGTAATCAGGTATGTTAAGGACTGCTATAAAGAGGATGGTGATCAATTGTTCTCCACATCCACTAAAGGTGGGACAAGAAGTAATCAGCTCAATCCATAGCAAGGGAAATGTAGGTTTGATATTAGGAAAGACTTCTAACTATAAGGCTAGTTAAGTACTGGAATAACTGGCAAAGGGAGGTTGTAGAATTCCTATCATTGGAAGTTTTTAAGGGCAGGTTAGACAGACACCTGTCAGAGATGGTCTAGGGAGGTATACTTGGTCCTGCCTCAGTGCAGGGAACTGTATTAAATGACTTCTCAAGGTCCCCTCTATGATTCCAAGTCATTTCTTTCAATTATCCAACAAGCAAGAGAACTAGAAGGCACATGCTCCACACTGCCTTACAATTATAAGCTTGTCCTTAAGAACAACAGTCAAAAATGGGTTTGAAGTAAACTAAATCCTGATAGCTGTCATAAAAGCTACTTAAATTAGAAAGTGACACAGTTTAATACAAGTATCTATTCTTAACAGCAAACTTGCAATACAACCAGCACTGCTCACTATACTCAAAGGTCTCATTCCTCCAATGAATCATGGAATTTTAAATTTATATGTAAGTGGCCTTTCTCCGACTATTCCCTACAAATTAAGTCCCCAACCTTGCAATCAAATCCAGTTAGGCCAAGCCTTGCACTTGGCCTGGAACAACCCCAAAGTCAATGGGGCTGAACATGGGTACACCGATCCACCCTCGTGGATATAACTGAAAGATCAGGACCAAAGACTCTGTAGCCTTGCACTTGTTAGACTTTAAAATTCTTATTTTATTTTCTTTTTTCCACAAATTTGACAGTTTTATTCCTGGTGACAAAAACAGTCTTTAAGAACAACACTAAAATCAGTAGCAGATCACGTTTCTTATGGTTGAGGGACCAGGTGAAACTGGAGTGGTATGTTCATGTGCTCCACCCATGAATGAAATGTACCCTTTGTATTTCTGTTAAGTTTGTAATTCTATCTACTCTGTTTTCTAAGGTTCCTGTATGAAGTGCCTATACAATGAGTGACTCTACTCATACAATTAGAAAAGTATTTCAAGTAATAACTTTCAGCTCACATAAACTAGAAACTAATTGGCACAATATCTAATAGAATTGTCTCTTAGTCAAGGAATTAGCAGGATAAGTAAAATAGGATATCAAAAGTCCTCATTTCCATACGTGGCACCACAATAAACACACTTGACTAGCGATGTAGAATAGAAGCCCATTTGCTCCAATAACACATTCAGATAAGTCTTGCAACTAGGCTTACACAAATGCATACATTTTGAATTGTCAAATTTTGGAAGTTATGGCTTTTGGGACGGCAGCATTTAGGGACCAGAATGATCCCTGGGTCACACAAAACTGTACACAGCACAGACCTTGGCGGGGGGGACAGGGACAAAAGACACCAGCTTTGTGCATGCTATATTCTAGGGACTACTCTAATCCCCAGATCTCTAGGGCAGCTTTAATTTAGGTTGATAGTAACTCTTCCTTAGCGGCCATTACACTAACCAATCATCATTGGGGGAAGAAATGCTTGGGCCATGGTCCTTTTCCCCAGCATGCCCTGATACACCTATGCTGGTCACGTTGCACAGAGCTAGCTTTGTTGATTTTACACTACCTGAAATTTACCTTGCTGTCTAACTAGGGTACCTTTGTAGTCCCTTTGGGTTTCTCCAGTGAAAAGAGAAACCATATTGGGGATCAGGATCTGTCCCTAGTTTGTTTGTAATTTGTGTTTGTATTTGCTTGTCTGGCCTTGGAGATCTGCTGCAGCATCACACAAATATTCAGTTAGCATTAAAAAAGTGATGCCAGAATGGGAGAAAAACAGACTTCCTGTAATCTGGGATTTAATTGTTATACTAGTCTTTGCAAAACAAGCTGTGACTACAACCACAGGTCTGAGTGAATCTTTCTAAACAGCTTTGCTAAGGGCATCATCACTTCAGCAGTGTCAAGACAACATTCAGATACACCACAAGGGAACAAGAACAAATCAAAATTCCTAATACATTAGGTTTATAAATGCATTGTGAGGTAGTGGCAATTATAAAGGAGGACTGTAACACCTGAGGAGACAGTTTATACATAACCAGATGCCATCACTACCCAAGGCTTTGTTTTTACCGAAATTAACTAATAATGAGGGGGGAAGTGGGGAGAGCAGACAGAGGAGGACACAAGACTCCTCCTCCCCTCAAAACACAGTATCTTTTTAATTCTGTTAAACACAATGATAGTCTTATTTCATCACAGTTGGTTGCCATGAAAATGCTGAATTTGTGATATAACTGTGATCTCGTTGCAGGATCAAATAAAAAGAGAAGATGGACTATTGATATTCTGTTGGATTTCATAAACAGTTGTGAGGTGTTTGGTAGTCTCTCCCCATTTTCCAAAGCCTTGTTTGGATCCTCAGGTCCCAATCTTAAATATGCGGGGGGAGGGGGAATCTCTCAACCCAAATAGTGGCGTTCCATGTGAGGGGAGGCTCTGCCCAGCATATCACATAGAGGATCAGGGCCCTAGTTAGTATTTGCTTACATATTTTCTTTATAATATTGTCAATGTTAAAGCCTTATGTGGCATTTTGAGCTATTAAGACAAGTCTGTAGCTATCCACTGGAATACATATCCACCAGAACAGTAGAAGCATTTTGTTGAACAGCACAAGTTTTCACCCACCCTGCCAGTATGGAAAGGAACCAACATGTACCAAGGAACATGCACACCCCCATGTCATTAAAACATCAATTTCTTGTTCTCTGCTCCACAAAGTTCATTTTTACAAAAAGAGACCGGCTTCCTTTCCTTTTGAATACTGAAGCTCTAAGGTATATTAGCAGCTAAACCAAGACTCCAGTTGCACTGCTCTTGGCACAGTACTTGGATGTAAAAATGTAGCTAATATTGAAGCTGAAACACTTTACAATACTGAAGAGATCCATTTCTTAATCAAGCAGCTACAGTACAATATACAAAGCAATCCTTGGGAAGTACAGTCATGTGCATTATGAAGAGGGCAAGGCTTGCTATTGTCTTTCTTCAGTTTAACGGCCAAGCTTTTTAAAAGGTTACTAAAACCCAATGATTAATGAAAGGTGCATAATCTCAGCCAGACAATTCATAACCATTGCAGCTGTAAATCAGTCCCCTCCCCCGCCCCTTCTCCAAACTGATCCCTGGCAATTTATAAAGGGCTGTATGAGCGGCGTCTGCCTTTCCCTATCTTAAATGACACTGTTAAGGGAAATTAAGTTCAAACAACGGAGTAATTGCTGAAGTGCAAATCCAGGCGTGTGAAATCGGTCCCCCTCACCCCCAGTGTGGCGTGGCTCCGGAGTGACTCTGATCAGCATATACAGTACAGCTCATTCAACTGAAACTCATCTCTCTTTCCCCTCCCCACTCCTTGGGATCGCCCTGGGTTTTGGGATGAGCCTCAGAGGGAGCCCAAGTTAGGAACAGTGTCAGGCAGCAAAAAAGAGAGGAGGGGGCTATCCCCCTTCCCCCCTTGACATCCACTTACCTTTCACTTGACTTTCATACTCCGCGATAATCTCTTTGTCCTTTTTGAATCTGCTTGGTGTGGACATTATCCAGGCGGCGTTTCTCCGACGAGCTCCGAAGTGGGGTCAAACGGCCATAAAGCAGCGCCCAGCGGACGGCGAGGGGAGCGGCGCCCACGCGCGCTAGACCAGCAGCGTCGGGGGCGGGGAGGTGGCGACTAGACTAACCCTGGCGCGGGCACCATCTCCTCCAGCCCCGGCAAAGCGAGCCCAGCCCCGGGGCCAAGGCGCGGCGGGGGACCCGCTCCCTCTGCGCGGGGCTAGCGCCGATTCCCGCTGCTGCCCCGCGCCGCTGACATGTCTCCGCGCCCCCGAGGAGGCGGGGCGAGGCGGGGCGGACAAAGGGCAGGGGCGGCCGGGTCAGCGCCTCACGCCGGGCTCCTCGCCAGCCGCGGGTTCCCCCGGCGGGGAGAGCCGCGAGCGGACTAGCCCGGGGCGACAGCGCTGAGCGCAACTCCGGGCCAGCGCGGAGAGCGGTTCCCTGGGGACAAAGTTCTCGCCTCCGCCGCGTCTCTGCCGCCCCGCGGCGCCCGCTCCCCCGTCTGCCGGCCTGGGGCAGGAACCCGGACTGCGCCTCCGCCGCCGCCAGCGACCCGCCCACCCCGCCGGCAATGGGCAGGCGGGGGAAGCTCGCACGCTACCCCCCGCCCCGGCGAGCGAGCAAGCGCCGGGCGCTCGGCGCAGAGCGAAGCCTCTGGCGGCCAACCGCAGCCGCCCCGCCTTCCCGGCCCCCCAATGGAGGGGAAGGAGGCGGCCCCAGCAAGCTAGTCTGCCCGGCTGCCTCCCGTGGAGCAGCCCAGGCGCGGCTCAGGCAGGGTGGGATCAGCTGCTGCAGCCGGTGTCCTCTTCCGCCCCGTTCCCGGGAGCATATGGCGAGCGGGTGTTGGCGGGGGAAAGGGGCGTGAGGCGGAGATAAGGTGCTGGAAAGCCCTTGATCCTGGCGTGGAAAGTTAAATCCACACGCCGCCGTGGAGCCCTGTGGAGAGGGGCGGAGGCAGATGGGCAGGCTGGGAAGGGACCGTTCAGTTTGGGGATCACGTTTACTTCCCCAGCAAAGCCGGGTTTCTTCTCGTTCGTTTTCAATGGAGGTCACGCCCTATATTCCCCCGCCCTACGGCGCACGTCGGGCAGCACCAGATGCTGGAGGGTTGGGAGGAGCCCCAGAAAACCTGCGAGCAGAATGAAAACGGTTTAATTTCCTTTATCATTAACTACATTTTCTGTAGCCTCCGTCTCTTGAGGCTGGTACCTATCTGATCCGGGCTTATTCCCAACAAAAGCCACATCACTCCCCTAGATCTCGGTGTAAGACTAGAGCTGGGACTTGCATTCCCCAACTCAAATGATAACATATGAATCAACGTAAATTGTCATTTGGCGGGTTAGAAGAATACACAGCTTTGTTTTTTAATGTGTCGGGTGGAAACCACGTGCTGATTTTTGTTTTTCCCTATAGTTACTCTTCTCTAACCCCCACCTCCAGCCCCTGGAGGGCAGGGTCTCTGGGGAAAGAGGCCAAGGGTGGCAGGACCATGGTTTGGGTGCCTGGACCCACAGAAGATTAATTTGGCCCTGTGGGTGCTGAGCACCCCCTCTTTTCTTTCAGTGGGTGCTTAAGCCCTGGAGCACCCTTAGAGTCAGCTCCCATGGTAGGAAAATCACTGCATCAGATTAAGACCAAAGGGACCTAGGTTCCACCAAGTGAGAGAGGGGAAAAACATAAGTCGTTTTAGTAACTTCTGAAGAAATTGTATCTCCATGTGCCCCAAAGATTTAAAGGGTAGGAACAACGCTTAGCAACAGAGAAGATGGCTAGAGGTGGGAGGAATTCAGAGCACACCACTGGTCCACAAATAAAAAACACCCAGAGTTCAAACTGAAGTATGTGGTCTGTTGACATCACTGGTATCCAAGGACTCTGAAGATACCTCATCTCCCCTCCTCTGCCACTGTTGGGAATCGTTCTGGTCCTAATTGCTGAAGTTGGGGGGGGACTGTAATCTGGCTGATCCTCTCTAACTCTACAAGAGGGCTACACTCTATATGGCTGGTGCAATTTTAGATTATTGGTACAAATTCTGGAGGCAGAATTTTCTTGGAAGCTGGGCCCTAGGTCATAAAGTTACATGAAGAAGAGCTCGTGTAAGCTCAAAAGCTTGTCTCACTCACAGCACCCCTTCTGCCCTTAAAGTCCATGAGAAGAGAAGTTGGTCCAATAAAAGACATTACCTTACTCATCTTGTCTCTCCATCTTCTCTATGTCATTCATTGTTTTCAAAACCTTTGTCATGTCCCCTCTTACTCTCCTACCAGTGAGTTATCTTACCCAGACTGCATGCATATTGTCAGTCCTGATGGAGCCTAACTAAAACATCCCTTTCAGCATAGCGAAGGCTATTTTCGAAGTTGTTTCTGAAGCTAATTTAGTTTTGGCTTTGATCTACAAATTATATCCTTTCAACAAGAGACACAAAAGCAGTTGGTTGCTACCTAGCCCTGATTTTCCACAACACACTTGATGCTCACATTTTGTCTAGTGGCTGCTTGTAGCTATGTACATCTGTTAGATCAATGGCATGCTGAGTCACAGGATGATAGGCCGGATTCACTAGAATATAGGGTGCCTAACAGATAGGGGATTATCTGGAAAAATAGTATAATTTTGCAAGTGCTGTCTTTTCTTCAGGAAGTCCATCCTTTCCATTTGTCAGCCATGTCTCATGGCTGCCAAAAGCCTTTTTATCCTTGATCACACCTGATTGCACTTAAATAACAAATACTAATAACAAGGTAAAAAAACAATAAAGAGTTTGAGGGCACATATAGTTGCCAACAAGATGGACTATATTGTCTTAAGTATCTAGGAACTCCTTGGGGAGCAGAGAGGATGTTGAACCATAATACAAAAAAATTGCCTCTAAGCTGTGATGGAATAGTCATGTAAGCTGTCTATGGACCAGCCTCATTCCCAAGAAATTAGGTGGGACACAGTTCCACACAGAAGAACATTTTCCCGATGTAATAGGACTACCAGCCACCTCAGAGGGGTATAGTCATCATTTGTTAGTTTGTTTTTCCTCCCTACATTTAGAGCCTAACAAAAACATTACTATCTTAGCCAGAAGAGGACAACATTGACAGGACAGCTCCTTTTGCCAAAGGTCCAAATAAAAAAAAAATCCCTAATCCCCACACCAAACCACAGCTGAAAGAGGGAATCTTCCTTTGACCCTATTCAAGTGTCTACTACCACGGGATTGCTTTCTACAGCCAAGAGCACAGCTGGAAAAACCCACCAAAAGCATTAGTTCTTACTGTGTTTACAGTCTCCTTAGAAATATATCTCATTGTTCAGGGGAGAAAATAAACTCCCTTCCCCTAGGCCCATCTATCCACTCAAAAGCCTCTGGTTCCTTTGCATGCCTTCTTGCAAGGCACAGCTGTCAGTTTCATTGCACAGTAGTTTGCAACCCTTTCAAACTCTTCTTATCTCTAGGTCTAACAGCTCAGGCAATCTTTAAGGGCTAGCTTCCCCCTTTCTGCCCCATGAAGGTGTTGAAATCTTTCCTACCTGTTTGATCACTGATAAAATGGATGAAGACTCCTTTAAGCCCCTTCTTGGTTCACAGAGGGGCAAAGTACACCCAGATAAACAGACTACCAATAGAAAGTTCATAACAGCAGTCATGAAAGAATGAGTTGCTCTAAGCTCTTTCACTGGGAAAAGTCAAGAATGGAACTGTAAATGCAACGTCTGCCTAAGAAATAGTTTGGAACCTAGGTATTACAGAAGTCACGTCACCTAGCTGCCGCCCACAGGTAGCTCTTGGATAGAAGTGGGACTGCATAGATAGAGTGTGTGCATACATGTATTTTGGAGGGAGCTGACCATCCTGGATTAATCTACACTAGAAAATTTTGTACCGATTTTCCAACAATGATACACATGGTCGGTTCATGTTGTAGTAGGAGGAAAAAAAAAACAGCCGAGCCCTACCTCCACTACCATTTACAACACTGCTAACATCAGTACATGGAAAATGGGTACAAAATTTTCTAGCATAGACAAGACAAAGCCTGTGGACATATCTGTTAAAATAGAAGCAGATACATGTGTTTCTCTTAAAGAGCAATTGTCTGTGAAGATACAAATTTCACAGTCTGCCTCCAGAGATCTCTCTCCCATGTGTCAAGATGATTGCTGATTAATTCAGTATGCTTTGCTCACTTGCTAGTGTGTCAACAGTGGGAGCCACCTTCCATATACGGGCATAGAGAGATGTATGTATGCATGTTTGATGGCAGGCCGGGGAGCCTGCCAAAGTCAGGAGTCAGAGCTCTTTGTGAGCTCCAGAGATACATTTTGGTTCCTGAATTATGCTGGAATTCCAGGGCAACCAGCCTGAGGTGGCCAAAAACCCCAATTTTTTTCTTCAAGGATTGGGAAAGGATTGTGTGTTATTACATGGGTGTAATCTTTTAAGATGTTTCAAGGAGTCAATGAGCTCAAGTTTGGACTAAATTCTGCACTGATTTATACTGCATGCAATCCCACTGCAAAGACTTCAATCATAGAGTTCAAGTCCCCACAGAATTTAGGCTTTTATGTTAGCATGGGCTCTATAATACCACATATGAATATGGGAGAGCACTAGAAGCCTTAGAGGGAGTAGCCGGTTATTACAGAAAAGCTGTTTTTAAAGAAACAGGGTTTTGAAGATAGCCTTCTAAATTAATGCTGCCTTTAAAAAAGTCTTCATGTTTTTTAAACCTATCTATGGGCCTCATCCTACTCCCACTGAAGTTTATGTAAAACTCCCTTTGATTTAAATGGAAACTGGATCAGGCACTAGTTTTCCTTGAACGTGGCATTTTCTTATTTCAGTCATTAACAAGAAAGAATCAGAGAGATAGTCATGTTAGTCTGGATCTGTAGAAGCAAAAAAAGAAACAAGAAAGAGGCTTTCTCCCTGCCCCTTATACAGGCTCCCCCATAAATTAATTTGATAATTGTTAGGTGTTGTCAGACAGAGAGAACACTCCAAATTACTGTTCTTCTAAACATTGTATTTGATAAACTTAACATGCTTGTTCCAATATTAGCGTATGTGTATATATACAATTCTCTAAGGAACAGGCACTGGTTTGGTTCATTGATAGAAATACAGTAGGCTTGATTCTGCTTTTACTTACATGGTGTAAAACTAGTGTAACTCCATACATGTCAACAGATTTACACCTGATTTACACTCATGTAACTGAGAGCAGAAAAAAGCTATCTGTCCAATATACTGTAGCAAATTTTGCCTTTTCAACTGAGACAGAGACATTTTTTGATTGATTAACTTTTAGGTAAAACTGCTGGTTTCTTCTGGTTGCACTTTGATGAATTGGGTCAGGGAAGGTTTTTATTTTACTTGTTTGATTATCTGCCTTTACACAAAGGCATGCATGAAATTTAGCTTATGTGTCATATGATGAATGTTTAGAACTTTTTTATTATATTATTTTTTATAGCTGTAACAGAAGAATGGACGGCAAAATGCAGGATGATCTTCAGATTAAGGGACAGTACTGGGAATTCTGGATCTTGGGTTCTAGTTCCATTTCTGCCACAGGTTGACTTTTGTGGGATCTGGATTTCACCTTGAACTAAGACCAGATTCTGTTCTAAGTGACATACATGTAAAGCTGGAATAACTATTTAGTGTCAAAACCTGGCCCTTAATGTTTCTCTGTCCCAGTTTTGTCAAATGGGAATAGTAGAATTTGGCTTCCCAACACCAGTGCTGTGACTCTAAATTAATATTTGTAAAGCATGTTTATGTCTTTGAAAGGGGGATGTTATGGAAAAGTATTACTGTATATTGTAGCAAAGCAAAATATTGGATTAGTAATACAAATAAATTAGTGAGCTGCAGTAGTAGAAAACTGGTACAGTACTTGTATACTGGGCTCTTGATTTCTACCTAAATGTACAGGATTAACTAATCTACCCCAACAGGGAATTGGGGATTTTTAATTACTAGAATAAACACACACATCTGTATGGTAAAGCAAAGATGTGTTTAAACAGACAGAAGTTCCTACAATACCTCATGAAGATAAATATAGAAAAAGGAAAAACAGCATGGCTCTCTGGCTTTTGTCTGCTTGAAATCTTCATTATTGTATTTCATTTGCATGTCCTGATGAATGGTTATAGTATTTGCTCGCCTGTGCTACTAACAAAAATAGATACCATAGCTGACTGCTCTTCATGGAATATCCCTGCAATATTCTCTGTGTAATACAAAATGTAACACATCAACCCCCTTAAGTAACAAAACCAGATACTAATTTTCTTTAGACTGAAAAGGAGACAGAAATAATCAATTATGCTTTAAAATCATCTTACTATTGGACATAGTCTGTAAATGAAAGAATAAAGCTTGAATTGAAACAATGGAACATTTGAGGGGTATTGCAAAAATGATGATAGTCTAGATTAAGTGTTAAGTTGAGAGAGATGTTTAATGTTTGTCACAGATAAGATGAGCATTTGTAGAAAATAAAATGGTATTTACTTGCAAGTGAGATTATTTCAGTAAACTGTTTAGGATTTAAAGCTAGCAAGATTTCCTGTCCTCCCAATGAGTGGGACAGATGTTGCACAGTATGTATATAAATACTGCAGGCACTAGGGATGAAATCCTGGCCCCTTTGAAGTCAATGGGAGTTTTTCCATTGATTTCAGTGGGGCTAGAATTTCATACCAGAAGAAACAAGAGAAAACAGACTCCAAAGCATACAATTAGTCTTTTATAAAAATGTCCCGAGCAACAAAATTATGTTCTGGACCCCACACATTCCTGGTGCTCTGATCAGATTTTTTGTCTCACACATATCTCAGGTCCTGAGTGTCTCAAAATTCAATGTTCAAATATGAGAACCTTAACAAGAAGTCCATATCCTGAATTTGGATGCTCATAACAGTACACATTTGTGTACATACTTGTTTTACATGGCAAAGTGTGGATATGAACATCCCATTTGTTAGCCAACACATGTTATATGCACACACCATGTTAATAGGTATAGTGTTATACTATTCTACTAATGTGATTAGACTCTTAATAATTAACTCATAAATAATATAGAGTGAAAAGCAGGGACTGATGTGATGTTAAAACTAGGCTCTGACTTGAGGAACAGGCAAGAAGTCTGTGCTCTAGCGCAACCATAAGATATGGGCTTGCTGCAGGAATTAATGGATGAAATTCTTTCGCCTATTTTGTATAGGAGTTCTTACTAGAAGAGCATAACAGTCCCTTCTAACCTTTAAATCTATGAGCCTATGAAATTGCAACTGCCACACATTTAGAAGAGGAAAATATATAATAAAATGTTGAATTAATTAAATGTAGGTAAAGTGGAGGCATTCATACCTAACTGGAGCATTGTGTTGGTAGATATGTAAATATTCTGAAAATTAGTGTGGGTTTATTAAAAGTATGGTTATTAATTTAAATATTCTGCTTATTACATAAAACAGTCACAAGGCTGTTGCTTGAAGGAAATCAGATGACCAGCCCAGTTGTGACAGATTCCCCTGAAGGGAATGAGCTAACCCAGGTCCACCTGGGGACAGATAACTCCCTCAGTAGCTGTAAAGCAGTTAAGTAAAGGCCTTAAAAAAAAGGCATAGGAAAGCTCATTGGTAAAAGCTCCTAGGAAGCATGATATAGCCGAAAGCTCACTAGGCAAGGAAGTATAGGAGAGACCCTGCACAAGGAGGGGAAAGACTGTCAAAGTTACCCAGGCAGGCAGGCAGGAAGGTGTGAGCTGCAGAGCTCTCCAGATAGTGCAGAAACCTGAGGCCTTACAGCAGAAGGAGCTGCTGTTGGAATCCAAAGATTTTTGTTTCTGGGACCTCCAAGTTTTATCTGGGCTCTGGGGTAAGAGCCTTGAAACCTTTGAGTAAATGCTCCTTTCAAAAGGTTTTATTAAAAGGAAATATTCTGTTGTAAAGTAGAATGGTTGGCTTCTCCTTGATAAGCCTGTTTAAGCAACCTTATCCTTACCTCATTAAGGAGGGGAAACAGAGGCAGGCCACAGCAGAGCCAGGAGGTAACGTGCATCTTCTACACGCACATGTATTCTGTATCCTGTGCTTATCTCTTTCCTGTGCGTGATCCTGCTGGAAAGGATCCTACTAGCATACCAATTTAAAGGAGGGCTTGGAAAAAGTGTTCTTGAATAGGTTCCATTTTCCCATATTTTTTCCCAGCTCATGTGTCTACAAAAAGAGCAATAAATGTTAATGGAGAGAACAAAAAACAAAGTGAGCAGGCCAATGTTGTATTGTGATAAGTGCCACTTGGGCAGCCCAGCCCTATGATTGTACAATAGGATTTCTAATCTGTGTAAACTGAATTAACACTCAGGGAGGCTTCTGAAGTTTGAATACACTGAAAGGGAAAAGGAGTCCATATAGGTTCTAGAAGTGTATTCAGAGACATTAGGTTCAAGGATGAATATGCAGATTTAGAGAGAGAAATGACTTAGGCTAAAACTTCTAATCCATATTGCTTTTGGGTTTGTTTTTTGTTTGTTTTAATTGCTTGCAAACCTTCCCAGGATGCCTCTTTTCCCCTTGGGGAGCCCCTCTCTACAACAAACTTGCTTCTAGAAAAAAAATCTGTCCTTCCCCAGCTGAAGTATTATGTTGAGCTTCATCCCTGTCCTTGTCCAGGGAAGGATCAGCCTCTTGAGCCTCAGACTCCTTTTGAGTCGACTCTGGCAAGGTAGTGGAATCTTCAAACCCCTCCTCTGACGACAAGCTGCTGCCTTCAACTAACAAAGGACTGAGGCAATTTCCCTGCCTGCTATTCACAGGGAAAGCAGGTGAGGCAGAGCTGTATTCTTTCTGGCTGCAAGTTATGACATTAACCTGCTTTGGCATGGCTAAAATATCATTATGTATTAAAATATCAGCATGAAGCAGATTTCTAATGCCCACAACCAGGGGTGCTGGAACCTCAACGGAAGTGGGGGAGGACACGGGCAGAGGGTTGCTCTTTGGTACCCTGGCACTCTGCCCAGGGCAGATGGAGGGTCCAAGGCTCCCTACAGTGGCCCAGGCTCCTTGGGCAGCTCTTACCACTGATCAGCTCCCCTGCTGCAAAGCACAGCCCCTGCCTGTGCCATTCCGGCCTGCCTGAGGCTTGCAGTTTCAGGGGGCAGCATGGCCCTCTGACCTCCCAAACTACACTGTGTTAAAAAGGTGGGCATGGTTTTCCCATTTTTAAAAGTGTGTGGAGGGGTCATGGCCCCCCCGACCCTCCTCCAGTTCTGGCGCCCCTGCCTACAAAGATATTTCATTGAAAATCCTCATGCTTGAGGTGGCCCTTAGTCAGAGGTAGTTAAATATATTAGCTTTGGGTGAATTCTCTAAACTTTTACCAGAGAGTTTGCCTCCCTTAACCAAAGGGACTTGGGATGCTGTGACCCTCACAAGCTAGCCATTTTCCGTAGCATATTTATTTCTTCACTATGTTCCCAAGACTCAGTCCTAATATAATTCACTGGCTTTTCCACCTCCTTTACTGATGCTTGTGAGGCAATGGAAGCAGAACTCACTGTGGCAGTGAGAGTTGTCGGGTTACCTTAAGTTTAGGGCAAATTTGGCTTTATATGACTAGGAGCCCCAAGTACTTGCCTTCACTTTGGGCAGAGATTTTTTTAAATAAACCTAACCCCAACTTTAATTATTTCTAAAGCACTCCTCCCTCTTAATGTTGCTGACATAGAGATTTCCCTTCCCCTGGGATTTGCACTCCCCACAGCCCTTGGCTGCTTTTACTTCATCTGTAACTACTCATAACAATTGCTCCTGGGCCATCAAATCAAATAGTTTTTCATAATTACCATCAGCCCCTGCCCCTGTTATCCACTCTCTCATAAAACTACACATTTTATGCACATATTCAACATGGGTGATATTGTCAAACATTTTGAGAGTTCTATACAGAACTTCAGTTGATAGGTCTCTGAGGTGATATTAAAGCTTAACATCACCCTCCTCCATATCATTTATCATTTTCTGGCTTTCCCAGTTAATCTGAAGGATAGGCATTTTCTTATCCTCTGGGATATTGTGCATCCCACATAGTCTCTCAAAGGCAGATAGGTACTTTTTATACAATCAATTTCTTTATAAATTGGGCAGACATTTTCTGACTCACTTATGTATGTGTACTCCCTGCCTGGGGAAGCTCCTTTTACTTCTCCAGTACCCTGAGTAACAATGTGTGAGTTTCTATCTGTCTCCAGTGTGCCCCTTCCTCAACTTCTAGTTGTTCCATGTGCCTTTGGTGGGCTTTCTCCTCAGCTTCCTCAGCTTGTCTGGTCTTCTTGATCCGCAGAGCCATCAGTCTCTGGTGCTCATGATCTTCTTGGGCTGCCCAGTACTACAATCTGCCCAGTTCCCCTGCAGTGGTCTCCCTCTGTGGCACTGGAGCAGGAGTCTGCTCAGATGCCAGGTAAAACTTACAAACAAAGCTCTCAGCTCCTGTGCTAGAGTCTTCTTTCTATGGGATATTCTCCCCTCTCCTTGCATAACTGTTCCAGGTCTTTTGTCTTAAGACCATCATATGACTGTGGTTCACTCATTGTGAATTTCCAACATAAAGTTTAAATTTAACAGTGTTGGGTTTTGATCTATAAATCCAGTTGATCTGTGGCATGTGAATCCTGCCAGCTAAGCCAGTGTCAGGCTATCTAGAGTGGTTCACGAGAGTGAGTATCATCTTCAGGGCAGACTTGGAAGAAGTAGGGTACAAACCCCAAAAAGGCTGTGAGTTTTATACTAAGACCTGGTCTATGCTGGGTGTGTGTGGGAGATTGACCTAACATACGCAATTTCAGCTAAGTGAATAGTGTGGCTGAAGTTGGCATATGCAGGTTGACTTACCTCGGTGTCTTCATGGCTCTGAGCTGCTCCTCCATTGACTCTGCCTGCACATCTAGGCGTGGTGGAGTTCCAGAGTCTATGAGAGAGCGCTCAGGGATTGATTTATCACATCTAGACAAGAAATGATAAATCGATCCCCACCCGCCTATCTGGTGTGTAGTATGGACCTACCCTTAGATTTTACAGCCAAATATCAAGTGTGAACTCCTCAAGTGCTATAACAGCCTTAACATGGAGTCACAGACAGACCTCTTGCCACCCAGGCAAACTTGCCCTGTGATAAATGGTCCCTTACACCAAAAAAAGGACCAGCCACTTATCCCAGGTAAATTGCACCTGAAGCACATGGCATTGGCAACTGTCAGAAGACAGGATACTGGGCTAAATGGACCTTTGGTCTGACCCAGTATGACCATGACATCCTAGATCAAAGACAGCACATGAAACCAATCCTGTTATAAATTAACTAAATATTTATTAACTAGAAAAAAGATGTTATTTATAAGGTTAAAGCAGGTAAACACAGACACACTTAAGTTACAGTTTTAGGTTCCAAAAGGTAACAGCTGCTGTAATATGCAAACTTTGTAAGTCCTCTAGAGCTAACCTAGGTCAGATAGCAGGGGATCCCTTGCTTATGCTTAGAAATCTTCACACTTCAGCATTCAAGTCGCATACAGATAATTTCTTCTTGACAAGGATTCTTATTTCCTTTCTCCAGAGTTCAAGCTGATGGGATGAATGCCTGTACAGGTCTCTTCTTCATGGGTGTGAGGTAGGCAATCAACCAAGTCTTTTCTCCATTGATATTCCACAATGGCTTGTCTGATGTGTGAAGATTCTTTTGCTGGGCAGGAGATGACACCTCTTATGGTAAATTAGTATTTCATACTTGATGATGATTCTTTCCTGTTTGATGACTTACACAGTTACAAAGTAAACACTTACATATTACCTTTATTACATAGGATGCAGATATTGCAAGTGAGATTAATGCATGTAGCAACTCAAAGTCATAAAGTCTAAACACTAATTACACTATTATAAATCTAATACCTATTTTAACAGTACAAACACACAGGTGAGCCAGACTAGTTTGCAGCTATGCATTTGTCAGTTTCAGTGGAGCCTAGAGGCCTTGGCGTGAGGTGGCACCTGGTCTGCCAGTGCCACAGATGCTTATTGTAAGAACTACCTGATTTAGGAGATTGCTAATGGGACACAAAGCCTTCTAATAGTAGGAATTCATCTAGAGTTCCAGTTGAAAATAACAGAAAGTAGTTTCCTTCTGACGTATTAAATGATCTACTGCATGTAAAATGAACCGGTGGTTTTAGTGTAGTAAAGAGCGGTTCTCATCACAGAAAGTACCCTCCTCAGAAAAGGCCAAGGATGTAATTGGCTTGTCATGAAGGTCCTACTGCTGTGGGTAGGAGAGGATTTCAGCCCCCAGGGTTGTCAAGCTGGTGCTTAATATAACCATTAAGTTTGTTTTAAAATAAAAGATGCATATAATTGTTTTAAGGGGCTGTTTGTGGAAATGAATGGAATTTAGCATAGTTGGTACATTGATATATCATTTTCCAGTTGTAACATGTAGTTTAATGTTTCCTTGGTTAACTTTGTTTACTCTAAGTGGAGCTAATAGAACTAATGACATAATAAAAAGCATAAGATATTCACACCACTTTCCATGCATTTAAGTATATATTCCTTTTTCATACAGCACTTCTATTCACTTCCCCATTAGTAATTACAGAGAGGAATGGCTTTTGAATAATTTCTCCCCATGCAACAACAGACTGAGGCAACTTTGCCATTTGAAAAGAATTGAAATGTACAAGTAATTGTGTTCACAATTGCATTTTGCATTCTGTGCTGGCCCACGCTTCCTCGATTCATGCTGTGTGCCTTTGGAACTTCAGTATTGTAATTTGTATTTTGATACTATAAAAATTAGTAGAAAAGCAAGAACTTAAATGTTCATGCCTTATTTTGGCTCTTTATCTCGCCTTATTCTCAAACAACTCAGTTGTACATAGAGGCCCGGGCATCTTCCTGGTTTAGCTTTTCATCCCAGGCCTACTGGGAGAACTCAGTTTTTGAGCTCTTCCTAATGAGCCTAATGGGCTACAATTAGCAGTAATTCAAATCTCTGATGAGCAGGTAATTACAGTTCTAATAATAGCCATTGGTTTTACATTTTCCATTTGCTTTGTTTGTTTGCTTTCTCAGGTCTCAACTAAAAATGAAAAACTTCTGCTGCTTAGCAGTCCTCCTAACATTGTGATGCTAATGGTTCTGGGATGTGAACATTAAAAGTTAAATTAAATTCTAAAGGAGAAAAAAATCCCTATGTGCTTAAAGCAACATCAACACATTAAAAATGATGCATTTTAAAATAAATCATTAATAAGCATGCAGATAATGAAAGGCTTCATCATGTTACCATTACCTGACTTCATTTCAAGGGCTTGCATGAATAAAGGTTGCAGGAATGTGCCCAGACAACTTAGGTAGGGGATCAAACTCTTGGTCTAGGGGCTGACTTTTTCCCACTTGAAGTCCTCAAAAGAGATTTAGATTCTGCAGAGTATCAGCTTTTAATCTCCTATAACTGTGAAGAAAGCCTTCTGAATGGGAACCAGTGCAGCGCTGTTGTTGCCTACCACGGTAGTTGGAGGATTGTGAACCATCCTAATTTATTCCTAATTTATTTCAATGCCAACTTAGTTCATTTTAGCGGGAATATCTTCTTACTGTGCTTATTCATTATTGTGGGATGCAGTGTAGAAGAGAGGGAGTGCATGCAGCCTTAGCCTATCAGTCTAAAAAAATGCACTGCTATAAATGATGGACTCAGCTGAGCTATTTTTTCTCTGAGTCAGTATCTGGGCTCACCCTGGCCTAAGGATGGCGTGGGTTACCTGTTAGGCAGGGGGAGTGGAGAAGAAAAAGCTGTTTCTCTAGTACTTTGTCTTCCAGCTGCTAGGGGATGGTAAGCAGCAAATAGGAGGAGGGCACGAGAAAATAGCTCTCTCCGATGCACCTTCATTCAGTGCACCACAATGGTGAGCTGGGAGAGAGGCATTTCATAATCATGGCTCATCACTAGAAATGTAATGTATCCCTCCTCTCCACAGAGAGTTTTACATTCTGCCTTAGATTAAAATGGAAAGAATTGATCTAATTTTCTTTTAATCTTTTATGATGTTTACATTTCTCTCAGGTTTGGCTTTTTTTCTTACTGGTGTGCACTAGCCTGATGTTTGCAACCCAAATGTTGTACTATTATAGGGGGGTAGTTAATTTCCGACGAAACAATGTTTTCATTAGTCGCTTTCTCCCTCTTTCTCTCTCTCACAGACACATGCCATTTCTGTTGATCTTAAGCCTTAATGTTATCCAGTCTAAATTCAGAGCTGTAGCTGAACTGACAGTATCTGTGTTTTCAGAAGAGTACAAGATCTAGTACTTATGAAATATTTTCTGTGAGACCACTGTACAACTGTCAAGTGATGGTATGTTCATATTCTCCCATGTACATTTCAGGTGTCACAGCCCCCTCATGTGGAAAGATAATGGAAGTGGGCTCGTGACCGAAGAGGGCTCCAACAAATCTCAAAAAATGAAAATAATTGGAGACTTTTTCTTCAAGTAGTTGATTTCCCCACTCCCATGAAATAAGAATTTTTGATTAAAAATCTTGTATGTAAACTAAGCAAATTAGTCACCCACATCCGTTATTTACACTAGGGCAGCCTGACTTCACTGGAGCCATGGGGGTCTCCCTTGACTGCAGCTTTTCCTGAGACTCTGGGGAAAGGGTAATAAAACTTGAAGATGGATTATCTTTTTCTAGTAGGATATACAAAGCTGTTAGGGGGACAGTGGCTCCACCAGGCCTGCCCATTTGCCACCATGTGCCCTGTGATACCTTAGGAGGAGGGTATGTGCTATGACAGTAGCTGACATCTTCCCACAGAGATCTGCAGGGTCCCTTTCACATGCAGATCAGAGGAAACCAGTTTCGGTTGTAATCAATAGTTAACTCAGTAATTAATTATCAGAGGATACGTCTTTAGAATGTTTTTTCTTGGTGAACAGATAAAGAGATAATTAAAATATGCTTAGGGACTAACATACACCACATTCAATACCTGATAATTCAGGATAGTAAAAGAGAATCATAGAAATGTAAAGCTGGAAGGGATCTCAAGAGGTTATCTATTTCATGCCCCCTGCACTGAGGCAGGACCAAGTAAACATAGATCATCCCTGACAGGTGTTTGTCTAACCTGTTCTTAAAAATCTCCAAGGATAAGGTTTCTACAACATCATTAGGAAAAGTATTCCCGTGTTTAACTATCATATAATTAGAAACCCTTTCATGATAGCCAAACTAAATCTTCCTGGTTGTAAATTCAGTCAATTGTTTCTTGTCCTATGCTTGGTGGACATGGAGAACAATTGTCCACTGTCCTCTTTACAATAACCTTTATCATATTTGAAGACTGTTATCACGCCCTCCCCTCAGCCTTTGCTTCTCTACACTAACCACACCCAATTCTTTGAGTCTTTTCCTCAAAGATCACATTTTCCAAACCTCTTATTTTTGTTGTTCTCTAGACTCCCTCCAATTTGTTCACCTCTTTCTTGAAGTCTGGTGCCCAAAATTGGATACAGATCCGTTTTTGTAATACTGCCTCCTAGCCTCTAATTTCCTACTTTAGAGCTATATAGTAGCTGTTGGTTATCATTAGTGTTCTGTATTTTTAATTTTTATTTGTAAAAAAAAAAAAATTGGGGGGGAATTTCTCAGTTTACTTTCCAAACATTAAAACTGGGATGAAATTTGGTTTACAAATTAAAAAATAAAACTAGGAAAAATCAGAGAAAGAAGAAAAATTAGCAACACTTTCATAATATGCACATTCTACTACAATATAATTGAAACTTTTTTATGTACTAAGATATTTTTTGTCTCAGAGCTAGTAGGTTTTTTTTCAGAAATCCTGGTTTGTGTATGCTCGCATAATTTTCTTCGGCGTACCCTCACTCATGTTGAACGTAGAGTATTTCTGTCTTGAAAGTAGTCAAACTTTGAAAATGAATGCTCTGATTCAGTAGATTTAGGGGGTATGCTCAAAGCTCACTGTGCCACTTTTCTGAAGTTGAAGCGTTTTGATGACGGTTACAAAAAGCCAGCACATCTAGTTTCACACTGTCAGGGTTAGGAATGTTCATGTAAATAGTGAATTCCTCTTTCAGATTTGAAATTTCATCTTTAGTGGCAAATAGTTGAAACACTCTGGCATAATGGTCATAATGTGTTGCCAAATTCACCTTAACGAAGGGATGCAACATCTGGATAACATTCCAAAAAGAATCTTCAGCACCACACACTTTGGAGTTCAGATTACGGGCCATGGTTGTCTCCCGTTTTTTGCTGAGCATTGTGTTAAAGGTTTTGAATGCTTTTTTGGTTTTCTCATATTCTGGGGTCAGAAGAATTTCCAGAAACAGCTGGGTTGTCTTGCCATATGTTTCTTCTGCAGCTTTTATGCTCAATTCAGCTGAGATTTTGGTTGTCAGGATCCAGTAAATGTCTGTATTGGTAAACGCATTAGCAATAGATGGAGAAAACTCTAGGGTTTTCTGTGTGTCACATAGCGGTTCCAGGTTTTCAACAATGAACATTACCTTGGTGCGTAGAATCTGGCAGTCATTTTGGTTATTTGCCAGTTTTTTCAGAGTTTCTGCTTTATAACCAACAAACTCAGGATGATCTAGGAGACACAATTAGCATAGTCCATGCATTATTTACATCAGTGGCTCTCAACCCTTCCAGACCACTGTACCCCTTTGTCTTGTGTACCCCAAGTTTCACCTCATTTTAAAAACTACTTGCTTACAAAATTAGACATAAAATACAAAGGTGTCACAGCACAGTATTGAACAATTGCTTACTTTCTCATTTTGTCTGTATGACATTTTAGTTTGTACTGACTTTGCTAGTGCTTTTCATGTAGCCTTTTGTAAAACTGGGCAAATATCTAGATTAGTTGATTTAACGTCCTGGAAGACCTCTACATATTCCCAAGCATACGTGTACCCTTGGTCAAGAACTACTGATTTACATGACAGGCAGCGAAGTACAAGCTCATCCACCAATGTGGCACAACAAGGGTAGATAATCGGCAGTTGGCTTTGCACTCATCTTGCGCTGTGTAAAATGAAGCCTTCAACTTCACAGACTTGAAAATGGCCCTGAATCCAACGATGCATGATTTCATCTCTCTCATTTCATCTGTAGCTTCAGCTTTAGTTTCTAACTGAGTTTAATCTCCCATTGCAAACTAAGCCATCTTAGAATGGGGGATTCTGCAAGCAAAAATCTGTGTTAGTTGTGGATATATTTTATCAAGTTTTTTGGTATATCTCAAACATGTTATTGCTGCATAAACAAAATGGGTGTCAGCAGAGAGGATGAATGTCACATAAGCACTAAACAAGGTGGATTTCTTTGCTTTCAAATAAAAAAACAAACCAAGAATCTGATGGTCCAAAGCATCAGGAGACTTGTCAAAAATCAGACTAGATACCACATTTCCAGCATTTAATTCTATCAGCGTAGATACTAAAGCATCATCACTTTCTTTAAGATATTTATGAGTTAGGTTGTCTGTGTTAGGAAGGGTTTTTGCTGCTGGAAGTATTATTGCACAAAGTCACCAATAGGCTCCTTTGCAACTAACAGCGGTTGTCTAGCAAAACAAAGAGCATGCACAAATTCATTGACACAATTGTGCTGTGTCCTCTCTTTCAGTAAAGCCCTGGTGAAGGCTCCTGATATTGACTGTTTATCCTGAAACTCACTCTCTTCTTTAAGCTTCTTGTATTGCTTGCTTTCGATATGCTCCTTTATTCTGTCAGCATGAGCACTGACCTCATTGCTGTAGTATTTGCAGTACAATGCATTGTCTTCACTGCCATCTTTACTTTTCTTGAAAATGTCTAAGCACTGATTTTCGTGTTGGTACTCAGGTATAGATTTGTTTTCACCCCAAGTTTATCTTTTTGCCTTATCTTTATCCGTGGAGGACTGATGATTTAAATTAAGCACCGCACTAAATGGACTCAAAGAAATAGGTAGGCAACGTCTCCTTGTGAGCCAATCATAGCATAATAGTACCATTGTCTGATTTCCAGCCTCCACGGTGTATGTGTTCTGTGTTTTTACACCGCAGAACTGCTTCAATCTCAGAGCAGCAGGACACAACAATCGTGTAAAGCATTAGTGTTTAACAAAAATAAGTACCCCAACAATATTGAGTGGATTGATAAATGGGTGTAAATCAATAAAAACTGAACTCCTTTAATAAAAAAAAACTGGTAATTTATCAGCGAAAATTGGTAAAAACTGAAAACATGGAACACTAGTCATCATTTGTGCCCGGAAGCCTTTAAAAAGAATCCACTTAAAAGTATAGCATTGTAAGTCATGTACAGATCTTCTGCTGGTCATACCTATAGACTTTCTGAACCATCTTGAATCTGTAGTTTTGCATGTTACATGCAGCACTGGGCTGTTATTAAACTTCATGGTTATATAAGGAACCGAGGGCCAGATCTTTAGCTAGCGTAGCGCAGTATAGCTCCAGAGACTTAACTGTAATAAGTTTTATTATTTGTATTTTTCTCCCATGTATATGTCAACCTTATTTAATTTTATAAAATTATTATGAAATGTGCCTAATTTATCACTACCCCTTAGCACACATGCAGATTCACATACACATATAGAAACAGATCCACTGTCACTAGGGTACTCAACAATCGCCTCTCCAAGAGGCCTCAAACCACTTAAAGCACCTACTGAGGCAAAACCTGGTGTATAGTCAGGCCCTGAAAGTTAGCTAAGTTGGACCAGTAGGGGAAGCCACTTCCAGATTCAAGAGCCCCTCACTGAAACTCACACACCCATGTCCAGTTCTGAAACATTTTAAATGAGGTGTGGGGGGGTGTTAACTGGAACACTCTATTCTGTCAGGAAAGAGTATGAATATCAAAGCATCAATACAAGATAGTTCTTCTGTATTTGTATTTGGTCACTTGTTTCAATCAGTTTCACTTCATAGTTGTACTTACAGTAGACTCGATTATCCAGGATGACAGGGAAAAAGTTAATCCTGGTTAATAAAATCCTGGATAATCACCATCCCTAGGAAATATGGGGAGGGGAGGGTTGGTTCACCAGCCACCCTGTGCCGGGGGGGAGGGAGTGTTGGCTCACTGGCTACCCTGCGCCCTGGTGGGTTGGGTTTTTTTGTGTGCTTGGAGTGGCAACAAAGCCAGAGCCGGCCTCCGAGTTATGGGTATTCTTTTTTTTTTTTGACATCCTGGTTAATCAACAACCTGGTTAACCCAATCCTGGATAATTGAGGGGCTAGTGTATGAGAGTTAAATGAGAATGACTTTGAGATATGATACAAAGAGAGCTATCAGGATGCCATATATAGATTTATAAGTGAAAGATGCATTTCAGGTCATCTATTTTAAAACACTTTGTACATTTCTTAATAGCCATTGACACTGCGGATTTTTCGAAGTTGGCCTTAATAGGAGAGAACTAGGTATAGGTAGAAGAAAAGGAACAGAAATAGGGATATCTAGTAGAAAAGAGATCTGTTTTAAAACCCTGTCAGCACTGAGCTGAACCAGTTTAACCTCACAGTGTATTAACTGTTTCTTCTTTGTATCTAAAGCCCTGATTCCAGCAGCTATATTTATAGCTAAAGAGGAATGTGAAGTCACAGAAGAGCTTTTTGATATTTTGCAAAAGTGTAGCCTCTTTATCACCTTCCAGCTCTGAAGGCATCTTTCAGATACTGTAAATAGATCATGTAGGAAATCTGAGCTAATTAGGCAAAAAGTCAGGAAAGGCAATTACCACCTATTAGAAATGTGTCAATTGTTTATTTAATAGTTAACCTATAGGTGATATAATAAAAACATCTTTATATTAAAATTGGACTTATTGCATGGGATGACTCACTTCAGGGAACCACAAATCAAGTTCACATTGTAGAACTCTGCACTCATGGTAGGCGCCACAGGAATACTAGCAACTGCTGTTGCAGTTTATCAGACAATATTGTAGTATTGTGATGATCGTCATGGTCTTCTGATAGTGGCAATGATCTGTGCAATTAACAATTTTTTCCTTCTTCTGCATGACAGTATGTTGCTATTTGATATATTTGCTTTGCTATGTTTTCTTCTCCAGATCTTCATTTTTCTCTTTTTTTCCTTAGTTTAATCCTTGTTTTTTTCCATTTTGATCTGATGGGATGCAGGACAAAATCATGCCACTGACTTCACTGTTAAGAAACTTTATTTTTTTCTAGATCAGCCTCGCCCTCCTCCCAAATTAGGCATTACACAAAACAGATACCACCCTTAAAGAAGCATTGCATTTAGTCATTATGGGAATGATCTGAAGCCTATTGAAATACATTGGAATAGTTCTATTGACTTCAGGGGGCTTTATATCAGGTCAGAATGGATGTCACAGAAGTAGTGGGTAAGATAGATATTTTGCTAACTATATTTCTTAAGAGTATTTTATAACCTACAACATTATTCCATTATATGAATCATTCAGCTGTGCAAAGATGTAATGAAAATTTACAAGTCGAGGCACAAAAACCTATTTGGCCCGTTTGCTATGATGAAAAAGTTTAATAATACTTTACTCAAACATCAAAAAAAATTACTTGCCATGGGGAAGTACAATTTTGCCAGATTTCCATCACCCTTCCAATAAAAGAAGGTGATATAGAAAAAAAAATAATTTTGCTTTTATTAGCTTTATTAGCAAAGGGTCAATATATGAATGCTCTATAACAGTGATTAGCTCCTATGTACTGTATATACTTGAAAAGTGGAAGGAAATTGTGTTTTGATATTAATTCATATAAATAAAATAAATCTATCTACAGTCATCATTTGAAACTGTAGTCTTACAGTCAGAAATACCATTCTGATTAACCTTTTCAATAGATCAGATAAACTTTTACTGTGGGATCATTATTTTAAAAATGACCATTCAGAAATTTGTATATTATGTACTTATTCAAACTCTGGATATTATGTTGCAATTGGCTCTGCAAATAGAAAATGAAGCCAATGGTTTTCAGTGGGAGCAGAATCAAAAGGATCACGTAAATTAAGAAAAAAATGTTGGATTAGAGGTGCTTTATATTCCTAAATGTTCTGTGTAGTTAATATTTTGGGGGATAGATGCTAGATATCTTCAGCTGTGCTGTCAACCACTAGAAATATTAAGTTAGTGGACAGTCACTTTGTCTGTCATGCCAAAGTAATATAATTTTTATTTTGATTGGTATATATATTTTTTAAAATAGCACATTCTTTTATATTTAACATAGACCACTAAGTGCCTTTTTTAAACCTTTACCACCCTCTGAAATTTGCCATTTTCATTTTTGCTTTAGAGTACTTAGGACTCTAATCATATGTGATGGAGTCAGACCAGAGGGATATAGGAGAGTGCTGGAAGGCAGGTATATTAGTCTGAGGATGTGCAGGTCCCTGTTCCCTGGATAGCCAAACAAAGGCTACTCCAGGCCAATCAAGACACCTGGGGCCAATTAAGAACCTTCTAGAAAGGAGTAGAAACAGCTAGCCTAATTGGGACACCTGTAGCCAATCAGGGACTGGCTGAAACCAGATAAAAACCTCCCAGTTAGTCAGGTGGGCTGTGGGTGTCAGGAGCTGTGGAAGGAAGTTATGCTGTTGGTGAGACTGAGTGGTGGACAACATATCATACAGAAGGAAGGAGGCCCTGAGGTAAGGGTGAAGTGGAGTTTGAAGAAGCGGGGACTGCTGTGGGGAAGTAGCCCAGGGAATTGTATTGTGTTTTGTGCCTAAAAGGTCAGCCATCTTAGCTGATACTATTAGGGTCCCTGGGCTGGAGTCTGGAGTAGAGGGCGGGCCCGGGCTCCCCCCTTTTCCATCTTCCATACTGGCCTGTGATGAAGGTAACTCACTAGGTGGTGACTCTTACCAATTATACTGAGAAAGGGAGGTCACTCTGGGGCCTAGATGAGTTTCTGAGGCCCCTAAATCTGCCAGGAAGCGCAGGACCCACAAGTACAGACTTGGAGCTTTGTCACACATAGTTTAGTCATGCTACGAAAAGAAGATTACACAGGAAAAAGTGGAGAGCCTGGAAAGTGGTAAAGAAGAACTCTAAAAATACATGGACCCCTCATAATTTCCCTTTTTTTAAAAAATTTTCTTTCCTAAAAATACCAGAACTGAACTGAGGGAGGGGGGAGAGAGTATGTAGGTGGTTGTGCTATGCCAGGGGTCAGCAACCTTCAGCAGTGCTGTGCCAAGTCTTCATTTATTCACGCTAATTTAAGGGTTCGCGTGCCAATAATACATGTTAACGTTTTTAGAAGGTCTCTTTCTATAAGTCTATAATGTATAACTAAACTATTGTTGTATGTAAAGTAAATAAGGTTTTTAAAATGTTTAAGAAACTTCATTTAAAATGCAGAGCCCCCCAAATCAGTGGTCAGGATCTGGGCAGCGTGAGTGCCACTGAAAATCAGCTCACGTGCCGCTTTCGGCACCAGTGCCATAGGTTGACTACCCTTGTGCTATGCGGACACTGTCAATGCAATTAGTTATGAGGAAACACTGACCATGTGGTAGTATCACAGGTTTAAAATCCAATTTGAATATGGTAAGATTAATAAACGAAAAGTGATTCAAAAATGCTACTTGACTTAGAAAACTCTGGATATGCTGGGGGGAGAGGTGGAGAGATTTGAATTTTTAAAAATTAAAGAGAAGCAGCTTTGCCTACAAACCTTTTGACAAAGTTGTTAGGCAATATTGCATGCCAGAATACTCTGTAATTTTCACATATTGAAGGGGTGTTTAAAACTGATGATAAAACGCTACTGTGCAAGAGGAATAAAGTTCTACTGTACAATTTGGAAAACAGAGGAAGCAAACAATCTCAAAAATGCACTCTCCTAACCTCCACACCAAAGGATTAGCTTAATAAACTGAAATGGATATTTCATATTTTTTGTTTTTACTTGACTAACACCTCTTGGGGGTTAGTAATGGAAAAATCCACCCTACTTAAAGGGCAACGTTATTCTCTGCAACTGTAAGATACTCAAGGGGTTTCAAAGTAATCTTGAAATTCTTTGTGCTCAACCTCTAGTAAGTTTGATGTTGCTGTGTTCAAAAGGATACTTCTGCAACTTCAGCTTTTGCTGAAGGAAGGGGCATGTTGTGCAAAACTCTTATTTTGTGTGGTGGGTATTAGTTATAGCGAACCTTCGTTAAGCTCTTCTTTGTAGATGAATAGTAGAGTGAGGACAAATGTGATTGATTTTCTTCACAGCACCAGGTCTGAGAAGGAAAGTGCTATGTCCTATATACTAACACCCTAATGAAATTTTAGGTTTTTCCAAACTGAACATACAGGATGACACTTTATCCCAGCAGCCATTTACTGTTCTCATCTTTACACTTTTCTTTTCCCTGTACAACTCTGCAGGTTGTTTTTGATTTAGTTCAGGAGCCTCCTGGGTTAGAGATCAGAGAGCAGCTCCTGTTTCTTCCTAAGAATACTTTTCATTCTCCCAAGCGACCTATGTGATGTATTTTTATTGCTTCTTCCATTTCAGTAGGGGATGAGGTGCAGCTCTCCCTTTCACCTCCTAGTGGTTTAACAACCCCAGCTGCCAGCTGTTCATTCCAAGCCTGGAATCTCAGGCCAGTCTTCATGGCTAGTTGTTCCTTTCCTGGCCCACTTTGGCACATACACCCCCCATCACTGAAATATATTCTGCTGCTCCATCAGATAGTCATCCCTCTTCCCTCCTTGGTCCCCACAAGGGATTGTAGTGTTCTGTGGGAGAGGGGCAAGGGCATGGACACTCAGTGTGGGATATCCCACTTTGTATCAGCAGCAAAAATTATGCAATTTGCATTGTAAACTGTTTCCCAGAGTAGCAGTTGCTCCCAGCCCATGCTTTCAAAGACCACAAGACAGGTTAGAACACAGGAGTACTGAGCAGAGCTCTGCGAGCCATGCTGACAGTCCTCTTTCTTCTTATAGCTTGAGAGCCAGAGTATTCCATTTGCATTTCTGAAAATCACAGGCCTCTATCAGCACCTGGAGCCACACAGTTACTGGATGATGAAGCAGATTTCTGGATCTTCTAGAGAGGTGCATTTCAGGAGGCTTGCATTCTCCAGCTGCGTAGTTTGAAGGGTGGAGGGGAGTATACAGTCCTATTCATTCTTTTGCACAGTACGGTGGCCCTACTGCAGATAGGGACCAGCCCAGATACTCAAAGATATTTAGGTACCCAACTCCCCATAAGATTTCAGCACCTAAATACCACTGAGATCTGGGGCCAGGTGCTTAAAATAAATGTGTAATTTTGCTGATAGTTAACAAGGAGCAGAAAAAATTTAGTTACACAGAACAGTATTCCTAGCTATGTATGTATTATCTAAAGTACTTATATGGCCCCCATCATGGTAGTGTCTGAGCACCTGATAATCTCCTAATGCATTTATCCTCTCAGAGCCCCTGGGACATTATTTTGAAGATGGGGAACTGAGGCACAGAGAAACAAAGTGACTTGCCCAAGGTCACAGGACATCTGTAGTGGAGCAGCAGACAGAACCCAGGTCTGCCACTCCTATGCTAGCATCCTACTCACTGGGCAGTTCTTCCTCTTCCAGACTGATTAACTCTAATCTGTTCTCTGTAACTCATTGGCCTTTTCATCTCGGGCAATACAATGGAAAACATCTATTCAATGACAATGTGGGGGGAGAGGCTTTGCACTAAGATGTTATGGGCTGTGCACTATGATCTAAAAACAGGCTTTGTAGTTCCTTTGCCCAAGGCTGGAGGCCAAAAGGTGTCATTATTAGATTATACATATCCTGTCATGTCTTATTGCTATTATGCAGTACTAGTTTCTGAAGAAAAATATGCAACATGAGAAATATTTCTAAGATGAGATGATTGTTTAAATTAGCTATATTATATTCAAGAATAATAGTTCCAAACAGCTGGAACACAGTAACAATAAACCTATCAACTTTTAAGGTCTTATTGACTGTAAGGTTTGCCAGCCTTTTTCCCCTATTAGGGTATGACAATGATACACCAGGATGATCCCTCAAAGGCAAAGAGACCCTCCCTTATATATGTGCTCCAGCTGCAGGGCCCTAAAAAATGGTGTGGCTGGCTGATCTGTCCTCAAACTATCCATGTTTATGTGACAATCCTTTAATTTCACAGTCGGTGCTTGATTTTCTTTGACTTAGTGGTCAAAGCACCAACCTTTCCTGTGAGGGGTATTTTCTTTAGCTGCGTGGCTGTCCCCTTAGAACTCTCCTCTTTTCAGGCTCATCAAAAGGAAGTGGAGACACCCAACAGCAGATCCTATTTCATTTAGATCTCCCTTATCTCACTAAGCAAAATGGAGTTTTTATATACACAGCTTATTTCCCAGCATCCCTTACTGTGAGGTTTAAGTTTCTGATCAGCCCCTGCAACAACGATTCCCAGAATGCCTTAGTTTTCAGCTGAACTGGAAACAGAGTTGTACTGGGCCAGTATCTTCCCTTAAAGGGGCTAGCAAATACTCTGACACTGTTCTCACAGAAAAAGTTTCATCCTTAGCTTCCAATTTTCTATGATTCTCCCAGGTGGTTTTAAAAGCTGATAAATAATTAAGGCAGAAACTGAAATTGTCACAAGCCCTTTACCCAGTTGATAAGAATCAGGCAGATTGAGAATCTTTAAAAAGTAAAGAATACCTTTTATTTTTACAAATGTATGCATGTGAGTAACTGAACACATGTGAATAGTACCACTGAGTGAGTTGTCACAACTACCATGGGATGTTACTCACATGCCTAAGCATTTGCAGGACTGTGGCCTGTGACCTTATTTGAATATAAAACACAAAACAAGCATTACTACTGCTGTTAATAATGATGGAGTTTTAAGATGATTAAGATCCCTGTTTCCATGATCATCTGCTAAATGAGAGCAAACAAAGCAAATAGCACAAAGGTGAATGCTATTAAATGATTAACATTTTTTTTAAAAAAATCAATGGACTATTACATATACTACATTTTAGTAACAGTGATCAAGAAAAATGTCCAGTGTTCCACTAAACTGGAAAAATAACAATTATATCCAATTTAGTAAGAAATGGATTCTCTCTGCTCATCCTTCTCCTCTGCCTCCATTCACAATGTCATGTGGGAGACCCTGCTGAGCAAAAATTGAAAATCTGTAAGCAGCTAAGTGCAACTTTAGATTTGCCTTTCTGTGTGCAGAACAGGCATCTGCCAGCATTCTCCTGGTTATTTGAAACTAAGGCTCCCCAGAGCCTGATCAGAAATATCTGACTGGATAAAAATTAAAATGCTTTGAGTTTAGATTATGAGGAGGAGAAGCAAAAAGCAATATCCCATGGGTACATAGGAATACATTAACTAGTACATTTCTGTCTCTGTCAAGGAGCAACTCTAATAAAATTTGCTAGTAAAAGACCATCTGGGATTTTACCAAACAGATTGGAATGACTGAAACACACAGAAACCATGTTTTTATCTCCAGAATAAAAACTGCAACATTACTAAGTTTTTAACTAACCTCTGATATATAGATTCATAAATTCTGAGGCCAGAAGGGACTATTGTGATCATAGACTGACCTCCGGTATAACACAGGCCATAGAAATTCCCCACAATAATTCCTAGTGTACATATTTTAGAAAAACATCCACTCATGATTTAAAAATGGTCATTGATGGAGAATCCACAGGGTAAGTTGTTCCAATGGTTAATTATCCTCACTATCAAAATGGTATTTTATTTATTTACCTTATTTCCAGTCTGAAATTGTCTATCTTCAGCTTCCAGCCATTGGATCATGCTATACCTTTCTCTGCTAGCCTGAATAATCCATTATTAAATATTTGTTCCCCATGTAGATACTTAAAGATTGTAATCAAATTACACCTTGACCTCTTTGTTAAGATAAATAGATGGAACTCCTTGAGTCTATCACTATAAGACAAGTTTTCTAATCCTTCAGTCATTCTCATGTAAATTCTCTGAACCATCTCCAATTTATCAAAATTCTTCTTGAACTTTGGTAACCAGAAGTGGACAGTATTCCAGGAGCATTTGCACCCATGCCAAATACAGAGCTGAAATAACCTCTCCAGTCCTACTCAAGATTTCCCTGTTTATGCATTACACCTACGCATTAGCTCTTTTGGACACAGCATCATACTGGGACCTCAAGTTTAGCTGATTTTCCACCACAAATCCCAAATCTTAGTCAGAATCACTGCTTCCCAAGATGGAGTCCCCCATCCTGGACGTATGGCCTACCTTTTTTGTATCTAGATATAATCAATATAGCCTTCTTTGTCTAGTGTGGGATTCTGGCTTTTGGACATCTACAAAAATATTCTTAAGCAGGTTCCTACTGTCATTCATATTTTGTTAAAACTTTTTCTCTCAGTTGATTACATTCATAATTGTTCTGAGCTTTATGAAACTGGCCCTTTAAAAGCAACAACTAATATATATATAATTATTGTTTGGGATTTTATTCTGTTTGTACAGAATAAATGAGATGAAGTCATGATCACTTGTACTTGAGCCACCAAGAATTTTTATTTATACGATCATTTCATCTCTATTTGTCAAGGTGAGGTCTGATATAGAATTGCCCTGTGCTGGATGCAATATTTCTCGATTTAGCAAATTGTCATCTTTAATTTTTAGTTATTCCAAGGATGTTTGAGTACTGGCAGCACGAAACCTCCAAAATAGAATAATAGAAATGTAGGGCTTGAAGGGATCTCCAGCAGTTATCAAGTCCAGTCTTCTATGCTGGGTCAGAACCAAATAAATCTAGACTGTCCCTGACAGATGTTTATCCAACCTGTTTTTAAAAACCTCCATGATGGGAGTTCTACAGCCCCTCTTAGAAGCTTATTACAGACCTTAGTTACCCTTATAGTTAGAAAGTTTTTTCTTAATATCTAACCTAAATCTCCCTTGCTGCAGATTAAGGCCATTACTTCTTTTCCTACATCCAGTGGACATGGAGAACAATTAATCTCCCTCCTCTTTATAACAGCTCTTAATATGTTCAGAGACTCTAAGGCCAGAAAGAAGCATTGTGATCATCTAGTCTGACCTCCTATATAACTCAGGCCAGAGAACAGCAATCCCAAAACTAGAATGTCTTAATCTCATCTGAATAGTGATTTGGGCTGCTGTATGGTCAGACGCAGTATGAAGGTAACCAGGTCTCCCCTTAGTCTTCTTTTCTCAAAATTAACATGCCCAATTTTTTCAACCTTTCCTCATAGATCAAGTTTCTAAACATTTTATCATTTTTGTTGCTTTTCTCTGGACCCTTTCCAATTTGTCCATCTTTTCTAAAGTAGGATGCCCAGAACTGGACACTACACTCCAGCTGAGGCATCACCTTAGCTGAGTAGAGTGGGACAGTTACTCCCATGTCTTACATATACAACACTCCTGTTAATATACCCCAGAATATTAGCCTTTTTCACAACTGCATCACGTTGTTGACACATTCAGTTTGTGATCCATTATAACCCCTTATTCTTTTCGGCATAACTACCACCTAGCCAATTCTTCCCCATTCTGTAGTTGTGATGGGTTCAGTCTCAGAGAACCCCTTTGGGACTGTCACCTGATGTGCTGAAACTATCTCTGAGCCCATTTTCCCTGGCAGCTTGGGATTCCAGAACCCTCTTCTGACTAGTCTAAGCAACCTGTCTCCTAGAAGATTGGTTCTTTTACTGAGGTGGAGTTACCCAAATTATATAGCTCCCCTTCCCCATAGAAGATGGCCCAAACTTCCACAAAATCCAAACCCTCTACTTTATACCACTCATCTGACCTTGGTTCACGCCCACAATCTTCTGCCTTCCTTTGTTCACGGGACAGGAAGGATCTCTGAAAAGGTCACTTGGACATTCCTCTCCTGCAGCACCTTTCAGAGTTCCCTAGAATCAGGGAGGCAGCATGTGAAGCTGTGCCGTTAGGGCTGAAATGCTCCCACACTAGTGGAGCTTTATCTGCTGACATCAGAAGACTATCCAATTTTTCAGTCACATCTCGTGCCATTGATCTGGGAGGACAGCATATCATCCTTTTGTCTGCCTATCCCTTGCAGAATGGTTTTCTTTTCTTCCTTTCTTCTTAGCAAAAAATCTGTTGTCTTTGGCTGGATGGAAATCTCTTCATGAGTGCACTTGATAATCTTGCAGATTGGTCTGAGTAGTCATTCTCACCTATGTCTTATAAAGCTCTCTGTTCCATTTCACCAGCTGAACCTTTAGAGATGTTTTCTGTGGTTTCCATGCTGAGAACCTGATACTGATTGGATACTTTATCTGTGTGAAATTCCTCCTGATCTTCTTGCTGGTGGTGTTGATACATGCTAGGCAAAATATATGGAGAATCAAGATTCCCAGAACATAAAGTACTTTGAAAACCATGGATGAAAAGCGCCATGTAAGAGTTACATATTCTTTGTCTCAAGTAGTCTGGAGAAAATGCCTAATTCTAATAGATTTTCATAATTCACTACAATACCACTGTGTAATCACTGAAAATATTTCCCTTCGTCCTATACATATTACTTTAGCAAAATGGTATTCTGATATCCCAATAATCATTGTGACTCCTAAAAAGGAGATAATTTTGTACTATAGCTCCTTTCACTAAATCCACTTCTGATGGTTGTTTCATGACCCTGACAAGATCTTTCATAAAATAGCCCTCAAAGTATAGCTTTAGTCTAGTTCTAGGACCAATTTTTGTACTTTATCTTATTAGCTACAGACAGAGCTTCCATTTCAGCTCCACAGAAATACTGTAAGAATGCGTACAGTAATGAAGGCACTCCATTAGTTTTTTACATTTACTAATGTTTAAATCCTAATCAACAGAGGAAGATTACTGGAACAAACATGCATAAATGGCTTTAGGCACCTGCAGTGTGAATGAAGGGACCATGCTCATCAAAAAGGAAGGATGAAATTAATTTCTATTTAAAGCTGTTGTGGATAATGCAATCTGCAAGTGCACAAACTATCACTACAGTTCATCATGTATAAATTATCTTAACAAAATAGAATATTGCTAAGCCTAATTACTGCTATTCGACACACACTAGGAGAAAACAGAACACCATAACAGGAAAAAGCAGAAGACAAGCACTTTTTTGTGTGGCTGCCCTCTGGTACAAAGATTGTGCTTCTTCCCCTTTATTGGCATAACTTAGCAAGTAGAGAAATACCATAGGTCTGCTGTGCTCCCCATTTCAAGGAGTTTATTAGACTCCTCTTGTTTCCAGTGTCAGATAATCATCTAGACATAATATTTCCCTACCTGATCTTGTTCCCCTTGCATAACTCAACATTTTGGAAGAACCAGGCCTGTGCCAGCTTACTAGACCACACCACTCTCTCAAACATGCTTTGCTAATCATGTACTGCTCATTTAGGAACCACTTCAGTGACCATCAAAATCAGCAACCTCTGGGGTGTAGTGCAACGTGAATAATAGTGCCTGCCAACACTACACAATAACAGCACAGGAAGTGAAGCTATTGTTTATAGAACTGAAAGGATGAGGAGAAGGGTAGAATATAATCAACTGAATTGTAGTTTAGCTGAGGTAGCTATAGCGGGGCTCTCTGTTTCAAGGGAGTGGTGGCTCAGTGGTTTGAGCATTGGTTTGCTAAACCTAGGGTTGTGAGCTCAATCCTGGGGTGGGGGAGCTACTTATGGGTATAGAGCAGAAATGATTTAATTGGGGATTGGTCCTGCTTTGAGCAGGAGGTTGGGCTAGATGATCTCCTAAGGTCCCTTCCAATCCTGATATTCTATGTCAGCTGGCCTAGTGGTCAGAGCCTGCTGCTCTAGTTTCTCCTTTAGTTCAATGTATCTGGGACCTTCTGAACCGGGTTCAGCTAGGTCTGTTTCTTCCCAGGGGAAGCTGGGGTAGGTAGGGAACCACCTAGGCACTCCTGCTCCACCATGTCCTGGCTGAGACCTGACAGTGTGGGATAGCCTATGCTCCTGCTCAGCTTGCCTGGGCCACTTCCTACCCAAGTCCCTACCTCCATTTGGGGCATGGCTACTAATTACGATCCTTGGCACCGAACCTCAGAGTCTCAGGGCTGATGCAGATGACTCTCTGCTGGCCCTGCAAGTAGTCCTCCTTACCTCTGGGGTGAGGTTCCAAAGGAGCCAGAGGAAAGACTCACACTTCCTCTGTAAGAGCTTCTCCTCCCACCCTGTGGCTTCTCTCCTCCCACCCTGATTGGGCTGCTAGACCTCTCTTTATCCTGCTCCTTTCCCACAGGATGCTGGGCAGTGCCTGAGGAACAGAGGTTTTCTGGCCCTGTTCTGTTCCAGACTTTCCCCTGCCTCATCCTTATTGTGGGGTTTGTAATATGTCAGTAATGTATCCAAGATAGGTGATAATATATTATGTAAACATCTTTACTCTTAGAAATCAGTAATAAGGTGTTTATTAATTACATAATATATAATCTATATTATATTACATAATTATATATTACATAACATGTAATATATAATTTACATATATAATATATATTATATATTTACATATTATATATTAGTATAATATATATTATATTAGTATATATATTACTACTAATATATATTAGTAGTATACTATATATATTATAATTAGTATAATATATATGTTAAATATATATAAATATGTAATATATAATTTACATATATGTTATATTATATATGTAATATGTTACATATTTACATATATTTATGTAAATTATATATTACATAATATATAATATTACATTATATATTACATAATATATATTATGTAAACACCTTTACTCTTAGAAATCAGTAATGAGGTCTTTAATAATCACAAGTGGACAGGCTCTGTCCCGAAAGCTACCAGGATAGGAAATTGCTCAGTATATTCCCAAGTCTAATGTTGGCAGATAGGAAAATTTACACTAGGAATAAGGTAATCAAAAGAGAATACTAACATGTATTTGGACATGGGTAGTCAAAAGAAAATATTATACACAATATCTCTATTTTGTGACTGAAAATATTTCTCAGCAACACATTTCTTTGTCAAGGTGTGCTGGAAATTCATAAAATAATCATTAAGTATATTATCTCTCTTTTCTGCCTTATGAACTGTTATAAGTCAAATGTTTTCATTTTAAACATCTAACGTACCCTTCACAAGAAAGTTACATTATGCTTGCTACATTAAACACCTGAGAAATTGTAATAGGCTCTTTGAATGATGTACTCTTTCATACAGAGAAAGGGTATATCCAAGTGACATATATTCATTCCAAGTATGGATCATAACAAAATAATGCTTTCCTTAAGTATCATTTATTTCCATAATTTGTAGCAAAGGTGGTAAAGACTTCACAGAAAGATCAAACAACTGCATGGATTAGGAACCAGCCCTCTGTGGAGAAAGAAGTGGTCCAAGATTATCTAGAAAAGCTGGATGAGCACAAGTCCACGGGACTGGGTGTGCTGGATCCAAGGTTCTAAAGGAGTTGGTGGAGGTGACAGTAGAGCCATTGGCCATTATCTTTGAAAGCTCATGGTGATCGGAGGAGGTCCTGGATGACTGGAAAAAGGCTAATGAAGTGTCTGTCTTTTAAAAAGGGAAGGAGGAGGATCTGGGGAATTACTGGACAGTCAGCCTCACTTCAGTCCCTAAAAAAAAATCACGGAACATGTCCTCAAGGAATCAATTTTGAAGCTATTAGAGGAGAGGAAAGTGATCAGGAACAGTCAGCATGGGTTCACCAAGGGCAAGTCATGCCTGACTAACCTAATTGCCTTCTATGATGAGATAACTGGCTCTGTGGATGAGGGGAAAGCAGTGAACATGTTATTCCTTGACTTTAGTAAAGCTTTTGATTCAGTCTTCCACAGTAGTCTTGACAGCAAGTTAAAGAAGTATGGGCTGCATGAATGGACTATAAGGTGGATAGAAAGCTGGCTAGATAATCGGGCTCAACTGGTAGTGATCAATGGCTCCATGTCTAGTTGGCAGCTGGTATCAAGGGGAGTGCCCCAAGGGTCGGTCCTGGAGCTGGTTTTGTTTAGTATCTTCATTAATGATCTGGAGAATGGTGTGGACTGCACCCTCAGCAAGTTTGCAGATGACACTAAAGTGAGAGGAATGGTAAATAGGCTGGAGGGTAGGGGTAGAATACAGATGGACCTAGACAATTTGGAAGATTGGGCCAAAATAAATCTGATGAAGTTCAACAAGGACAAGTGCAGAGTCCTGCACTTAGGATGGAAGAATCCCATGCACTGCTACAGTCTAGGGACTGAGTGACTAGGCAGCAGTTCTGCAGAAAAAGACCTAGGATTACAGTAGATGAGAAGCTGGATATGAGTCAACAGTGTTCCCTTGTTTCCAAGAAGGCTAACAGCATTTTGGGCTGTATAAGTAGGGGCATTGTCAGCAGATCAAGGGATGTAATCGTTCCCCTCTATTCGACATTGGTGAGACCTCATCGGGAGTACTTAAACCAAGCATTGGAAAGAACAATACCCTGCTCCATTGTTAGGTCTATTCGAGAAAGTGCACCTTTTATTCGTTTCTGAGCCACATATGCAATCTCTATCAGAAGCTATAAAATGACAGTATAAATCAGTGTCATAACACTAGAAAAACTATTCTCTGAACTTCAACATCTTAAAACAGTCATCCAATGCATGGATTTAACAGTAATAATCAATGGGATAGCTTAACTCTTCAGAGCACTGTGCACATATTAACCAAGTCAGTCTCACAACAGCTGTCACAGACAAGGAGCAGTATTATTATTTTACAGATAGGGAAATAGACATGGAACCAGCCAGAACATCTGCACTGTGATTTTATAACCCTGCAGCCTGAGCCCCAGCTAGTGGCCACAGGTGTTTAATTGCAGTATAGACATACCCAGAGAGACCAAATAACTTGCCTAAGGTCACACAAGAATCCTGTAGGGGAGCAGGAAATCTGACCCAGGTCTCACAAGTCCCAGGCTATTGTCTGAACCATTGGATTGTCATTCCTCTCTAGCTGACCTCCTCTGGTCATATATTTCTATTTCCAGTATGGTAGCACCTCCTTTTATCTCTGTCCATTTCTAGTGAGATCTTGCCCTAAAATGAAACCCAGCATCCCTCTCCCAACCCCCTGCACCTCTGGGATACTGGGTGCAGTCCTGGCCTCCACAGAATAGGGAAAATATAGAAAAAGCAGAGAAAATACAAAGGAGGATAACAAAAGTGACTCCAAGTTTTGAAGATAAGACATAGGAGAAACTGAGGAAGCTAAATTTACCAGTATGCAGCTAGATTTCCAAAGATGGACAGATGGGCACCAAATAGCATATGTTGTCCTCAGATATCCATGACCAAAATATTATGTAAAGTTTCATTCATTCAGGCTATGAAGTGCATTTCCTGTACTGAAAAATGACATCTGGGCATTTGAGGGTGTGCCTATTTTGTGTTCCCCAAAACACAGTTTATTTTACTAAAATTTTAACACAGACATCTAAAAACCTTGAGGCATAGACTAGAAATGTTTCAGAAGCAGGCATTCAGATGAGCTAATATCCTACAGATATACTTTCTGACAGCAAGCAGTATAACAGACAGAGCTTCAGTATGGCAGAAATTCAACAAAAGCCTAATTATACCTATGCTGAGTGACTACCTAGGACAAATTCTCAATAGGGACAAGGAATATTATTTCCACTGGATTGGTTTTTATAATCGGAGAATCACATGGAAAGAGAGGCAGCTGGATAACAATAGCCCAGCTCAGTTTGAGTTTAGAGGGGCAGAGGAAGTGAGGAGGAGGAGCCAAAGCTGGATCCTTGCTATTCAAGGAAAGAATGAAAATTGGCACATGGTTATAACTAACAAATTGATGTGTGTCTACAATGGCTGATTGTGTCTACAGCTGTGTCTACAGCTGAATGGCTGTGTCTACAGCTAAATGGCTGTAAGGAGAAGAGGTGAGTCATGCCAACACAATGCCTCCATCCCAGAGTCTGCTGCCCAAGCCCATGCAAGTTGTCCTGATCCAAAGGTGATTGACTGCTCAATAAAAGGAATAGCACAGATGCAATAATTTGTGTTTTTATTGCAGCCAGGCTAAAGCCACACTCACTACGTACCATTAAGAATTCCTGCTTGGAGCCTATCAGGAAACAAATGCATGACTTCGGAGTTACACTTTGGAATGCCCTCCTTGCCCCTCAAGTACTGACTGGCACCCATCTTGATCCACCAAGGCTGTTGCCACGTCTCCATGTGCAGGCTTGTCTACATTCCCCCTTCTTAGGCGTCAGAACTTGAGATCCAGCCTGAGCTACAACTTCAACGCGCTGTCTATACACCTATTTTTAGAGTTTAGCACAAACCCCTAGTCCTAGTTGGTCAACAGCAGCTGGGAGGCTCACTACAAAATTCTGTGTAGACATATTGTGTTTAAAAATGACAAATGCTGAACTGTCTGACCTACAGCAAGCAGCCGCCTCATCTGGAGGATTACCAGCCAAGATTTATGGACTTTTGATTAACAATGAACCTATGCAATTCTTTCTTTCTGCCTAAGTATCTGTGATGAGAGCAAAGAATACAAGCTTAGAACTGCCCTAATTTTTGTAGGATAACATGGGGTTTTGGGCATTGGAATAAATTCTGGGTTGATCTCAGAATATCCTAAAATGAAAACTATTTTTGAACTTTGCTTTGCTGTTATTTCGACCAATAAAGACACTTTAAGCATTGGGATCTGTGCTAGATTCAGTCGTGCCATTAGGCAGGATTTCGTCAGGTCAGGCATGCTGTTCTTTATTTGATTCATCCTATCCTTTATGTAGCATCCTGTACACTCACAGCATTACATAAACATCTAGGGCTGGTCTTCACTAGGGCGGGGGATCTACTGCAGATACGCAACTTCAGCTACGTGAATCACATAGCTGAAGTTGGCGTATCTGCAGCTGACTTACCTCCTGTCCTCACGGCGATGGCAGTCGGCGGCGCGCTCTCCTGTTGACTCCGGCTTACTCCTCCAGGGGAGCTGGAGTTCCGGAGTTGACGGGGCCAGCGCTAGCGACTGATTTCTCGCGTCCTCACAAGAGGCGAGAAATCGATCGCTAAAACATCGACCGCTGCCTGTGGTAGTGAGGACGTACCCCTAAATTCCCTTTCAAGTTTACTGGAAAACACTGGTTCCGCCATCTTTCAGAATAGCAATGTCCTTGGAAACAACAGCTGCCTCAGACAGAATTAGAATTGCATTTCTCAAGTCTGTTTCGGTAGCATCTCTACAAAGTCAGGCTTTGTGGATACCGAAGAAACAAATTTAACCTTATTTAATAAGTATTTCTTTCTCCCACTTCCATACACAATGCCTGGCAATGTTTTTGGAAGCTATAGTATGTACATTGTTACCCAGCTATTTTGTGTCTACTGAAAATATATAAGCTTTACCAGGAAATAATTAGATTTTATTTCCATTGGTTTCCCAGGCTATTTTAGTTAGGAACGTAAATAACTAGCAATGGTCAGAATCGCCTTCCCCCTTTAGTTTCTCTTTTTGCTGCATGCAAAGTTATCTTGATAAAGTAGGTTGCTGAAGAGACTAACTAGAACACACTTTCAATATTTTTAAATACATAAAAGGTGTGAAACCTTCTTGAATCAAACAACTCATTTTGGCAGTTGTGGACATGTTTGCTAAAAGCTGATTCAATTTGCTTTGAAAACAAGATGATCCTGAGAGGTTCTACTTGTAGGCTGCATCCCACATGTACAATAGTCATTTCCTATGAAAAATGGTGTCACTACAGTTTCCCATAAAACACTTTTACTTACACACACAATTCTCTCTGGTATCTCATTCAGTGGTTTGTAGGAAAAAAAAAAAATTCTAGTAGACAGACTCTATGACACAATAGAAACTTAACAAGCCAGACTGTTCATCACTTAATGAGAGGATCTAGAAAAAGCTATGGTGGGGACCATTAAAAACTGAATAGCTATTGCAAAATTGCTTTGCTGTGGTATATTCTAAAGTCAGAAATATCACAGTAAAGACAATACTACTGTACATGTTTTACTATTTAGTTGCACAGAGTTGAACTGGCTCTTGAATTCATGCATGCAATTGATACTACAAGGCATTCTTACATTTAGAGACAGAACAGCATTTAGAGAATTGACTGAACTACATATAAAACATGGGAGTATTGGGAGTGGTATAGCACAGCTAGAGTGACCAGAAAGCAAGTGTGAAAAAATCGGGACGGGAGTGGGGGGTAATAGGAGCCTATATAAGAAAAAGACCCCAAAATCGGGACTGTCCCTATAAAATCGGGACATCTGGTCACCCTAAGCTCAGCCCAGACCATATCATTCACTGAAATGATTACAACAGTGCATAGTAAATATTTCTTACACAGCAAAATAGTACCAAAGCTCCTTGGCTACTTTCACATACTCAAAGCTCTTGTATCGACAGCCTTATACTTGTAAATCCCCTTCGAATGTTGACAACTTAAGCAGATTTTGAGAGTGCTTAAAATTGCCACATGAAAGGTCTGATAAACTCTCAATGGCAGCTGACGTCAGTGAGAACTACAGATGCTCAGCCCCTCAAAGTTATGCCCCAATATTAAATTTGAATGAAGAGAAGATTCTTTCAAATGAAGGGGGAAAAAAAATCAACAGATATAGTTTTTTCCCCAGAAGTGTCTGCATAAGTCAGGGATCAGAAATTCTACACTGAAATATAGTTACACCATTTTTATACAATACATGTTTAATTAGCTTTAGAGCAATTTCCTTGATAACAAACATAGCAATCAAGTGAAAGTTTGCATTTTTCAAAACACACATCTACCATCTTGACCATCACTAACCGAAACCTGGTTATTTTACAACGGTCATAGATTAATTTGATTCTGAAGAGATGTAAATATTCTGTACCATATAACTTCCAGTTCCTGTTATCCTTTGATAGTGCTACAATGTTGGATAAAAAAAGCTCACACACACAATCTTTTTTTAAAAAAATATTCTTTGTGAGCTAAGAACCATCATCTACTATTCCTTTGGAAATCTAGTATGCTCTCTTCTTCCTCAATTAAACTTTTCCATGTTTTATGGAAAGATTAAGTTATAATGTTATAAAGTTTCAAGTCTTCAGCAGTTTCCTTGGACAGACAAATGGCATACTATAAGGATAAATTAGTTTTGTCCATTTTTATTGGAGCAGATAGTGATCCATAGATCTGCACCTGGAAAAGAAACTCTACAGTCCTGGATCTACCCAGGGTCCCGTAGTAGACAATGTGCTACCCCTTCATCACCATCCTGCCACCTCCTGTGCCCAGACTCTGTGGAGGAAGCTCTGCAGATCCTTGCATGGGAGAAAAGACGAGAATAAGGGACACTGCACACTGTCTCACCCACACATGTGGAGAATCTGACAAGCAGAGAGTGCAAACCTCTCTGCTGTAGTAGCACCAAATTAAAAACAAAACCTTAAAATGGTCACATGTAGGTGCAATCACAAACAAATGCAGAATTGCCAGAATTGCCTTAGAAAAAGACTGGTGGTCCACTAAGTCCAGTGTTCTGTCTCTGACAGTGGTTAGAACCAGATACTTCAGATGAAAGAGCAAGGATATGGGAAGCAGGCTCCTAGATCATGCTGGCACATTTGAACATTTTTACTCCCAATCCCTTTTTGAGTCTTTCTAAACTCTTGGCCTCAAAGCTATATGACAGTAGCACAATTGTGTTTATAACTGTATCAAAACAAGTAGGTTTCCATTTTTGTTGATGCCCAAATGCAGCTTTACACACTGTACTCATACTCTGACAACATCATACACAATCACCAAAACATTAAAGGAAAGAACTTCCGATAAAAGGTAAACTGTTACTTTTTGGTGGGACAGGGATGGGTAAGGCTCTTAGACACATACACTGGATCCAGGCTATAGCGCGGGGTTTGGGATCCATGCATGATCCTGCGTTAATGCGGAGGATGTATTGCAATGGCTCCCAATTTAAATATTTAAATCTGGGATCCATCGCCGCGACCGCGCTGTATTTTATATGTTTATATAAAGTTTACTTGAAGGTCAGTGAAAATTAAACTTGTGATCTATTTTTGATTTTCAAAGAGGGAAATTAACCTCCTTTATCATTTAGTAAAAATGAATTTTCCAAGATATTAATAAATTTATGTCTCATTTGTGCTTTGAAGTGCCGGTACCATTCTATAAGCTTTTTTCTCCTTTGAATCTTTTCTTGTAAGCTCATATTTTTCTCTTTTTCTAAAACAGCAGGAAGTTCCTCCCAGTTTTTAATAAAAATAAATGGAGCCCCCATGGTCTTTAGTAATTGCAGTGGAGCACTGTGGTATATAGATGAATTTCCACAGTTTCCTGGTGTCATTACGTCTTCTACAACAGGAACTGAGCCATAAGAACAAGCTTCATAAATTCTATAGCATTCTGTATTTACTCCCACTGGGCACAATGTGAGATCACTCTGTAGCAATGCATCTTGATAGATTCTAAAGCTTTCATTTGTTTCTTGAGGCTGCCACCTAAAAAAATAAAGAAGTTCAAAAATTAACATTACTTTTCCCCTCCAAAGGTAGATGTATTGCAATGAAAACTAGAGCTCCATGTTCTAATTTTAGTATCTAGAAATGTTGGAGAGCTACACGGTTTGTAACAACAGATATGAAAATCAGAGAGGTTTTATGTTTCAACCCACATATTCCTAAATATTTTTGGGGGGAGGTATTTATAGAAAAGTTCTCCTGTAAGCTAGAAATTCTATAAGAACAGTTTTCAACTGAGGGCCTTTAAATGAATCATTAATACTTCAAGCACCAACAAAACAAACATCTTTTAAAAAATATTTTGCACTGGAAGTCCATATCAATTTACTTCCTAAGCTAAACTAGAAGGTTAGTAAGTGGCACAAAAATAGGCATATGGAGATAGAATGCTCTGACAGATTTTTTGAAGAATAATTTCACCTCCAAAATATTTAAAATCAGCAGGAGAATTTACTGTTCAGAAATGAGAACATAAGGTAGCAATTTTCAATTTTTTCAATTTGCTCAGACGGTCAGAGGTACTTTGTGCGATAGCACATTATTGGCCCACTGGGAGGATTTGAGGACTGGCACTGACACTGGCCCTAAGGTAAACTGAGTTTGAGATCCCTGCTCTAGATTCTATATTAGCCTTTTTCTTAAGTTCTTTTGTCCAATTTTTCAGAAAAAGTGTTAAGTTGCTTCTAGTTTTATTAAATGCCTTTAAAATTTATGATAAAAAGATTTTTGAAATCTTCCATGAGAACTGTACAAACTAATTAAGAGCAGAATTAATTTGTTTGGTTTAATCATGATGAGTCTCTACCAACCTAGCAGTCAGAAAGACAATCCTGCTACAGTATTGAGATGGTCACACAAAAACAAATGCTTGTATTTACCTTTTTTCCTTATCTAAATTGTGCGGGGAACCACATTTCCCAAGTCAAATCACAGTATAAAGATGTTTTGGATGTATTGGTGCTCTTGGACCAGTGACCACGTACAGAGCCAAACTAGATTTAGTTCTACTCTGAGTCCTTATAATTTATATTCTCTCAGTCCTTGTAATGTACCGTCCAATCTTTATAATTTTATTCTATTGGTCTTGCCTCAGGGTTGTTTCTTTTGTTGGCAGTCTGCTTCAGAGTCCTTTTTCTCAAGTACCCCTCTATTTCTAGGTCTATTTTCCAGTCTCTTTAATATAGTCATATTTTTTTCAGCAGATTTCTCTGCCCGTGCCTTTACTGGTTCTGCCTTCATTGCAGTCTCAGCTAGAAATAGTCATACAATGCAAGTAGGACTGTCAAGCGATTAAAAAAATTAATCGCAATTAATCGCACTGTTAAAAAAATAAAATATTTAAATAAGTGGTATTCTATTAAGATTTTTTTTTACATTTTCAAATATATTGATTTCAGTTACAACACAGAATACAAAGTGTACAGTGCTCACTTTATATTTATTTTTTGATTACAAGTATTTGAACTGTAAAAAAAAAAAATGTATTTTACATTTCACCTAATACAAGTACTACAGTGCAATCTCTATCATGGAAGTTGAACTTACAAATGTAAAATTATGTACAAAAAACTGCATTCAAGAGTAAAACAATGTAAAATTGTAGAGCCCGCAAGTCCACTCAGTTCTACTTCTTGTCCAGCCAATCTCTCAAACAAGTTTGTCTCTTGCAAATGTAAACAATGCTGCCTGCTTCTTGTTTACAATATCACCTGAAAGTGAGAACAGGCGTTTGCATGCCACTGTTAGATCCAGCGTTGCAAGATATTTACGTGCCAGATGCACTAAAGATTTGTATGTCCCTTCATGCTTCAACCACCATTCCGGGGGACATGCGTCCATGCTGACGATGGATCTACTTGATAACAATCCAAAGCAGTGCAACTGGTGCATATTCATTTTAATTATCTGAGTCAGATTCCACCAGCAGAAGGTTAATTTTCTTTTTTGGTGGGTCGGGTTCTGAATTTTCCACATTGGAGAGTTGCTCTTTGAAGCATGCTTTTGAAAGCATGCTCTACACCTCATCCTGCTCAGATTCTGGAAGGCACTTCAGATTCTTAAACCTTGGGTCGAGTGAACCCTTTAGAAATCTCACATTGGTACCTTCTTTGCGTTTTGTGAAATCTGCAGTGAAAGTGTTCTTAAAATGAACAACATGTGCTGGGTCATCATTTGAGATTGCTATAACATGGAATATATGGCAGAATGGGAGTAAAACAGCAGGGACATATAATTCTCCCTCTAGGAGTTGAGTCACAAATTTAATTAAAGCATTTTTTTTTAAAAAAAAAACAACAAGCGTCACCAGTATGGAAGCATGTCCTCTGAAATGGTGGCTGAAGCATGAAGGGGCATACGAATGTTTAGCATATCTGGCACGTAAATACTTTGTAATGCTGGCTACAAAAGTGCCATGCAAACGTCTGTTCTCACTTTCTGGTGACATTGTAAATAAGAAGAGGGCAGCATTATCTCCTGTAAATATAAACAAACTTGTTTGTCTTAGCAATTGGCTGAACAAGAAGTGGGACTGAGTGGACTTGGAAGCTCCGAAGTTTTACATTTTTTTTTATTTTTGAGTGCAGTTATATAACCAAAAACCTGCCCCCTACATTTGCAAGTTGCACTCTCACAACAAAGAGATTGCACTACAATACTTGAATGAGATGAACTGAAAAATACTATTTTTTATCATTTTAGTGCAAATATTTGTAATAAAAATAATATACACTTTGATTTCAATTACAACGCAGACTACAATATATATGAAAATGTAGTAAACATCCAAAATATTTAATAAATTTCAATTGGTATTCTATTATTTAACAGTGAGATTAAAACTGTGATTAATCGTGATTAATTTTTTATTTAATAGCATGAGTTAACTGAGATTAATTCATAGCCCTAATTGCAACTTTGAAGACTTCTTCCTAGCTTTATATTCTTCCACCTATTTTAATAAATTAACCCATCTGAAGAAAATAGATTATTCATAAATTGAATATGGAAAACTGAAAACAATCAAAATATAATTTTTCACATACAAATCCTCTTAGTATTATTTATATTTTAAATGGAGTAAGTATTCCATTAAGGGTGACAGAACTGGCACCTTAATCTACAGTCCTATTTGAACCCTGAAAAACTCTGTGTTAAGAGTATCTTTTTTGTAAACCTAGATGGCCTTTATACGTTAATTCTAAAATGGCCTGTGTGTTTAATTCTAAAATCTGAAATTCAAAAAAGAAAGTAATTCTTTTTGAGATGGTATCAAGTGATCAAACATAATCCCTCAATTGTTTACAAAACTAGAAATACCTCTACAGCCATGTCACTCCTTCCTGCAGTCCTCCCTTTCTCCTCTTAGGAGCTATACAAAACTTTATTATAAGTTTAAATAATGATGAAAAAGACTGTTCAGATATTTTAAAAGCATCTCCTCCTCTTTAAGGGAATACCTATCTAATCCTGCCAAGGTTTAAGGTAGAAGTTGTTGAAACCAAATTAAAAGTAACTGAAATAGGTTCTAATGGTAGTCAGAAGATCCGTTCTACCTACTGAACACATGAAAGGAACTATATTGTTTAGCTGAAGGCAGCATCTTTATATGTAGTTAGTGACAAATCTCTGGTTTCATGCCTCCCTCTTCTGGTAGGTGGATAATATCCACAGGATATATGACACAGAATTTGAATACCCACTACCCCTTCAACCAAAACCAGGTATGTGTGAGAGAAGACAGGACTGGCTGAATTATGTTAGATATTTCTTTCAAAGTATTTCAAGTCACAACCACAATGAAAAGTACTGCAGCACCCGAGGGGGTAAGGCATCCAAGATCTGTATGAAAATCTCAGCTAAGCAAGGTTTTCATTGTTTTAAGTTTGACCATTGTCATTATTTATACTATTTTATTTATAACATATTTTAAAAGAGATTACAGCACTGATCTAGGAAGGGGCTTTGAATAATTCAGCTAGCAAATTATACATTTATGAAGTAAATCAGAGCTCTTACTGTTCTCTGGCTGCAATCCAACAGAGTTTATCAAGCCCATCTTGTTTCAAAACTTCCATTAGGTTCTCCCTAGATGAATTCTTATAAACAGTTCCTAAAAAATTGCAGAGATATGATCTTGGAGAACGTAGCATTGACCAGTTGGGCTCTACCATGGGAAAATTCCTATATCTGTAACAACAATGCATACATTAGATTAAAGTATTTTTATGTCAAAGGAAAAAGATGGATCTTCGCACCATTTCACGTTTATATAGCAGATTGTAAGAACTGAAATAGCTTTGTAATCAATTCCAATATTTACCTACTGACATAATTTAAAAAAGACAAAGATAGCCAAACACTGATGTATAATATTTATCATTATCCTTTGTTTTTTTCTGATTCACACCTTAGAAAATGCCTAACTTCTTTTTGACACCATCAAGTGGAATTCTGTACACATGCTACAGAATGGTTATCTAAAAACATTCTGTTTCAATAGCAGCTGTTCTCAATACAGCCACTTATTTTGGCTGAAGTTGCTGGGTTAGTGCCACTGATATACTCTCAAATGAAAACTCAATTCTATCCCTACAACCTGTGCATCTTCACCAATTTAATCTTTGAATTACACTTAAAGTCACTGGTTTTAGTCATTACAGCACCAATAGTTCAGCTAAAGAGCTGGCACAGTCATTTTCATTATCTATATCTAATTTACCACACTTTTGTATGTTAGTGTTAAATTACATGTTCCTCTTACAGCTGTCACATTTTCAAAATTAGCTATGATTTTCTAACTTTATTTTTAGAGACTGGGTCAATAATACTGCTAGCTTCCCTTCTATTTCCATATTCTTTCTATATTATTACAGTAAGGAAACAATTTGGTAAAAAACATACATTGTTCATAACGTTTTCCTAGTTTCAAAACAAGCCTTTAGTCTAACTCCTGGGGGAATTCTGTGCCACTGCACATTCACAGAATTCATGTCCCCCGCAATTTTTTTTGCTTCCCTGGAGAAAAATGACTTTCTGATGGGGGAAGCAAAGGGAAGCCACAAGAGCAGTCATGTGAGCCTCCCCAGCAGTTTGTTTTGAGTGCCCAGGGCAGCCAGCAGAGTAAATCACTGTGGGGCAGGACTGGGGAAGACCTGGCTGGTGGTCCTTTCCTGCGCCAGGCTCAACTTCATGTTCCATCAGACCCTCCCTCAGATTTCTCCACAGGCTGCAGGAAGCTCTGCTCCAACCCCTCCACTTCCTGCACCCATTGCTCGTCAGCTGCAGGGGGAGGAATCACTGTACGGGGAGCTGCTCCCCCATCTGCCCAACCCCTGTGCATTCAGACCCCCTGAGACTGAGACCCTCCTGCCAAGCCTCACCCCCCCACACACCCAGAACCTCTCTGGTGAGCCTCACTACCCCTGCACCTGGACCACCCTGATGAGCCATCCCACTCGGATCCCCACCCCACCGAACCCCAACCAGCTGCACCTGGCCCCACCCCACTGAGCCCCATTCCCGCAGCATCTGGACCCCTCCTTGTGGGCGCCCCCCACACCAAGACCCCTCTGCCGAGCTCTATCCCCCGCATGAAGTTCTCCCCACTGGACCCCCTCCTGCAGAGTCCCATTACTGTTGCACCCATAACCCCTCCCCCAACAAGCCTGTGCATTCAAATCCCACCCACACCTGGATCCCCCACTGAGAAGTCTGCACCCAGATTGCCCCATGCAGAACACTCTCAACTCATACCTTGATCCCCCAACACTGAGCCCCTCCACACGTGGATCCTGCCAGGCTGAGCCTGCCTGCCCACACCTGCTGCACCTGGTATGGAGGGGCAAGGCCATGGGGTGTTTCTGGGGCAGGCTCTGTCCTTACTCTGTGTCAGGGTTGGGTGCAGCCTCACTGTAGAGTTCAAAAATTCTGGGGGAGATCTGCAGAGTGATCTCCCAGCTCTGTGCAGTCAGTGGCCTGTGCTCCCCAATGCCATGCTGGAGTCTTCATTTGTATTTGACAAATAAAATTTGCAGAATTTTAAAATATTGTGCGCAGAATTTTTAATTTTTTGGTGCAGAATGCCCTCAGGAGTATTTTAGTCCCTCCTCACTTTCCTTGGCTTCTTCACTGCCTTTGTACTGTTGGCCATACACTCCGCTTCTGAACATCTTATTCCCCATACCCACCCGGGGTTTCCTGACTCTGCCTTTTCCTGGTTCCCCTGCTATTTCTTTGGACAGTAATTCAGCACTTCTTTCGGAGGTCCTCTCTCTTCCTTGCCCTTGTTTCTCTCCCTAGATTTTCTACCAGACTTTGTACTTGTTTCTTTCCACTTCTGTCATTCTCTCACCCACTCTTCATTTGGATAATTGCATACGTTTACAATTAAGCTTTCTGGCTTGCATTATCACCATTGATAATAGAGATTCTGCAGTTTGAATAGTTCTGTTAAGACAGGAAAGAATGAAGACAACTCTCCCATAGGTGAATCTATTCTACAACACTAACAGCCTTAAAATGTAGTAAAAATGTATTGCAAGGCATCTTACTATGATCCCAGAGTTTACCAATTATAAAAATTCAAGGGGTATAAAAATCAAATCCCAGTTTATTAGCCACAAGAGAAAGAACATCTCCAACATCCCCCCATCCCCAGGGGCGGGGAAAAGAAGCACAATCAATACATCCAAACTGGATTCCCTTATTAGGTCCCAAGGCTCTTACTAAAGTGCCTCCAACTCTTTTCTACAGCAGAGCTTTCCATAGACTGACTTCCCTCTGGAAAAATCTCTTATTTTTACCCTGGAAAAGGGTCCCAGCCTGCCCTCATCTTAAAGAGGGAGCAATCCATCACACTTACTTTTTGCTCCTAAATTTTGTCTAGGCTATTCTGGTTCTTATTATGTGTTGAGTGCCTTTCAGAATTAAAAAACATACAAGATGATTTATATCGACATATTAGCGTTTCTTCGCTGGTCCTTCCCCAGCCCAACTGCAGGAAGCTATATCACTTTTAATGTTGTTTAATCCTTATGTACAGTGGACTCCAGTAAATCGGGGCAGCCGCTTAATTGGGACACATCGCAAAGAACAGAAACAAAGCGTCCCTTTTTATTTACTTCGGTTAATTGGGGCAGTCGCTTAGTTGGGCCAAATTGTTCCAGTCCCGATGTGTCCCAATGAACCGGAATCCACTGTAAATGTTAATAGTTGGCAATATCAGCAGATATTACCAATTTGACTGTGAACAGTCACAAGCAGCAAATTATTGAATTAAGACATTACCACTTGAACACACTCACTTTTAAAAACATAGCTGCTCTTTAACTTCCAAATTACCCTTAACATTTCTGAAGCTTAATTTAGATAGTCAAAACCAGCAGCATGAATCAAAGTAAAGTTCTGCAGCTTGTTTAACAGCTTTAGACAGCAGAAATTATATAAATTTTTTTATATATAAAATGTTTCAGATATAACTGATAAAAACAATAAGCATGTACAGTTCATGCATAACTGATTCCTTAAGTGTAATTTGTTTATGTTTAACACTTACGTAGCTACTCCTAAAGGCCACTGGAAAATATCTTCTTCGTTTACCCAGGTATAGTCGTATACTACAAAAAGTAGTTCCACAAATCCTCCGTGTCTTTTCAGGTATGGGTGAATCCACTCATTGTTACACTGTTCACTTCCAAGCAGCACAATGGCAACATGCCTCAGCTTGCGAGTTTGTATTAAAGTTTGTGCATAGTGTAACCACTGGGTGGCGTAAGTAATCTTTGCTTCCTCTCTTCCATTCAGAATTAGAACAACGTTATCAGCTTCTACTGAAAAGTATCCCGGGACTACGGCTGGACCAGTGATGAAACTGTGAATAATAAAACATAAGCACTTAACATCTTCTGAGATATGTTACCAACTTTTATGCATATTCTGTTTACTGCACTGTTAACAATATACTTATAATGTTTAGAGGTTTTGTTTCTTCATTAAAACAGACATTATGTACTGCAAAGTACCTTTGCTATTGAGACAAATTTCAGGTGTACAGAGTCTAAAACTACAATTTAAACTTTATTAAAGCTTGCGTTGACCTTTGATCTGAACAATAAAGAGATTCAAAATTAATTGCAAACATGGTATATTGCAGGGACATCAGAACCTTTACTATATTCAAATACAGAAAGGTCTTGAAAATTTGGATGAATCCATTGAAACTAGACCGAATTCCTAGAATAATTAGTTAGGGTATGCTTTGTTATCTGGGAAATGGATCATAAACTTTTATTCTTTTAAAAAACAACAGAATATAAAACATCACCATAGGGACTGAAAACCTTCAGTTTTGTCTGAGAAATGAGAAATCTGAAGTACTGTATTATGACAGACTAGTATGAAAGGAAAGATGGTCCAGTGGTTAGGTCACTGGCTTGGGACTCAGGAGACCAGCGTTCAATTCTCTGCTCTTATCACAAACCTCCTATGTGACCTTCATCTCTGTGCTTCAATTCCCTACCTGTAAAATGGGCATAATGGCACTTTTCTAATGGGAAGGGGCATAGGCGCCGACTCCGTGGGTGCTCCAGGGCTGGAGCACCCACAGGGAAAAATAGGCGGGTGCAGAACACCAACCGGCAGCTCCCTGCCCCAGCTCACCTTTGCTCCGCCTCCTCCCTGAGCACGCTGCTGGGTCTGCTTCTCCCCACTCCCTCCCAGTGCTTGCCGTGCAAAATAAATGTTTGTGACAGTGCATTTTTAAAATGGCCAAATGCAAAGTCAAACATTTAGGAACAAAGAATGTACATCACACTTACAAGATGAGGGAGCTGTATTTTGGAAAGCAGTGACTCTGAAAGTGACCTAAAAAGGTCATGATGATCAACTGAACATGAGCTCTGGGGGCTAAGAGGGCAAAAATAATCCTTGGGTAGATAAACCAGGGAATATCACATAGAGGCAGGGAGGTGATATTGCCACCGCATGTAACATTAATGAGATCATTTTTGGAACACTGTATCCAGTTGTGGTGTCCACCTTTACAGGGTTCAGAAAAGAGCAACAAGAGTTATTTGGGATATACTAAAACTGCCTTACACTATGAGACCAAAGTAGTTCTACCTATTTAGTTTAACCAAGAGAAGATTAAGAAGTTACTTGATCAAAGTCTTCGAGTACCTAGATGGGAAGATATTTTTTGATAGCAAGAGCCAAGGGCTGGAAGCTGATCCTAGACAAATTCAGACTAGAAATAAAGGCATAATTTTCTAAAAGTGAGGATGATTAACCACTGGGACAACTTAGTTAGGGACGTGGTGTATTAGTCTTCACTTAGACCGGATATCTCTGTGAAATATATGCTTTTGCTCACTTATAGACTTGACGTAGAAATTACAGGGTGAAGTTATATGACCTGTGTTACAGGGAAGATCAAACTTTATGATCATAATGATTCTTTCTGGCTTTAACACCTATGAAATTATTAATATCACTTCTACAAAGATGACTAGTGTAAAATTAGGCCTGGTGAATTTCTCTTGTGGATCATCAGGTGTTTATTTCAACCTGCATATGTGATTTTATTAAAAAAGTGACAGTCATATTCTGTAATAAAAAACCCAAAACTTTTCTAAACTGATGAATTTCACCCTGTGAGACTGTACATCAGATCAAAGGAGCCATGCAAGGCCCTGAACATCACTTAAGCTCTTAACTGGTGCCTAGGTTCTTGTGCAGATTAATAAAGTTGTAGAAACTACAACTGTAATCTGTAGGCAGGAAGAGTGGCCACAAAAGAGGGTGAATTCAAACCTTGCCAGCTTCCACGCAGTTCTTTGCACAAATCCCAATTCTTCTGACTTTAAGCAACGATGGGCAATAGGATTGTTCTTGTAATTTCTAGAAATTACATTTTAAATTAAACACCAAACTATCATACAGAACTTATTTAACACAAGGTCTGAAATTAAGTATGGCAATTAAGTATGTTTGTGGTTGGTCAGAATGAATTATCAAAACAAGCATGATTGTTATAACATTTACCTTTATAATAAAGGTAATTTATTACCATTTATTCAAATATTTACAGTTGTTGGAGTAGGAGGTATAAAATATACAACTGGACACCTTTTCCTACAGTGTTTATGTTTTCAACACAGAGATTGCTAAAGTCAACATAACAGGCCACTGTCATGCAACTGGTACCTGAAATGTGTTTTTCCTCCCTTTGTGCTTCCTTCTCTCCACTGAGCAGTCATCTCAATGGGTTCAAGCAGACCTTCAAGAATATGTTGCCAGAGGTAAAGACCTACGTAAATAATGAAGAGCGACTGGAGTACTTAGTACATATATGGCATCTCCTGTCTACTGTAAAAATCGTACCAAAAGGAACTTTTCGGGAATTGTGTAGCAATGATCCTGAGATGTGGAAGTCAAATTTTCCTAACATAAGAACATAAAAACGGCCGTACTTTGTCAGACCAAAGGTCTACCCAGCCCAGTATCCTGTCTACCGAGAGTGGCCAATGCCAAGTGCCCTGCAGTGAGTGAACCTAACAGGTAATGATCAAATGATCTCTCTCCTGCCATCCATTACCACCCTCTCACAAACAGAGGCTAGGGACATCATTCCTTACCCATCCTGGCTAATAGCCATTAATGGACTTAAAAGAGAACTGGATAAAGCCATGGAGGTTAACATGGACTGATTGTTCCACCCCCCAAAAATAAACAAACCCACCTACACTTTTTGGAATTAGAAAGGAGGATTTTCTACATCAGGCCAACATTTGAGCAGTTATTTTTTAAATTTTAGACAGTGTTCTGTTAACTGCTGGACATGAAAATAATGACTGTGCAAATATATTTGTTAAAATGTTAAACATTATCAGCCTTAAGACAAGTACACTTGCCACAGGGTGACTGGCCCCTTTAAGAGGGTCCAGTGCACCTGGACTGAATACCTGCTGCCCAGCTGGGCTTAAGGAAAAGCATCTGGACCCTATAAAGGCAGACACAGCTGGCCAGGGGGAGAAGAGACTAAGCCCACGCAATGCATGCTCCAAAGCAGCTGCTCCTGTCCCAGAGGGTGGGGCCCAGCTCCCTATTCTGGGTTTTGTGAGATGGCACATGGAGCCACAGCTCTGCTCAAGTTCTACCAGCCCATGCAGCCCACACCCAGCCCTGTGGGACAGGAGCCACCACTGAAGGGCAGGCAGGGGCAGGCTCATTTTCCAATCTCCCCTCTACCCTGGCCTCCCCTCTACACTGGGCAGGGAGTAGGGTTGCAGTACTAGGGCAGAAGGTGGTGTATATATATGTAATGATAGGTCATGAAAAAAGAAAAGAAAAGACAATGTAGTTGGTGAGTCATCTTAGTAAAAACTTTGGGAAGAGAACCAATCTGCACAACCCACACAGTGTTTCCTTTTCTCAACTTCTGATCTAGAAGTCAGCATAAAAAAGTATTCAGCAGGACTCTTCAGTATTTTGTAGCACACTACGTGCTCTGGAATGAACAATGCAACACTATGCAATTTGCTCAGGATAATCCAGCAAAGGAAGTCCCTGACAGCAGTATAGGATCAGAAGCAAATGATCAGAGTATGCCAAATAACTGAAGTTTGTTTTTATTGTGTTGTTTACATAGTTCTGAATACTACTACTTCTACTTATATCAGACTTTCTATCCATAGATAGCACACAGTACTTTACACAGGTAAGCAAACATTGTTATACTCACCTTTACAGAAAGGAAAAGGGAGACACAGAAAGGTTAAGAGACTTGCCAAGGTCACTTAGCAGTAGTAAACATATTAATCACAAATGCTTACCAATGGCTGCTTTACCCCAGATCTGCACTTTAAGGTCTGTTTGTTGTTGGGATTTCATATTTTTTAACATTTGAAGGCTAGTTTCATATCTCTGCTGTGAAGCAATCTGCTCATTTTTTTCATCTCCTTCCCAGGGATTCCATTCTTCATTTCCCAAATAAGAGCGTTCTATGTTTAAAAAAACACATATTTTGCAGTAACAACCTCAGGTCTACAAGTCTACTCCTAATAACAGGTCTCTTTTGAGTAGATGTTTTCTAAGGTACTGTCCCCAGCAGGCCTATTTTCAAAACACACTTATACCCAACCATGGTTACTGCACAGCTTGCATCTGTGCTCATTGGGCTAGCCTACAGTGACAAAAATTGGACTTCTAATTCCCTACAGGTAGCAAATAGTGGAAGCTTTAGTGTAGACAGGACTCAGGTCTGCCTGTGCAGCACTGGGGCCTACGTTTGTACAGCCCTACCAGGTGTCTATAGTGATACCACAATAAATAGTGATTTTTTTAATCCAGGGCATGAGGAATTTTCTTTGTGGAAGTTCCCGTAAACAGCTCCTGCAATGAAAGACTGAAAGGGAGATGGGGGAGATGACACAACCAAGACAGACCTGTATTTTCCATATTATAGTAACTATATTCAAGACTCAGGAATATGCATTTTCCACCCAGGTGAGTGATGTGCATAAAGTTACTTCTCACTGATGACAAAATACAAAAGATCTGTCACCAAAGTCAGGAGAGCGACTAGCTGTAGAAGCCAGAACACTAAAAAGGCTGGTATTTAATCATCTGACTTGATAGCTAGATTAAGAACGACTGTTGTGACAGTAAAACCTCACCTATTCAAAACAAATTGGCCCTAAAAGGAGAAAATTTCAGAACAAACCAGCACCATGGCTCATGTACATGCCATCAAAGAAGTGGACCTTATCAGCAAAAGCTATTAGGGTGACCAGACAGCAAATGTGAAAAATCGGGATGGAGTGGGGGGTAATAGAAGTCTATATAAGATAAAGACCCCAAAATCGGGTCTGTCCCTATAAAATCAGGACATCTGGTCACCCATTGTGCTGCAGGCATTACTGGCATTTACTGCTGAAGAGTTATTTCAGCCAAGCACAGACATAAACATACCCCGATTTTGGGTCTGGGGATGTCAAAGGGGACCAAGGGCCTCTCGCTAGCAATTGAAACATGCAGACGCCAGGGCCAGGCGCCTCCCCTCATACCTTATGGGTGGCTACTAACCAAAAGGCTTAGCTGGTTGCCCCCTTCTCCAGCTTGCTACATACGCGGCACCGCTGGCCGCTGGCGGGAGGGAGCAAAGCTTCCCCTCAACCCCTTGGTATTACAGCCCAATCGCCAGGAGCCTCCCTGGGGCTTGCCCCGCATTTGGCGTTAGTTCCCCGGTTACCAGCACCTCTGGGCGCTAGGCCCGGTGCTCGGCGGGTATTTTACAGGGCGGGAGCCAAAGGGGCCGGGAGGGAACCGCAGTGACTCCTCACTGGACAGCAGCAGCTGGCGCCCAGCGCGGCCCCCGCTCACGCGAGACCGCGCAGCCGCCGGCCGGGTCCCGCCGCCGCGTTACCTCGGCTGGGCCGCTGGTGCCGGGGGCCGGCCCGGGAGGCGGGCGGGCGCCGCGGCCGCAGGAAGACGCTGTAGGCGGCGTAGAGGGAGAAGAGCAAGTAGGCGGCCAGCAGCGCGGAGCAGAGCCGTTTCCGCGCGGCCCGCATCCTACCGCAGCCTGCGGGCCGCGCGCCGGGGCTGGCCCGGGCCCGCCTCCCGCCTCGTCACGCGCCAGCACGGGGCGGCGGCGGGCTCCGCCTGTCTCAGGGCCGGGCGGGGAAAGGTCGCGCCGGGCCGGAATTGGTCCAGAGCCCAGCCAAATGCGGGACCCCCTACCCCGGGGCCGGGGCCCCGCAAAACTCGGGCCCGACGCCTGGGGCCCTCGTCCACCCGCTATCAGAGGACAAGCGCCTGCTGCGAAGAGCCACCGCAGGTGCGTCCCGGCTCCAGAACCAGACTCCGGGTTCTTGGCAGCTTCGGGCCATTTGCACCGTACAACGCAGGAAGCAAGTGGAGCCGCTTCTGCTTGCCTGGGAGAGTCCGACCCACCCTGGCACAAACCCCCATCTCTCGCCGAAGCAGGGAAATACATTCATAAGCGCGCTCCGGCCCCATGCAGTGGTTATTCACTTCGTTTGATTTGTTCCCTTGGTTCACCTGAGGATGGGGGGTGGGGGAATGGAGCTGCCTCTGCTGCCTGATACCTCTGACTTGTCTCTTGCTCACTTCCCTGCCCAATGGCTCCTTCCCCCATACACAAGCACAGCAATGAGCAGAAGGCCTGAAGGAGTCTCTTGGTGGGCGACCAGTCCAGAGCTGCCAACAACGGTGTCTGGTGAGACCATCAGAATTCATGGACTGTCTCAGCAGTACCATGACCTTGATCCATTTACAGAGCTGGGTGGCAACTCTGAACATAAAGTGAATGGACTAGCCCTTTTGTGTGAATTTACCAGAGTAGGTAGCCTTTGAGTATCACACACAACTTAGGGAGCTGACTGCCTATGTTCCCTGGCTTGTGAATTGCCCTGGAGCTAATATGGGTAGATAGATGTCTGGAGTGAGGCAGCAGTGTGTATGCCCAGAGGTAGAAACAGATGAGTAGGGAACTTTTACTGCAAAAATGTAGGCACTCTGAGTTTATGGGGCTTCTGAGTTTATGGGGCTACTGAGTTCACCTGGAGTTTTGCAGATCGCAGTAGAGCCAGAACTGGGCTGTAGGTGCCTAAACCTGAGACACAGATACCTAAGTGTGGGGTTTTGGTGCTTTAGTACCTTCAGGTCCCATTTCACTCACTGATAAAATGTTTATAATATCTATTTACAATAGTATTGTGAAGTTCAGTTAATGTAAAGTGTTTTACAGTATGAATGAGAAGTTCTATAAAAAGGTGGGGAAGACTTATAAAAAAGTTTAACGTGAAGGATTTCTAATAAAAAAAAGTGGTTATCAAATGTCAAATGCCCTCAATTATATAGCATGAAAAATGAAGAGCACCATATATAAAAAAGATACTTATGTTTGTTAAAGTTTCTAAGAAAACTTGACATAGGACACTAGTCATTTAAATGATGTAACAAGCAGGAAAGAATTGTTCTGAAGAAACATTCATGAATATATAATAGAATTTTCAGAGGTTTGTGATCCCCCTCCTCCCAATGGCTACCCCAGCTTTTCAGACCCAATACAACTGAAGATTTCATCTTCGTGTGTGAGTTAAATTCTGACCAAGAACTCAACTTAAAATGAGCTCACTAACCCAAGTATCAGAGGGGTAGCCGTGTTAGTCGGGAATTGCAGAAGTCACAAAAAGAGTCCTGTGGCACCTTAAAGACTAACTTTAGTTAGTCTTTAAGGTGCCACAGGACTCTGTCACTAACCCAAGTACTTCTGAGTTGCATCCCCAAATCCTTTTGTGTCCTCTAATATCTCCATCTCCTGCATTCATAGTGTTCTTATCTGAATCTGTGGAATTCTATGTCAATCACACATCTAAGGGAGGCATGGATGCTATTTACAATTTATGTACCTTGATTTAATGAAATACTGAACTCCTACTAAGATTTCAATTTAAGTGCATATGTTTCCACAATTATTGGTTCAATAATTTTTTTACCCCCAATATTTATAACAATTAGTTAACATGAACTCAAAACAATTAACAAGTCTTGGGTTCTCAGATTTTTAAGCTTTAAATTGCTGCAGTTTACCAGATAACAGAATATGTTACCCTCAAATCAGTGACTCGTCCAGTCATGTACCTTGGTTTCCTAAATAGCTGTATAAAAGTACATAATGAAAACATATACTCACAAAGAAATACATTCAATAGAATAAAAGACTCTTGGTTAAAAAGCAAAGGACTTTTCGCAAATTCAGAAGAATGCAGGTAAAACACAGCAGGAGACATACAAGTCTCCCCCAAGGAGTTCAGTCACAAATTTAATTAACACTTTTTTTAAAAAAAAAAGTGTCATCAGCCTGGAAGCATGTCCTCTGGAATGGTGGCCAAAGCATGAAGAGGCATACAAATGTTTAGCATATTGGCACAAATACTTTGCAATGCCGGCTATAAAAATGCCCTGCGAATGTCTGTTCTCACTTTCAGGTGACATTGTAAATAAGAAGTGGGCAGCATTATCTTCCGTAAATGTAAACAAACTTGTTTCTCTTATTGATTGGCTGCACAAGAAGTAGGACTGAATGGACTTGTAGGCTCTAAAGTTTTACATGATTTTGTTTTTGAGTGCAATTATGTAACAAAAAAATATACATTTGTAAGTTGCACTTTCACAATACAGAGATTGCAAACTCCTCTTAAAGTGAGCACTATACATTTTGTATTCTGTATTGTAATTGAAATAAATATATTTGAAAATGTAGAAAAACAGCCAAAATATTTAATAAATTTCAATTGGTATTTGCTATTGTTTAACAGTGTGATTAAAACTGATTGTGATTAATTTATCACAATTATTTTTTAAGTTAATCATGTCAGTTAACTGCATTTAATTGACAGCCCTATTAATAGGTGAATTGGATGGCCCCAGGCCTCCACATCTTAAGGGACAGGCCACCCAGCTACAGAATGAAATACAGAAATGAACTTTAACACATCTAAAGGTCATGAAGGGAGGCATGAAGCAGCATGCAAATAGAATTGAAATAAGGACTCAGATCAGAATCACCAGAATGACCATGTGGATGGTAAGGTGTCAGCACTGGATTAGTGAACCAGATTAATTATGAACTCAAAGAACCACATCTGATACAGGATCAAAAAAGCACAAATAAAAAGAAACATTTTCCATTATCACGTTCATCACTGTGGTGTCAGTAGCAATCTGAACCCCTTTCATGTAAATTTAGCCAGGCTATAAGAGATATAATGTTATTAATTTAAGTTTAACCTTTTCCACTTCTTTTTTGACCCTGACACAAATATGGGCAATATTAATCTACTGCATAGAATAAGGGCCCTATAAAACAATCAATCTGGGTCATACAACATTCTGATTAAAAATTAGCACTGTGCAAAAAAAGTTAGTGGGACATCATTAGCAAATGGGGGATCTCTTTTCTTGGATCAGTGCTAGTCAATATAGTTATCAAAGATCTATGAAAAAAAGAGGCCATTGCTGGTGAAACATATGACAAAAGTTGGTGGAGTGACACCATTGCCAACTTTTGTGACTTTCATAGGTGACAGGATTTTGGCTAGGCTAAAGGCAGAGCCAGACTTGCAATGACGAGAAGCTGCAGACCTCTAGTTGAGCTTCAGGTGATAGATTACTCTGTATCAAGGAGTGCACAAATGGGGTAGGCAGCCAATCAGATCTTTCCCCCTTCTCTCTTCAGTAACCTGAAACCATTCTCATAGAAGGGAAGGGGAGTAGAGGGTGCAGAAAGAGCCCAGCAGCTCAGGGCAGTTCTGGCCCCTCCTATACTGCAAGAGTAGCAGAGGGCTTGGGAAGGGGCAGAGTGGGGTGAAGAGCCTCTGGAGTTGCCCCTGCAGTGTGGAAGAGGGAGACAGAGGATCTTGCTGAAGGACCCCCTCTCCTCTTTGATGGTGCTGTTCCTGGTGAGACCCAACTGAGTGTGCCAAATCAGGACAAATTGCTTCAAAAGGGGCAATTATAGCCCAAAGCTGGCATTTCTCCACCTCTAAGGCAAACCAAACCAGCCAAACAGAAAAGACTTTGGTTTCACCCCACTGGCTAGCCACAAGTCACACAAGCAATTCCCTTAGACGCTCTTAGTTTCCCAGTATCACCACCAGTAGCCACTCACTTTGGGGATAAATGGTTATAAAAACCAATACCCCAATAAAAGAAAACAGTTCTCCCCAATTCCAAAGAATCAGGCCCCAAACCCAGGTCAATATATAAATCAGATCTTATCCACAAATCACACTGTTGCCAATCCTTTAGAATCTAAAATCTAAAGGTTTATTTATAAAAGGAAAAAGAAATAGGTGAGAGTTAGAAATGTTAAAAGAAATCAATTATATGCAGTAATGGCAAAGTTCTTGGTTCAGGCTTGCATCAGTGGTAGAATAAACTGCAGGTTCAAATCAAAGTCTCTGGAATACATCCACAGCTGGGATGGGTCATCAGTCTTTTGTTCAGAGCTTCCATTTGTAGCAAAGTTCCATCCAGAGGTAGCAGCAAGACTGAAGATAAGATGGAGGGGCTGCAGCATCTTTTTTATAGTTTTTCCCAGGTGCAAGAACCTCTTTGTTCCTGCTGTGAAAGGTACAGCCCCATGGAGTTCTGGAGTCATATGGGCAAATCACATGACCATGCATGACTTAGGTTTTCAGGTGGCAGCCATTATCCACAGGCTACCTTGCATGTTCTTTGGCAGACTTCTCATGTGGATTGGAGTTTTCCAGGCTCTCAGTGAGTCCATTGCATAGCTGATGGTTCTTAAACAAACTAACCAGTATACAAAGTTCTCCAGCAGCATTTCTTACTTTGCCTATCTAAATTTTAATAATCAGTGGAAGGGTTTTTTCATTTGTGTGTGCATGTGCAAGCAATGAAAGATATTTGCCAATATTTCTAAGCTTAGATATAGACTCATAAATGCTTGAGTCCATTTTGAAAGGGAGATTTAGGTTTCTAAATGTTGAGCACAGCAACACCCACATACCTTTAAAACCTGTGCCACAGTGACTGAAGAATTTGTTGTCTATGTCTCTAAATGATTTTGTTTAGATTTTTCACAGCACAGCTTCTTTCTATTGCTCTGCCTTCAAAAATAGTAGGAGCACCATTAATTTTCATCCATCTTGACAATATCTCATTCATAACTAATAATAAACACTCACATTTAATAAAAACATTGACCTTTGCCTCTTTCATTTCAGGAAGTAGATTCAGACAAAGATTTGTAAGTCTGTTCCCAGGTTTTGTTTTGTTTTGTTGTTTCATAAGCTTTGTGATTTCTCTCTCTCAAGATCCTTTCTGCAGCTATTCTGTCCTCCCCTTTTCCTCCCATCTTCCCATATTAAAAGAGAAACATTTTGTTCTGATCTAGATAGACTTCCTTTCCTCCATAATCATTAGGGATTTGTGAGATTACGTAAAATATAAACACTGGAATTGCTTTAGTTTGTCCCCTTTTGGCAAAGTACGTTTCTACATGCCTTTTGTCATAGAACAGGACATCTTGAAATTCCATCATGACAAATTATCCCTGTCAAAAACAAAATTTTTCAGTCTAATTCACACTGTGTATAATCACAAGACAACCAACTGTCTCAGCGTCAAATAACCCACTTTAGAGCGAAGAGTGACAGAACAAGTAAATGACCAATGGTAATTGCAGAATGCAAGCCTCCAGAAATAGTAGCAGAGTGCTTTCATTATATAGTCAAATTCAAATGATCAAAATAATAGTAGTTCTGACACTAAATTACTGATTTATAATGCAGCCACTTAGTTACTTTAAAAAATTCACCACTTTGCTGTGGGAAGGGAAAAGACCAAGAGTTAAACTTGAAAGATTAGATGCTCAAAAATCAAAGGTGGTTTAAGGTTTCTAAATATATATTATTACAATACTACTACTACTAACCCTACTAACTTGCCTCCCTGCTTGGATACTTTTAGAAGCTCTGAAGCTTGTTTTTTTCCATATGTTATCAGAAAATACACATCAAAATTCTGATAAAGTAGATAAACTGGAGTTTAGTTTGCATATTTAGAGGAAGTGACACAGATGCAGTTCCATTGATAATTTTGGTGTAATTGAGTTAAATTATATTATCCTGATTCTCTGATAGGTTTTAGGCCAGAAATGCACAACTATAGACACAAACTAGTTTAACAGAAAGAGCCAAAGTTGTGGGCCTTGCAACCAGGGGCACCATTTCAGATTTTTTTGGGGAGTGGGAGGGGGAAACTTTAACTGTGATTCCAGGGACTACTTTAGGCACCTGAAAATGCTAGTTCCCCCCCCACCCCAGATAATAATTTAGAAATTAGCTGTATCTAATTCCTATATAAAAAAGAAAATTAAATAAATATTAGACCCACTCAGCTCTAATACTAACGTTCTCACATGTTATGTCGAGTCATTTAAGGGACACAGGCTAGGTTTAGAATTTTAATGTATATTCTTACTTAGTTACTAACTCTTGAATACAACAATTCTAGAAAAATCTAGATTACTTTCTATCACTTTTTTTTGCAGTTCACCAAGCTTGGAATGAATCATTTAACTTTTGGAAACATCTTACTAGGACAAGGCCCCTTGAATTTATACTGCACCTTCCTGGGAATCTAGGGGTGTTACTCCACTACAAATAATAGACTAGAAACTGACCATAAATAGGATTAAAACTGACACTTTCAGGATACTCTCACAGTATTGCCAACCCCAAATGTTCAGAAATCATGAATCAGGCTCACCAAAAATCATGAGATTGGCTTTTAAATCATGAGATTATGATTATGAATACCAAATCTATTATTTTTAATTTGCTTTCTGCTTTTTGAGCAATTAGGGTACACTGGGGTCACATTTTAAAGCTTTCTCCACAGCCACGAGGGCTAAAAACACAATTTTTCTTAAAGAATGAAGGCTGAAATGAACACATATCCACTTGAATCCAGCAACTGGGGCCTTAAGGAAAATAATAATAATCATGAGACTTATGATAAAATCATGAGAGTCGGTAGCACTGCTGTCACTTCTGTTTAAAGGCTAGTTACTTTCTGGAAGGCTCCTAAACATAGCGCTTAGTCATGGAGTCACAGTTCTTACAGGAGAATATTTAAAACCAAACACCAAGAAAATTCCAGATTTTAAAGTTGAGACAAAGAAATTGAGACTTCTGATGTATATCAAGGCCACTGCAGGCAGAAAATGAAAATAAACAGGCAAAGGAGCTTTGGGCAGCTATTCCTCTTGAAAGAAAGTTGGAGGGTCAAAACTTCTAGTCTTGGATCAAGTAAAACTTCTACTGCCATTAGTACCTCCACTCATAGATATTAACATGTGCTCAATATCTGTATACTTCATACTTAAATAATATTGGCTCAGGGACTATATTTTCTGGCGTATTCTGAACAGTGCTGAACACACAGATAGTACCCAGTGAATTATACAAATCATGACAATAGCCAACTTTATGGACTCTGGATGCAACTTCTGGTTTTTGTTCTGGAATTGGCCTGGATACAGCTGAAACCCTGAGAATTTGAGGCACAAACACATCTGATACTCATGCAACATTTTCTCATTCCTTCCTTTTCTCAAACTCAGAACAAAAAATGACAAAACAAAATGATTTTCAGTTAAAATGTAAAATTGCACAGCAGCCATTGCTCTACAACCTAACAAGAGGCAGAACCTTTCACCTCTTTGGAGTTAAGTGATCTCCTCTCCTTGGAATCTCATTTTCTCTTTCTTCAGCCTTCCTAACCTCTGTGCAGCTTTTCATGCTGTCAGCCATGACATCCTCCCCAACTGCCTGTGATCACTTACTGGAGTTTCAGAGTACTGGCCTTCTTGGTTTTGCTCCCATCTATTAGAATCCTCTTTTTCTGAAGTATACAGCAGAGAGATAGCCTGGTCCAATGGATAGGAAACTAGCCCTCAGAGATCTCGGTTTTACTCCCCCGCCCCAGGGACTTCCTGATTGACCTCAGGCCAGTGCTTTAGGGACAGAGTTTTAAAGGTTTTTAGGCACCCAAAGATTCAGGCATCTAGTGGGGTTTACAAAGCACCTAACCTCCTAGGCACTTTTAAAAATTCCACTTGGTGCCTAAATGTCTTTGAAAATCTGTGCCTCAGTGCCCCATCTGTACAGTGGGGATAACAGTACTGCCTCACCAAGGGGCTGTGAGGAGAAATAAGTTGGGCATTGTGAGGGGACACATAAGTACCACAGACAGAGTGGGAAACTCTCTATACCATTGCAATTCCTTTCTTTGGCTTTGGCCCTTTCTTTTCATCTACGCCCCTCAAATCTCCCTCTTTTCTGAATGTAACCTTGTCTCAGAGGGTTTGGCTGTATTTCCTCTGAAGCCCCTATGGTCTCTGGTCAACTGTCCGCGCCCCCAAACCCGAGGGATTCCTGTTTAACAGGCTCATCTAATGACTTCCAGATCCTTAATTTAATTACCAGCCCTGTCTTATCTTAATCACCCTGCCTCTGTCTGTGAATAAAATATTGACTCCCTGTCCCTGGGGCACCATTCCTCTGCAGAACTCACATTCCGCACTAATGCTCTGCCGCCCAAAAATCTTTAACAGGTCAATTGTCAAATATTAACCCACAAAGCAACAGTTACCACTTCGGACAGCCATTGCCATTTATGGGTCCCAATTTAACATCTGATTATCTTCTCAGAAGCTTTACTGTTTATTTCTCAATCCAAGTCCTCTGTTTTCTGCACACTGTTTCCTTGCAGCTACATTCTGTGAGGGCGAGCATTCATATTATACAAAAACTGATTGTAATTTATATATGGTAGCTTGCCTGCCACGGAATAATCTTATACAGACAGGGCTGTACGGAGAGGAGAGGATGAAAAAAGAGGCATTGGCAGAGAGGCAGGTCAAGAGCTTGACACTGTTAGGGTACCTCTTTGCTACGGAGGTAACTTGGGAGACCGGCATTTGGGGTTAGCCTACTCTGGATGTAAGTGATCACACTGCAAAGCCCTACCCAATTGTGTCCTCACAAGTACTGCACTCACTCATGTGTTGCTAGGATTTCTGGGGCATATCCCATAGTTCTTTGGGCTGCAGTGATGTGAGGCATTTTGACTATTTCTCAGTGAACTGTGAAAGAAATTGTCTATCCTTCTGGATACACAGGAGGAACTGAAAGAGGGTATTGGAAGATAATCAGCACTTGAGTGAGTTAGTCTGAACTCTCAGTGTAAAGTGAGTGGGTTACCCTCTTGACTGAAAACCTTGCTCAGCTTTTAGCCCAGAGCAGTAGTCCCCAAACTGTGGGGCATGCTCCTCAGGGGACACAGAGGAACATGTGTGGGGCATGGAGAAGGGCCTGTACCAACCCCCTCGGGGAGCAGGAAAGGAGCACCACACTTCCAGTGCCACTCCATCCCCATTCTCATCCTCTCACAACCCTACTCTGCCTCCAGCTCTGGGTCGGCCCCCATGAGATGGTTGAGCGACTGGCTTCTAGACCAGCTCCAGCCCCCACACCCTGCTCTGCTGCTGGGGAAGCCTGAGCTGGGCAGTAGTGCGGGAGGTGGGTGCAGACAGATTCCATTAATGGTAAGGGTCAGGGGATGTGACCAGAAAGTTTGCACACCAGTGATCTATAGTCTCAGCCATACCAGCTAGCCTAGGTTGAAAGCACCACTAATGGTCGGTGAGAGGATGATTTATGTGGACATGTAGGACACAGGGTTGGGGCAACACCCACGTAAGATCCCAAGTTAACCCTGCAGTGAAGGCATAACATCTAATATTTTGGGATGTTAGTGGGATTCCACTATGTCAGCTGTGTAACTACAAACAGAATAGCCTCATGGCTTGTCTAGTTTACAATAGCCATTTGTACTCACTAGAGTTTTACCTTGAGTTAACTGATCACAAATAAGTATCTTTGTAAAGACTAATCTGGACATTCCCCAAACATTTGTTGCAATTTCTCCCACTAATGTCTCTTTATGGCTTTTAATTGTTGTCTAGTGCAGACTGAAGTGGGAATCCCAATTGCACAAAATGAGGAAATATTTAGGAATATCAAAACCAAAGGAGATCAAGTCATTTGCTTTACACTTTTTAAAAAAAACACCACAAAAAGTGGGTATTTAAAAGAATCTTCTATGGTTCCACTTTGAAAAGTGGTCAACAGAGGCATCATGGAGTTTCTTCTTTTCAGATACTAAGGCTAGAAGGGTTTGTTAAAATAACGTAGTCTGACCTCCTGTATAACATAGGCCACAGATCTTTCCCAAAATAATTCCTAGAGCATCCTTTATAAAAAATTATTTTGATTTAAAAAATTGTCAGTGAGGAAAGAGACCCACAACAGCCCCTGTTAAGTTATTCGATGGTTAATTACCCTCACTCTTAAGAATCTATACCTTATCTCCAGTCTGAATTTGTGTCGTTGCAACTTCCAACCACTGGATTGTGTTAAACCTTTCTCTGCTAATTGAAGAGGCCATTAAATATTTGTTGTTCATGTAGGTACTTCTAGACTGCAGAGAAACCACTCCCTCATCTTTCCTTTGTTCAGATAGCCTCAGGAAGCTCATTTAGTTAACAGAACTAGGCAGGTTTTCTAATCCTTTAATTGTTCTAGTAGCTCCTCTATAACCCTCTCCAGTTTAACAACATACTTCTTGAGTTGTTGGCACCAGAACTGGACATGGTATTTCAGCAGCAGTCACACTAGTGCCAAATACAGGCAAGTCTCATCCGTTCCGCGGTTAGAGCGTAAAGCGAAAACCGCGTATAGTCAAAACTCATTGAGCTGAATGGCAGGCGAAATTGCCCGCTCTACAGAATCAGTTTTAAAATTGTTATTTGTTTTCCCCTGTTTTTGCCAACTGCTCAAAGCTGAATTTGTGCATGTTAAATGCGCCTAAGATGTGACTGGCTTGTAAAGAGCTAAAATAAACTCTCTATGCCTACTTGAGCCCTGTACATGCTTCCCAGGATTGCATTAGCTCTTTTGACCACCTCACTGCAGTGAGAGCTCATGTTCAGGTGATTATCCACCACAGCAGACTTGGGCTTGTAGCCATTGATTAATCAGCAGTTCCACAAGTTGCTAAATTGCATTAATATCATATTAGTCAACTCTTTTTCTAACACTGTACATTAGCCCAGTGTAGATGTGGCCATAGACTCCACCAACAATACCAGAGTTTATATGACTATAAATGTATCTATATAGAAGTGCAAAAACAATATAAATCAGCATTAATCCTGTATGCTGCTGGTCCTTCTGGTTATCTGCTATGCTTGTGTCATTCAAGCTATCCAGCTATCTGATGGAAGGTTAGGGGCTACTTGGTGTATTCAGCAGCACAGTAGCTGCCTTATGCTATAGACAATTTCCAGGAGTCTAGTACTTAAGCTATTTGCTGGATATATAGGTTTCAGTCAATACTTAATAATGGTGTGAAACAGCCCCTCTTGTGATTTTTTCTAGAAAGTTTTTCCTCAAGTCCAGATTCATTGATAAACCCTCAAATATGAGTTAGATATCCGCTTAGTTGATAAGCACTGTGCTATAAATACATACTGCTAAATTTAGCACTTTATTTTTCCCTGCTATGTTTGGCTTGCCTGGAAAAAATGGTTAGATTGCATCTCTGTGTTATTCTTTGGAAGGAGTGAGCTGGTACTGTAGACCAGGGGTTCTCTATCTTTTTCTTTATGAGGCCCCTGACCCCAAAGTGCTATAAAAACTCCATGGCCCAGTGATTTCACAACAACTGGTTTTCTGCATATAAAAGCTAGGGCTGGTGATATTGTTTTATATGTAACCATTTGTTCCCATCTCTCATACTGGTTTTTATTTGAATCTCTATTCTTTCATAAACATCCTTTTGTTTTGTAGTTGAATTCAAATGCTATTTAATACAGAAGTGGGGGTCTAATGTAGAACTGGTAAACTGGAGTACACTGTTCCTTTGGGAATAGAGGATCTGAGATTTCTGTGGATGTCCAGTGATCAGTGGCTGGGTACCACAGGGGAACACTTTGAAGGGACTTGGGAGCTAGGGTGCATCTGTTGTCAACCTGCAAGGCAAAGAAGGGGCTAGTGTAGCCCAGAGGAGAGTGCTTGATTGGCTGATCGGCTGGTTGTGTTTAGGGAGTTAACACCCAGCTAGCACAGGCAAGATTCCCTCACACTGGAGGCAGGTGGTAACAAGGTTACGCATCATCCTGGGTGCCCCAAGAAGTGAAACAATTACATTAATAAACTGTCTACAATTACTGCATTCTAGTCACCAATATTTTTATTAATTTCTGCAAATTGTCAGTGAATTGTCAGGGGCTGAACTTTGTCAATGGTGATTTCATACACAGTGGGACAAACTCTTGCCCCAGTTATATCTGTACAATGCCATTGATATGGTAGTATTTGTGATTTTTTTTTTTTATATTGTTGACTTCAGTTAGTGAGCTGACAAGGACAGAATACTTCAGAATGGGTTCTTCTTTTCTTTCCTTTCTTCCCTCTACTTCAAATGATATTGAAATATCCTGCAATCTAACCACTTTAGAATACCATCAGATTAAAACTGAACAGGAAGGTCAAAGTTAAAACAGCTGGCCTGGAAAGGTATACTGGATTTTGTATTCATATATCTCAAATAATCTTGCCTGATGCGATGTAAGAGTAATTTAAAATGACAAAGGTGTAGTTGATTGCATATTTATTAACATTATGGACATTCAAAAGGAGAACTACTTTTACATATATAAGTGTGATACAATTTTCATGTTCAAAACCCATTTGCCTATATAAATTCTACACTGACTATATTTATATCATTGCTGCATTTGCAGTCAATCCCAGGGCAACCCCGCAGCCCACATGACTTAGCTTTTGATCAGCCTTCTCTTGTAGCCCATTGCCTTGTGTAATGGTTTTCTATTTTTCCAACTATCATTGCTTAAAGGAGTATTTAATTTTTCCTTCAGGTTGTCCTAAATGAAGAGTTCTTATCATACCCATCAGCTTTAACCAGACCTGTGACTGTGTATAAATCAAAGGCCTGTTTGACAGCAGGCATTAATGCATCCCAGAAGTCATACATCTGCTTGCATATTCAGATGAGATATTTTTCATGAATACAATCAATTTGGCCAACTATCTTCAGTACAATATATATAGCAATGTGCCGTAGATATTTGGACAAATGGATTGGGTTCATGAATATTTTATTTTAGGCAGGGCAGGTACTGTATATCACCTATGATTAAAGTTGCCTGACACTTCCCATTACAAAACCCTCTTTTCAGTTGCATATAGCTTTGCCTTAACTTTAACAATTTGGGCTCAAATTTTACAGACAAGTGTATGCCTGAAGCTGATGTTTTTTAGCAGTCAATATTTGTTAGAAGCTATGGATTACTTTACAAAATGGTCTGAAGTTTACTCAATAAGGAACCAAGAGGCAGTGAGAATAACAGGGTCTTAGTGAATGAATTCGCCACCAGATTTGGGGTTCCACTGAGATGCACACAGCTCAAAGGAGAAAGCTGAATCCAAAGTGTTTCAATACGTTTGTGAGATTCTAGTGATTCTCAAAACTCATACCATCCCAGAGTATCCACAACCTGATAGGATTGTGGAAAGGTTTAATTGGACTCTGGGAGTTCAACTGGCTACCTTTTGTAAAACAGTACCAAAAGGTCTGGGACCACCATAGTCCCTTTCTTTTGATGTCTTAGCCCCGGTCTACATTGGGTGGGGATTGACCTAAGATACACAACTTCAACTACGAGAATGGTGTAGCTGAAGTTGACGTACCTAGATCGACTTACCACAGCATCTTCACGGCACTGAGTCGACTGCTGCCACTCCCCTGTGGACTCCACCTGTGCCTCTTGTGGCAATGGAGTACAGGAGTCGACGGGAGAGTGCTCAGGGATTGATTTATCGCATCTAGAGTAGACGTGATAAATTGACCCCCGCTAGATTGATTGCTACCTGCCGATCCGGCGAGTAGTGTAGACATACCCTTATAGAACAGCAGTCAATGAAAACATGAGACACTCCTCAGGTTTAGGTTTGAGTTAAGGATCTCTGGGCTTGTCTACACAGTGGGGTGATGCACGCTATATGGGTGTGATTTCCAAAATGCACTAATGTGTTGCACATTAATTGGCCCATGTAGACCCTGCTAGCAAACATTAAAGGTTCCCTAGTGCACCTTTAGCTTAGTAAGAGAAAGTAAGTCCAAGGTGCAAACAGGGGCAGGCTTAATAATGTTTATTTAACAGACCTCCTGTAACTAATATCTCATGCACTAAACTCCAGTACCAGCACTGCTGTGTTCTCAGGTTGAGTTGTTCATTATGGTGGTCTTATACCCATTACCCCCTTCCCCTCTCCATACAAAGGGCTAACAAACACATACACAAAGTCCAGACTATCGTTCAGCCTATATACTGGCACAATGGAGAGACATAAGGCATCTCCTTATTTCCTTGCACCAGTGTGTGGTACTACTGCGTGTAGGGAGTAGAAGGCTCTATATACCCCTTCTTTCACAAGAGGGGGTAAGAGACAGGAGGGCACAAGGAGGAGCTTGCATCTCCCCTCCCCCACATATGTGCAGCAATATAGCTTTCCTGATAGGTTGTGCAGCATATGCTGTGCTAGGTTTAGACGTAGAACTGTTGATCCCTTCCCCAGAGTGGTGGGGAGATGAGTCACAATCTCCCTCCGAGGCTGCTCCAAGACCAGTGCAACAACATGCTGCCTCCAGTTATGGGCTAGATCAAAAACTGACAGTGTCACTCTAATTTTGGGCTTGTAAAATGCAGACACCATTACAGTCCTGCAGACCTTTTCCAGTAGTTTTCACCTTGCTATAGTCAAGATGTTGCTTGTCCCTGGTTCTGCAATGGTAAGAGGGAGGGCTGCTTTACAAAGGTTTCTAATGGAATTCTATTATTTGGGGGCATTTTACCACAAACAGACTTCAGTGTTTTGTGTAACTTTTTCTTCCTTAAAGAACTTACTTATTTTATTTTCTGATCTCCTGAATGCCTGTGAGTGGAAATCATGATTTTTGTTTTCCTGATTCCTTCTTTTCTGCAACAGCAATTTAATATTCTGTCTGTTTGCTCTTAAATTTTCACTTACATTTTGAGTCTTTGGAAGTTCAACACTGTTTTATTCTACTGTTTTTGTAAATCCATCAGGTTTTACATGTGCCTTCTTGAGTTCTTTTTTAAACACTCTCTTTTCAGTGTGTAACTTCTTGAAGTCTTGATCCTGCTTTATTACAACAATTTTCACTGTCTTCTCTTTGGCTTCTAAGTTTTTCTTCATAGAATAACTTTTTGTGCAATTTTCTCTCCCCTAGAGATATTTCAGATGGATTTGCTGGTATATCTTGAAATAACTCTTTCTCTGAAAGCAGAACTGCAAGAGACATTCTGACAGGTTCAGTAAGGTAAATGTGATTAGATTCCTCTGAATCAGTATGACATCGCTGAATAACATAGTGTTCTCACACCTTGTACTCTGCCTCACCCATAGCAGCTTTCCCTTTTCCTGTCTTGAGTTTGAATTTGGTCATCTATGATGGATATTTTGCCATGGAATGCTTTTTCTTGCCATATTTAGGACTTTACTCTTCATGTACTGGCTAAAGTGAATAACCTTTAGGAAAAGTTTGTGACCCACCAACCTTTCTGCAAGTTTTTGGAGATTCTTAACTTTTTGAGACTAGGCTACTGAGTCTGCAGGCTTTGGTGGCTTTAGTGTAGGTACAGATTGTGCATTATTTTCTATGTCCAGAGCCTCTGACTCTAACCTCCGATGTTAAAAGTCTTTCTAATACAATCTCTGGCATACAATTTGATTAAGATCTCATCTAGTGCATGTCTGAAGACAAGTACTTCACAGGAAGTGCAGGACTGTATGAACATTTTAAACAAACCAGCAAAAGAACTTTGCAAAAAAATTTTCAAACCTCATAATGGTCTGGATTTGTTTCATGTTGAGTATGGGATACAGTTTCCTTCAACTTGGTTATTTCTTGATCCAAACTAGTTTACCCATTCCTAAAAATCATTCCTTTCTAATCACTTGCACTGTGTATACAGCATGAGAAAGATAAGTGTTGCTGCTGGGAACATATATTGAATTAAGAATCATATCTCTGAATTTTTCATTCTTATACCTAGATAAGGCAGCACACAGTACAGACCCTGGTTGTTGGCATGCAAGGTCGAATTGGGGACCACCAGAGCTTAGTGCAAGAGTCTCTACTGCATGAGCTAAAAGTCAATTGGCTGTTAGCTAAGGCTATAGAGCAGGCTCATTTTATCCCTCTCTTTAAGTGGTCTGGATGCCACTAGATGGGACAGAACACTACGCCCAGGAGGTTTGTGGGTTACATGAGCATGGAATGTTTTTTCTTGTTTTTTGAAAAATGAGAATAAATTGTAAATGTTAAGCCTTGACTGGGGAAGCAACTGCAAATATTTGATATTATGATAATTTGATTTCACATTTAATTTCATGCTATTTTGCTTAATTTGGCCTCCTAAACGGAAATCAGTTTAACAATTGACCAAGACATATACACATACATATAGGGTGCAGTAGGTAGGGATGTGCTGAAATTAAAGCTAGATGTACAGAAAGGTGATCTAGTAACAAACAGAGTGGGCAACTGCATGGCTATCATCCTCTCATTCAATCAACACATGCTTAACTTCTCTCTAATCTCTGTAATCAATGGATTGATGCTACAAAACCCTGTAGCAAGACTCCTTTGAGACAGTAACACCACAGATAACTAAGGGGTGCCCATGAGCAATGCAAGCTATGGCTTTTAACGTACTCATCCCATTTCAATTGTAAAAGCAATGGTTATGCTTGAACTGAGAGCGCTAATATAGCAGTACAGTGCTCTATCCAGGGAGCTACTGGGCTTCACCCGATCCACTCAATTTTAGATCAAAACCTTCCCTATTGTATTTACATAATTAGGGCCAAATGGAGTTCTGATGTAAGTGGGTGCAGCTACTATTTACTCCAATGGCAGATTCACTTACTTTGGTAGGGCTGAATTTGGACAGTGCTACCTGAAGAAATCGGGGTTAGTTTTATCTGTCGTAAACTGTGCTAGAGAAGTTGCCTTTCAGATTGCTGGTCTGCAGTTAGGTATTGGCTCCCATGACTGTGTTTATTACTTCTCCGTCATTAATAATTTCTTCTTTTTCTGAAGTTATGGGTGCCTTGGTGGCACCTATGATTCTGAGCCTTGGAGTGGGGAAATACAGAGTGCCTCGTATAGGGCTTGCTCCTTTCTTCCCTGAGCAAGTCTTTCCAGCAGGGGATGTTTGGCACAAGTTGAGCTTCATGAAGATGAAGAGCACAGAAGGAGTAAGCCAGAGGGGTTGTGGCAGTTGAGGTCCACCTGATTTTCCAACCCAAACCAGCAAGGGAAAGCAGCAAAAGTTAATACAGACAGAACTTGGGTTAAGTCAAGTTTACTTATGCTTCCATGCCCTGGAAGCCTGTTTTAGAAGAGTTGTGTGTGCAGCTCCACTCCAGGGTGTGGGCAACAAAGTAGGGTCAGATGCCATCAGTGCAGATCTCTTTTGAGTCCTGAGAATCCCCCAGGATCCATTTGATCTTGGAGAGAATCAAAGGATTCAGGAGGTAGATCCCCTGGATTAGTTTCAAGTGAGGAAAAGTCCAACTCTCACTTCCTTCCCCCACTTTGTTGATGGGAAGAATTCTTCCCTTGCAGCTTGTTCTCAGGTAAGGAAAGATGGGAGATTTGATGTATTGCTATCGCTACAGACAATGAATGGCTTCTCTGTGACCACTGCCAGACCCTTTCTATCTTTCAGATCCAACCCTCTGGGCAAGAACTTGAGGATGCACAGGAGAATTAGATATGGGCTCAAATCTAAACACTGACTCCGAAGACTCCTGAACTTTCAGGAAGTTCAGATCCAAACTTTGCCATTGGCTCCCTCCATTAATGGGCTGAACAAAAATTCTGGATCTCAACAACGAATATTTTTACTTTACAAAAGCCTGGGATCAAATTTAGAAGCTTGGGCCCATCTCTAATAAGAATTAGGTGTAAAGAGAATGAAAGACAGTTTTATTTCAGCTTGTGCTCCCAAAGATGCTTCCTCCATTACTACATAGACAAATTATATATTTGTGATCTGACAGGAAAATGCATTTGCCATCAGTCAGGTAGACTTTATGTGACTCTCTCCACCCCCACCAAATATCAATGTAGGAAAAGATATGTTTATTTAAACGGAGCTATAGTTAGATGTTCAGCTGCTGAACAAGCCATGGAAAAAAGTGCCCCAAATGTCTTGTTTAAAAGTTATGTTGTGCATATCTGTATAAAACCCACAATGTGCTGACAAGGATTTTTATGACAGTATCTGAGTTTATTTTTAACCTCACTAGTGTATATTTATTTTTATATTCAGTTTCTGGTAATCATAAATTTTATTGGAGTTTTCACTTTTACTTTGACAAGTATTTTAAATTTTCTGGCCAACATTGTGTGTTAGTCACCTTTTTAAGAAGTACACCATGTGTAATTTTAATATATCTGGAGCTAATCTTTGCAGTGTTGTTGTAGGAGTTAATATGGTATCTATGGTTATATAATAAATGCCATGTCTATTCTCCTTAAAAGATTAATTGAAAAGAGCAGAGGAGAATATTTAATCTTCATTCTTATTATTTTAAGATATATTGTAGTCAAATCATTTTTTAATCTAAGTTAGAATTTGCAAACTGTCCTTACTTAAAAAGGTCTTAACTAAAAAGAGACCCTTGTTACAAGTCTCAATATTACAAAGTTCACCTTTGATCTGAGCTTCAGTTTCATCCCTTCAGGCATTAGCAAGATTGTGAGGAGTCCCATGAAGACTGGAAGACCTTAAAATATGATGGTTCCAAATCCTGTACAATCATGTGAAGTAAACTTCAGAGTTGAGAAATGCCAAAATCATACAGGAAGTTTGTTCTCTAGGCTAGAGATGTCTCCAGTATATTGAGCCTTTGAATTCTGCTGTAGTGCGTTTAGGTCCCCACTGGAAATTAGAATTCACAAAGTGGGTAGCGTGGGGTTGGGTCAGGCAATCTCTTGCATTTTTTTAGCCTGGGCTGAGATACTTCCAGAGTAGATTTATGCTGATGATCAAGAAGAAAATGCTGACAGGCTGAAACCAGAGAAGAAGCTATGCTGGTTCCAGTCACTGAATTCTAATGAATGTCAGTCACAATATGTCTATTCAGGGTGGAAATGTCTTCAAGCGAAGTGGGGCCTGAATATGGATTACATTAGAAAGTAGACAAGCTCCTGCTATTGTTTTTTGTCTTCTGCAAATCTTCCATTACAATTGAGATGCAAAACCATCATATTATTTGGCCTAAATAAAAGGATCACAATGTTAGAAAATACTCTGGGTAGGATTCTGGGCAGTGCCACTAAGAGGGGCAGCCCAGTGCTCGCTACTTTGGAATGGGATTGGGGGCAGGGGGACAGAGGGAGTGAAGATTATTGGGGGTTTAAGCCACTGCTATGTGCTTCTTAATCTAGGCTGCCCCAGCGGCTGGAGAGGTTCCTGACATAATTTAGACCGGCCTCGCAGGCTACCCTCCTGTAGCACTGCCCTGCCACTTTGCAGTGTTGTGGCCCTGTCCTTGATACTCTTCTCCTGCTCTGGCACACCCAGTATGCCCAGGCTAATGAGGGGGGGCTTTGGCTGGGAGCCTTATGGCTGACTATCACAATGCCTATGCCAGGGGAATCCCTAGGTAGCATAAAGAGGCTGCAGCATGGCTGAGGTTCCTACCCTAATGCAAAAGCCTAAATTATACCATTTTAGTGAAAACTGGAGAATTCCAAAACATTGCAGTTTGCTTTTACTGTAACGCAGTTCAGAACTTCCCCAAGATGGGTGTATAACCACCATAGCAACTAATATTTACAATTATTTCTCAGAACTAAGTATAAATGCTGATACTTAAACACATTGCATAATCCTAAAATGGGTAGCAATAACTGTGGACCTCTGTAGTTCATTTCTTACAAATTTGAGGGAAAGATGAGCATCCAGAAACACAGCCCTTACCAAGCTCAGCATCCTCTGTATTTCCTCAGAAGCTGGTCTGTTGGGGTGAATTAGCAGTGAGCTTTAGTGGGTAATATACATCTCTGTGAGTATCTTGATATAAGTCCTGGACTGCCAATCTTAAGCAAATAATCATGGAATCATAGGACTGGAAGGGACCTCGAGAGGTCATCTAGTCCAGTCCCCTGCACTCATGGCAGGACTAAATATTATCTAAACTATCCGTGATAGGTTGGCTATTGTGAAATAATGGAATACCTGCTACAATAGTAACTGGGTGCTTTACTGAGCTGTCTTGATCATCTTATAACCAGCGCGCCGCAAAGTTTTCCCCTCGCGGCCCCTTTATGTTTTTTCTATCCCTCTCGTGGCCCTGGGGTATGTCCGCCGAAATACCGCCAGATAGAAAGTTTCTACTTTTGGCGGCACTTTGGCGGACATAAATAGAATACTTCCAATTTTGGTGGTGCCCCGGAGCCCATTCTGCAATAGCGCGGGGACACCACGCACCCCCATGGGGAGTCCCGCACACCCCACTTTGAAAACCACGGTAACAATAAGAGTGATAGCCAAAAAGGGAATCTCTTTCTAGTGTTCAGTGTGACAGTATTTCCTTCATATTATGTTTATTGCCACACAACTTTACACGCTGTGTTTTGAAACAGTAACTGGAAATCCAGAGAGCAATATCAGTAGTGTAGTAATGCATTAATATCACTTCTTATAGAGGAAAGGATGCTTATACGATGGTGTTGAAAAATGCAGTTATGATTTTGCTTAATATGCTGATGGACTTGGTTCAAATGTAAAGATATAAATATAAAAACCAGCAGAATGTTATTTTATGATCGGATGCTGCACTGCTTATAAAGGCAAAAGATTCCACTATCTTGCATTGAGAATTTTGCCTACCCAAGAAGGAAAGGAAGAGGCCATTGGGAATGTAGGAAGGTAATGCTGTAAATTCTTTTTAGGCTGCCATGAACTTCTCTCTCCGTCTCTCCCAAAAGAGTACACACATTCAAATTCCACACAATCAATTTCCAATCCTCTGTTGTACGTCCACCATTCAGATTACACTAAGGCATTGGGGGAAGAGTATATTGAGGATGTTAATTTCACCTTTTGGAGGTAGGGCTATCACAGGTGTAGTCAATTCAAACGGATAATAAAGACAGATGATAAACTCCAAGTCCTTAGTATAGGATTTATATACTCACAGCATCCAATTCCTCATTTTAAAACTCTCTTGTAGTTGATGCAGTCACGAGTCCCCACCAGTGTGGCTAGATAAAAATTAACCCCTTTTCATGCTTATATTCCCCTTGACAGCAAAGGGGAGAAGAGAGGAGGAAGAAAAGAAAGAGAAGATGAGCCTTGGAAAGGGAGAAGTAACACACTAGCTGCATTTCAACTGTGTAACATACTAACATCTTTACTGTTAAGAGATTTTGCCTCAGTTGCCTGAAATGCTTTATAATACTTTAAATTGAGAAGTTGTAGAAAAACCTCAGGAAGGGATTTAAATTTGGAAAAATTATAACTTGTTTAATTAGATATAAAGAGTGGTGATAGTGGGAGGAAGGACCCTTTTGGATGCTTAGAGTAGTGATTAGTTTTAAGAATAAAGCTTTAATTAAATAAAAATTAATAACAGTTTAAATGAAAGAAAATCCAGTAATGGCAGCTATAGGGTGATTGTGGCAGGCCTGGCATAGCACCACCCCTTTGTGGCAGGGTGGAATGGGGTGTCGGAACCTTGTATTTCTCAAGTTCACGTGTTCGCTGTGACGGTGCTGTTCCTGGTCAGATGCATCTGAGAGTGCCAAGTCAGGACAAATCACTCCAGACAGGACGTTTACAGTCCAAAGCTGGGGTTTCTCCACCTGAAAGGCAAACCAAACCAGCCAGACAGAAAAGACTTTGGTTTCACCCCACTGGCTAGCCACAAGACACACAAGCAATTCCCTTGGACGCTCCAGCTTCCCAGTATCACCACAAGCAGCCACCTGTCCTGGGGACAAATGGTTATGAAAACCAGTATCCCAAATAAACAAAACGGTTCTCCCCAATTCCAAAGAATCAGGCCCCAGACCCAGGTCAATATACAAAGCAGATCTTACCCACAAATCATGCTGTTGCCAATCCTTTAGAATCTAAAATCTAAAGGTTTATTATACAAGGAAAAGATATAGGTGAGGGTTAGGAATGGTTAAAAGAAATCAGTTACATGCAGTAATGGCAAATTCTTTGGTTCAGGCTTGCATCAGTTGTAGAGTAAACTGCAGGTTCAAATCAAAGTCTCTGGAATACACCCCTCCAGGGGTCTGCAATTCCAGACTAACACGGCTACCCCTCTGATTCTCTCCAGGGATGGGTTTTCAATCCTTTGGCCAGAGTTCTTCCAGAGTAAGAATGACAGACTGAAGACAAGATGGAGGTCTCTCTCCCAGGTTTGTATAGACTTCCTCTTGTGGGTAGAGACTGCCTCCTTCTTGTTATGCAGTGTCCAGTTGTAACATTGAGTTTCAGAGCCATGTGGTCCAGTTACATGACTCTCCAAGATTCAGTTCCTGACTAGCCAGGCCACATTCCTGGGGAAGCTCAGGTGTGGACAGGCATCTACAAAGTTCATTGTATAGCTGATAGTTCTTAATGGGCCATCAAGCATGGTAAGCCAAGCTAACCTCAGGGGTTCTGAAATGTCCCCAACAGCATAGCACAATATTTGGAAAGACAGACAGTACAGAGCCAATATTCATAACTTCAACTACAAAGTTGATACACACATACAGATAGCATAATCATAATCAGCAGATCATAACCTGGTCGTAGACACCTTATATGACCCCCTTTACATAAGATTTGGTGCCTCTACAGGACCTTGGTTGCACCAATGATCTATATGAGCCCAGATAATTTCAGTAATGTGACATTCGCCTCTTTGTGAGAGGACCCAATGGCCTCTCTCCACCACAATCACGTAAGTCACCCCAAGTGTCAGAGCAGTGTGGCCCAGTGGTCAGACTCTTCCCCTTGCAGGTGGGGGAGTACAACCTAATAGCTAGAGTCCATGTAAGGGATAGCTCATTAGCCTGCTAAACTTAGGGTTGTAAGTTCAATCCTTGAGGGGGCCATTTAGGGATCTGGTTGCCCCCCCAAAAAGGAAAAATCTCTTGCATGATTTAGTTGGGGATTGGTCCTGCTTTGAGCAGGGGGCTGACCTAGATGATCTGCTGACCCTGATATTTTATGATGATTCTACTCTGTCTGTTTTGATATGCGATGTTGACAAGTTGTGTTTTAATCATTATAAGGCTTTAACTCTTTGAATCTAACATATACTGTCATTAAATCAGAAGCTGGTGTGAAGTCAAGGTGTACTTAATTTGCTGATCTCTGTTTTGCTTTGTGCCCTAATCATTTTAATTAATTATGTTATAGCCCAAATTATTTTTAATATTTGTAAAATGAAATATTTTATATACTGATTTTTCTACGTGTGCTACCATAAATAAACAAGGAAATGCTCCTTACTGAACTGGCATATGAAAATATACTTTATATTAGAAAGAGGTTAGTTAGAGTTCATAGCAAAGAAAAAATCATGCACATAAGTCACAGTCTAATACTTGGATCACAGTTCAGTGGGCCTGGAGGAGGAGAAAGCTACTGCTCAATCCGGGTAAAGGCACTGGAATCTGTCCCAAAGGGTTTCTCAAATGACTTTGTTGTTGACAAGTGCCTTGTCACTTCCCTGCAATGTACAGGGTGAAAGCACACAAAAGACCGTATTTCATGGGAGGAGACCAGATTTCATGATCTGTGACGGAGTTTTTGTGGCCATGAATTTGGTAGGGCCCTAGGTACAAATAAACAAGTAGAGAAGCATTTACAGTACAAATACATGGCAATAATAATGTTCTGTAAACAGGAACCATTATGGAAATGGTAGTTGGTAGTTTGGTAATGCTGCAAATCAGGGTAACTCCGCTGATGTCAGTGAGAGTGGGGAAATATGGATAGGTTTTAGAGCAATTGCAGAGGGAGAACTGACAGGATTTGGTGACAACATGACTGATCAGTTAGAAGGAGAGAAAAGATGAGATTGTAAAGTTCTTGAGCTAGGAATCTACTGGTTGTTGGTCATGTTTCACCTGTTGTACAGAGCTGGTGAACCCATACTAACAATAATAAATAATGCACATTTTCTTTCCGTCATAGTGTCAGTTGTAAGGCAACCTCTTCCTGGAGCACCCTCCTGTGGCAGATCATAGCACAAGAGGCATACCTGCCTCAGTGTCCCCTTTCAGAATACCTGCTTCAGGCTCTCTTGCTTAAATAATACCCTTCTTTGGCGCCTCTTTATTATCAAAACATAGTTCAAATGATTCCTAATTAAAGTCCCAAACATAGTCCATTTCTCACACCCAGTGTGCACCACGTCCTTCTAATTCCACTGGTCCTAGTAGGAATCTAGCCTCTCTGCCTGGAGTCCTTCCATATCTTAGTCTACAATCTTCCACCACACCTAGGCAGTGACCAGGTCTGCTGTGGTCACTAATGGAACCCTGATTCATGTGCGGGTGGTAGAAACCCCCTTGGTCCTGGCTAGTGCCATCAGATCTGGAGACCACTTGGACTACATCTGGAGGGACAGGATGGACCCCATGGTGCTTAGCCAATGCATGGGGTTGGCTACTTTGCACATCCCTCGTTGTGTTCTCTGGGAGGTGAGGACAGCCTTGACCTCTGTTTCTCTCACTTTTCTCAAGTGGTTCCTGTAGAAGATTGCTCCTCACCCATCCCTTACAATTGGCCCTTTCGGAGCTTGTCAAAGGGCCCTGCCCCACAAGCCTCCCCAGCAGCCTCTGACATGCCACCCGAGTTGGCTGAATGCAAAGCAGCATGTCCATCTCTGAACTGTGCCTCGAGAACATCTGAATATGCACGTGCTATGTATCATATACTGCCTCTCCTTCATCTCCTGCCCCGACAACAAGTGGCAGGACTTGCTGCCATCTGTGGAGGGTGGAGAGCCCTAGTTGCCCTGCTTATATTCCATCTTGGTCCCCCAGCCTGCCAGGAATACTGGTTGGTGGCTACTCCATGGAGCTGTCAGCACAGGCATGTACTTGGCACAGTTCAAGGACTCCTCGATACAGGGCCCTTCTGTGGTGATTGGGAGGCCTTGGTCCGTATTTACATAGAGTATGCCTGGCTGCAATCCCTCTTTTGGTTCTTCCAGAGCTTTTGATTGAGGTTCTAGCTGCATTTCCCTTTCCACTCCTCCTGATTCATATAGACCCTATATGTGGCCCTGTGACATCACAAGACTTTGTCAGCCTTCTGCTGGTGCTGGCCAAAATGGCTATTCATCACACCAGAATAAGGAAGTGGGACAGGATGGTGCTCTGTGAATGTGGGGTCTATTTCAGGTCCCTGGTTAAATCACCTCTATGAGCAGAGCTCATATGGGTGGTGACTCCAGTGACTTCTTAGACAACTTTGAGGAGCGGTAGGCGCTTTCAAGGGTTGTATTCAGCATCCCCTTCTGGTTCCCAGATTTTTAACCTTTGACCCTCACTCCTGTTGTTGTTTTTTCATTTGTTGTCCCAAGAATTCATTTGTGGCCTAGGCTCAATGGTTCCTCCCACTCAATTGAGGGGACATACCTCCAGATTTGCTTGGGCCTAGGCCCGCCTATCGTAGTACCTGCATGTGACCCTAGGCATCCCTGTATTCATACCATACACACTATTGCAATGATTTTTTGTATAAAATATGCCATGTGTGGATCATTTGACAACTAAACACACCGGTCAATAGTATCATTGTAAAAGATAGGTAACAATACTGTATGTGAAATTATGATTACTCACTAGTATTATGCTTAAAGTCTGTGACTAAAAGGTGTTTAAATCAGGAATGTCAGGGGGACTTGATAAACAAATTTTCTCCAGACAAAGGAAAGAAGCTGATATCTAAAACCAGGGGTTATCCAAATTCAATGGGCTACTCATCGTATGGGAGACTGCAGAAGGAAAAATAATGTGCATTGTAGCAAATACCAGTGGAGGAGGAAATAGCATGGAGTCTTATCTTCCAGACATCATGGCTCCTTTATTCAGGATGAAATAATGAACTTTATCTGGGGATACCCTTCAGAAGAATAGGTTTCAAAGGTTCGCTGGACTATAAAAGGAGGGGGAGCAAACCCCAAAGGAGTCTTTCAATTTAAGGAGACAAAGAAACCACATGATTTTATCTTCATAGTGGGTCCTGGGCAGGCCATCCAGAGAAAAGCTGAAAAGAAGATGAGGTGACAGCAACCATCTTGAATGCACATTTTAAATTCATTTTTTTCACTTTTATTTGCTTGTAACCACTGCTGCCTTCATCTGTTTTCCTAGGTATCATTCATCCCATACTCTTTCGTTAATAGACATGTGGCTTTCATTATAAATCATCAGTGCTGCATATGTTCAGTAAAGTGTGTGTTTCTAGAAAGCTGACAGGTTGGAATGCTCTGTAGAGGTAGCAAACCCAATGTTTTTTCCCTGAGGTTCCAGAGAGCGAGAGGGGACCCTGCAGGAGTACAATTCTGGGATGAATTCAGGCCTGGATGAGTACTAAGTTCAGCCTGTAAGGAGAACCCAAGCTGGGCAGAGACAGGATGAGGTCTGTGGGCTGCTGGCGGGCTGTTGGTATTAGAGCTGTGAACCAAAGCTGCACAGCCACAAGACATTGTCTGTTAAGGTAAACAGATTTGGCTCCTTGAGTCTTTCACTGTAAGGCATGTTTTCCAGTTCTTTAACATTCTTGTGGCTCTTCTCTGAACCAACTCTGTTTTGTAAACATCTTTCTGGAATTGTTGACACTTGAACAGTATTCTAGTAGCCTTTGCACCACTGCTAAATACAGAGGTAAAATAACCTTCTTACTCCTACTTAAGATTCCCCTCTTTCTACATCCAAGAATAATTAGTCCTTTCGGCCACAACGTCACACTGTAAGGTCACATTCAGCTGACTATTCATTATGATCTCCAACTCCTTTTCAGAATCACTGCTTCCCAGGATCATAGGCGCTGAGCACCCACAGGGAAAAATTGGGTGCAGCGTTCCCCATCCTGTAAGTATGACCTACGTTCTTTGTTCCTATAGATGCCTAACTTTACATTTAGTTGCATTAAAATGCATGCTGTTTGCCTCTGCTCACCTTATCAAGCGATCCAGGTCACTCTGTACCAATGACCTGCCCTTTTCATTATTTGTCACTCCTCCCAATCTTCATGTCATCTGCAAACTTTACCAGTGATGATTTTATCTTTTCTTTCCGGTTATTGATAAAAATGTTAAATAGCTTGGGGCCAAGAGCTAAACCCCATGGGAACCCACTAGAAACATACCCGCTTGCAAGCAAACACTCCCAGCTAATATTGCCTTGTGAGTTATTAATAACTGGTAGATTTAAACAAAAAAAAATCGTTCACACATATAGGAAATTTGAACAAAAAGACTCTTGAATGACTAAGAATGAATGTGCCAGATCCTTAGCTCGTGTATGTTAAAGGAGCTCCAGCTACTTGCCAAAAATATTTTGCCCAGATCAACTCTGCATTTCACACATGTGATACATAATCTCAACTGATTCTCTTTTCACTCTACTATGATAAAATCCCAAAGAAAATAAATTGGTAAATTCCTTGGGGGCATGAGTGGGAATGAGATTCTAAGGGCTAAAATCTCCTCTGAATGGATCTCAGCTGGAAAGGAGAGGGGGCTGCAGGGAGATGGTTGCATCTCCCCAATCCTGCATCACCGGGAGGAGCTGATCTAACATGCCACTGTCATAATGTCCTTCCTTAAATGACCGTACACGAGTGAAGGAGAGACATAATGGAACTCCCCTCTGTCCTGCCCTCACATGTCTCTTCCTTCTCCGAATGACAGAGGTGTGGGTGAAATGGATGTGTAGTAGGTGACTTGGCTATGCCACTTCACCGGACAAAGAGAGCCCTGACCTTTGTCCAAAACGTGGTTGCTCTGTGCAGTCTGGGTGGTGCAAAGTGGCTATGGCAGATAGAGAATCCAGCCCTAATACTCCCGTAAAAACTTATAGTGTATTTAATTATTTTTTACACTCCTTTGTGCTATTTGAGGCGACATGGCTAAAAATGCTTTTGTTTACCACATTCATCATGGAGAGAGGCAGGGACAAAACAGTGATCTCACCAAAAATGTACTGAAATACATTAGAATCATTTTAAAAAGAAGCATGCATCCTTTGGTGTGTCTGTGTACTCCAGTTTGTGCATCTGTGTCTGAGAGACAGAAAACACTCCATTGCTTTGAGATTCTCTGCCAAACAGAAGTCTTGTCTGTTTAAAGAGAGAAAATTTTATTTTTTCAGAAAATGTCATTTGTTTCAACTTGAGGAAGCAGGGAAAGGACTCATACTATCTAATGCCAAAATCACTTTGAATGGAGTTGTTATCAGAATAATGTGAAATAAGAAATAAAATAAACACATGCTAAATATAATGGACCAAATGTAAATAACTTCACTGAAATCAAGGGTGAATCTGGCCCACTATATCTCAGATCTTCCTGAAATTCTGCAGGTCTCGAGCAGCTATTATAGCTACTGAAAGCCAGAAGATGGAGCTCTACAGCTAAAGACCATGGTCAATCCCACTAGCTTAAACCTAGAATAAGTGAAACACAATGAATCCTGTTTTTCAGTGTTGTTTTATTGCCGTTTTATTTGGTGTGATTTTGTGTCAGTGTTGCCTCTCTCTGAAATACAAAATCTCTCTCTCAAGAACTTCTCAGCAATTTTGTTCCTAAGCCACATAACATAAAAATGGGCTTTGAAGCCTCTTTTCTCATAGGAAATTAAATAGCTGGATGGTAAAATGTGCCAAATCATCTATCAATGTATTTTACTCCATGTTTTGTTTAAATATCCACTGACAGTTCTATCTAAATGTTTATTAATAGAAATAAATGGGTTGAAGTGATTATAGCATGGGAATGTCCTACATTACCCATGTCTATTAATCGGGCTACTTACTGTTTAAGTTTGCATTATTCCCATGGTAGATATATTAAGAAATGCAGTGACAGTTTAATCCATTATCAGGGCAATCAGTTTAATAAAAACCCGATTGCAAGGGTGTTGCATGGCTCACAAGTACTCTTTTTTAAAAAATAACATTTGATTAGTCAGAGATACATAGATTCCAAGACAAGAAGTGATCATTGTGAACATTTAGTCTGACCTCCTGTATAAGACAGGGCATAGAACTTCCCCATAATAATTCCTAGAGCAGAGCTTTCAGAAGAACATCAAATCTTGATTTTAAAATTCTCAGTGATGGAGAATCCACCATAACCTTTGGTAAATTGTTCCAGTGGTTAATTACTCTCACCATTAAAAATGTATGCCTGATTTCCAGCCTGAATTTGTATAGCTTCAACTTCCAGCCATTGGATCGTTTTATACCTTTCCCTGCTAGATTGAAAAGCCCGTTATTAAATATTCTTTCCCATGTAGGCAGCTATAGACTGTAATCAAGTCACCCTTAATCTTCTCTTTGTTAAGATAAATAGATTGCGCTCCTTGAGTCTATCACTGTAATAATTGTTTTCTAATTCTTTAATCATTCTTATGGCTCTTCTTTGAACCCTCTCCAATTTATCAACATTGTTCTTGAATTGTGGACACCAAAATTGGACACAGTATTCCAGCAGTGGTCGCACCAATGTCAATATAGGGGTAAAATAATCTCTACACCAACTCACGATTCCCTGTTTATACATCCAATACATCAGACAGCCCTTTTGGCCTCAGTGCTGCATTACGAACTAATTTTCAGCTGATTATCCACCATAACCCAGATATCTTTTTCTGAATCAATGCTTCCCAGGGTAGAGTCCCCTATCCTGTGTATGACCTACATTCTTTTATCCAAAATGCATACATTTACATTTAGCTATATTAAAAGGCATATTGTTTCTTGAGCCCAGCTTACAAGCAATCTAGATAGCTCTGTATCATTAAACTGTCCTCTTAATTATTTACCACTCCCACAATTTGTGTGTTAGTCGCAAACTTTATCAATGACAGTTTTATGTTTTGTTCCAGGTCATTAATAAAAATACTAAATAGCATAAGGCCAAGAACCAATGTCTACTGACTCCACTAGAAACACACCCATTCTATGATGATTCCCCATTTACAATTACATTTTAAAGATTTATCAGTTAGCCAGTTTTTAATTCATTTAATTTGTGCCATGTTAAGTGTATATCTTTCTAGTTTTATAATCAAAACATACAGTCCTAAGTCAAACACCTTGCTGAAATCTAAGGATATGTCTACACTACCCACTGGCTCAGCAGGTAGTGATCAATCTATTGGAGATTGATTTATTGTGTCTAGTGTAGAAGTGATAAAACAATCCCTGAGCGCGCCCCCCATCGGCTCCTGTACTCCACCTCCACAAGAGGCAGAAGCAGAGTCAACGGGGGAGCGGCAGCGGTCGATTTGCTGCTGTGTGGAGTCTGTGGATGGCCAGGTAAGTCAACCTAAGATATGCTGACTTCAGCTAAGTTATTCATGTAGTTGAAGTTGCGTAACTTAGGTCAGCCCCCCTCAGTGTAGACCAGGCCTCAGTGTGTTATATCAACACTATTACCTTTATCAACCAAACTTCTAATCTCATCAAAAAATATAAAGTTAGTTTGACAGGATCTATTTTCCATAAACCCATATTGATTGTCATTAATTATATTACACTCCTTTTAATTCTTTATTTATCGAGTCCAATATCAGCTACTCCATTATCTTGCATGAGATGAATGTCAGACTGACAGGTCTACAATTACCTGGGTTATCCCGTTTATCCTTTTTGAATATTGGGATAATAGCTTTCTTCTAGTCTCCAGGAACTGCGCTAATATATGAAGCAAGGACACCAAATAAATCCTCAGGTGGTGTAAGCTGGCATAGTGCCATTGACATCAATGATTCCGTGCTAATTTACACCAGCTGAGGATCTGGCCCTGTGGAGGACTTAAAAGCTGGAAAGATTACTGTTAAGTTAGAAAAGATTTTCAGTTTGGAGATTCAGTGTTATTACAATACTGTTCACTAGCTGCTCCAAAAGAAGCAGGTAGATACAAGTTCTTTCATTTATCCAATGCATTTTTTGAGATTGTTGTAGTTAATGCTAGTTCAATGGTGTAGGAGTCAGTAAGAGAATGCATACAAGAGAGCACTGGCAGGAGCCGCAGGAAGGAATCAAATGAAAGTTGTCCCAGTAACTTGCACTTTCCCCATAGGGTAAGAGGCTGAGGACTTCATTGCAGGGTCACCAGTGCAAGCAGGAGAGCATCTCGCCTTTCGACCATAGCCCACATTTTTCAGTGTGAGCAGCTTGATGGGTTGCCCCCAGTAGGCCCTTTGGCTGGCTGGCTGGCTGAGGAGATGCACCCCAAGCAGGGCCATTCTGGACTGTAGTGTCTGAAAGCCTTGAAGGCATCATAGACATGTTAGGTTGACAAAGGTTTGCATTGTTATCAATCTATTCAAACTTGGCTTAGACAGGTACAAACCAAGCCAAATAAATTGGAGATGCCTTCTCTGTAGCTAGGAACTGCGTTATATCTTACTGGAGAAAATCAATGTAATCAATAGAGGAACAGATTAAATAGCCCTGATGCTTGCATCTCTGTGGAAAAGGCAGTTTATAGAGTAACAGGCTCCTGTAGGACTCCACAGTCTGTGTGTGATGGGGAGCGTAGCCACATAAGTGAATGGAGACTGGATAGGCAGGGAGTAGGTAGAGCCTTCGCACCAACTTCCCAGGGCACCATTCAGCTCAGCTGAGCTGGCACAAAGGGGGAAGTAAGCGTGCCAGGAGAGGGCTGGTGGTGACCTTCCTTCCAAACATGGAATCAAGAACTGTTACAGTTTGCACCCTACCCTGCTCCTGGGCAGTGCCCCTCACTTGTTCTGGTTTGCAAGATGCCAATCCAGGCCTGTTTATTTTGTCCAACTTTTAAAATATTTTCTGTTTTTATGATGTGTTTTTTATCTTGATTGCAGAGGTAGTGCACCCTCGTGGACAGAGCACTGGGTTGGGAGACAGGAGCCATGCATTCTTTTCCCAGCTCAGCTACTGGCCTGCTGCATGATGATGGGCACGTCATTTTACCTCTCTGTGCCTCACTTTCCCATCTGTAAAATGGGGATAGTGATACTGACCTCTTTGTAAAGCACTTTGAGATTTACTGATGAAAGTTCTTATATTTCATTATATTTCATGAATATTTCTTATATTTTATGATGAAAGTTCAGATATTTCATGATGATGGTGATGTATCTTGATTGTTAGTGTTATATATAATTATATACAATTATGAGCAAGTAAAAAAGAAATAAAATACTGTGCCAAACACAGAGTTCTGAAACTAATGATGAATCAAAATGGAAACTAATTTACAGTCTCAAACTTGGAGTCATTATATTGTTGATGACCTTAGTCATATTCTTGTTCATCACAGTTGCACCCAGTAAGAGACATGTATCTACTTGATGCTAATAAACACTGAGAATTCCTCTTTGTGTGTTTGTTTCAACAGACTACTTGGGAGTATCATGGATTATATAGGTTAGCTGCTATTTCTCATGGATTCCCTCCAGACCCAGAGACTTCTAATGTTTCTGATGCAAACATTTGCAGCAGAAAAGCTTGGAAGCTTTATTTACGCGTGTACTGTCACAAAAGATGAAAAATACAGTATTTACAATACTATAAAAGAGCCTGGAGATTAAAGTTAATTGTAAATGATTCAACTGGAGGTTAAAGATATAATTAGAAGAAGATGTCATGAAAGAAATAACCTATTCAGATGACATTTACATTGAGAAAGCAAGGAAAACAATAGAAAACTTATGGCTTCACAGCAGTGGGTGCAGAGTCCATAGCACACGAATAATTTTATACACTTCACTTATGCAAAAGAAATGAACTTGAGGATGCAACTTGGAGATCATTTATTAATAGAACTGACAGAAATATTATTCTTTATATGAGAAAGGTAATGTTAAGCACTGTAAGTACACACTCCTTTTGTGTTGTTATAAAGTGTATAGTAGTACCAATAATGTTATATAATTAGACACAGTGAAGACAAGGAAAGTGACATGTTTAAACTCTTGTTATGAATTGGTTTCTAGACAGACTGTGAGACATCATTGTTGACTGAAACAATGTCATACGTAAAGCCTTCAAATTAGCAATGTCTTAAAAGAGTACCATACCTACTATACGTAATTTTTTCACAAGCTATTCCAGTATGTTCTTGGCTAGCATATTTCAATATTTTTCATTTTTCCTACAGAAAATCTATCTTTTTTCATGCTTTGCTGTTGTGTACTATGTATTTACCATTCAGATTATCAGCTGGTCTACATTGGCATAATACCACTGAAGTCAATGGAGCAATTTTAATTTATATCAGTTCATGATCCGTCTCTTCCATTTTCCATGTGTTTACAAATGAGTTTATATATTGAAGAGGCTTGCACTTTTCATGGTTTATGGCTGAGCTTCATTTTCTATTTTGTAGCATCCACTTCTGCTATCAGGAATGTGATTGCCTCTGTATCCTATCCTGAAGAGGAGATTTGAGATTACATTTATGAGTCTCTATTGCGTGAGTGTCTGATGCTAGCCAGAGATCTTAGTCATAACTCATCGAGAGCTACAGAAAAAACAGCCATCTTGAAAGTTCCTCAAACATTTCATTTTGTCAGATGTTAATAGCTGTGAGTTATTGTTGTGTTGCATGGGTGGTTCAGTAACATAACTCAACTGGGGTTTGACTTTAGAAACTCAGTTAAGCTGATCACCCACAATATCTGTGTGTTCATGGGAAATCTTTTATACTTTACAAATATTTGTCCTACTTTATTAATTCCAGGCATCTACACAAGCACAATGAGAAAAGTATTTGAGTTCACAGAATCTGCGAGAATTTCCTATACACTATTTGAACCCTAATGAGCTGTGCTCTGAGAACACTTACCAGAGCAGGACCCAAAGGCAAGCAGGGAATCTCTAGTTAAAGGATCTCACTGGGGCTATGACATGAGATGTGTGTCTACAATGAGGCAGGCGTGCATGTGCTCACTGGCAGGAACTTAGATGCCTGGGGGACTCTAATGGTGGAATTTTAGGCACCTACAGAGTTGGGTGCAAGCTGAGTGGGGTTTGAGGATCTCAGTGGTGCCTAAATGTTAGATCAGGCACCTGAAGTAGCAGTTAGGTTCCTAACTACTTTTATGGATATAGCCCCTCATCCTTAATGTGGATTATAGTGAGTTTTTACTGTTCTTTTTCATAAGGATCTTCTTAAGTGGAGATGCAGAATTTTCTATCTCACATCCTATTTTCACATAAGAGAAGCAGCAGCAGGATCACGTTCAGAGCTGCTCTTGAAATTGAGCCTCAAATAATCCAGTAAATACTGTGGCATAAAAAAAGATGGCATAAGGACCTTCATGCTATTATTTTGATGGCTGTAAGAATGACTTCATTGTTATAAATCACAGTATACCACATTTAAAAGCAGCAGCAATGCTTTCACATTTGCTCTTGAAATAGGCACCTAAAACTGCACCTTTATATAATAAATCAGTCATGGATTGTGCAAGCCATCCAATTGGCCATTCTGGCCGTAACGGGGTATAATCATGGTGATGTCAATAAGAAAGCACAATTCTTATGTAATCACCTCATTCTCAAAGTTGCTAAGAGATGAATCCCTGCCTGTTGTATTTCTAAAACAAGAGAAAATCATGGACTGCAATTTTCATGCATCTCAGCAGTGGGAATGATTTTTGTCAAGTAGTGTGTCTTCTCTACAGGTGTTAGGAAGTCCTGGGAATTCTATTTTTATATTGAAATGTTCCTCATTCTGGCCTAGATATTGGAAGGTACCTAAACATGTGCCTAACTTTAAGCATATGGGTAGCCCCATTGAAGTCAATGATACTATTTGTTTGCTTAAGTTAGATATTTTCCTGAGTGATTTTGTGCCATCTTTTTTCTTCTATTCATGCTTTTTCAAAGATTTTCCTTATAATTCATACTGTTTTTCATGACCAAATATTCAGCTTTCTAAACAGCCTCTACATTTAAATACACAAATCAGGTTATTGCATATCTAGCGACAAGATTTGTATTGAGCAAATGTAGATTCTGCACATGCAGGTGGATGGGGTTGGACAGTGCAGAACACGTTTTCTAGGGGAAATCCAGGACCAGGAGTGGCTGGGGTCATCCTGCAAGTGTTAAAAGGCTGGTGGAAGCCAGAGTGTGACTAGAGTGTGCTGGCAGGCTGCAGCTACACACAGATACTCAGGGTGTGATCTGTATAATGGAAGACTGTTTGTGAGGGGCCCAGGTAGGAGCTACAACAACAAAGAATTGTACAGCACCAAAGGTTGCAGTGCAGATGGGGACACAACCCCTCACTAGTCTGGATTGCACCCCGGAATGTCATAGTGTGCTACATGTTGGTGCCCACTGGAATTTCCACCCCAGCTGATGCACACTGATGCATTGCGTAGACAAGCCCCTAGTCTGTTTCTCAAGTGGTAGTTTTTATTGGCTTTTGCATGACAGTTGACTTCATAAACTTTTGATGGAGACATTTTATGGGCTTTTTAAAAATCATTAGTGCAACATTACATCAATTTAGTAAAATGGTAAAAAACTGATGTTATGAACTTATTCACCCACTGTAAATCCCACAATAGCTTGATAACTAATATCATGAAGCATATTGCATTTCTTATATCTGATACGGTGTCTGCATTAGTATGTACCTTTTGCTTTTGTAAAGCTTATTACTCATAATGTGCTGTTTAATATTTTTATAACCCAGCCCTGTTTACACAAATAATCCCGTTCAGCAGGTGAATAGGTTTTGTTTTTTATTTCTATATTATCAAATAGTCATTTCATTTTAATTAGCTATTTTATAGTCTTCCCTTCTCTATAAAGCTAGTTGTGGGTCTCATCAATATTGTGTTCACAGTAAAGATGAGAACTGTTAAGAGGTAATTTATGTACGTATCTTAGCCCTGGTCCACACTGGGGGATGGGATCGACCTAAGATACACAACTTCAGCTACAAGAATGGCGTACCTAGATCGACTTACTGCGGCATCTTCATAGTGGTAAGTCAACTGCTGCCGCTCCCCTTTCAGCTCTACCTGAGCCTCTCATGGTGGTGGCGTACCGGAGTCGATGGGAGAGCGCTTGCGGATCGATTGGTCGTGTCTAGACTAGACATAAGAAATCAACCCCCAATAAATCAATCGCTACCCGCTGCTCCAGCAGGTAGTGTAGACATACTGTTAGGTACTCAAGGGCTCCCCTTACAGTTGTAATAGAGTGCAGCATAATCTTTAGCAAACATGTCCTCACAACACCAATGCGAGTCCAAGTAGTATTATTATTTTCACTTTGCAGATCAGGAATTGAGGCAAAGAGAGTCATAGTGGCTTGCCCAAGTTCACACTGGAAGTCTGTGGCAATGTAGTATGCTGAACCAGCTATGTCTCTTGAGTTCCTGGCTGACATTCCCACTAGATCATCCCTATTCTAACGTATTTTTACAGGTCTGGGAATGGCAAACTTTTAATGCCTTGTAAGCGAGCTTTATAAAGAGGGAATATTGTATTTCCATGGGAGAGATTTTTAAAAAGTGCCTAGCCTTGGTTTAACTCTGCTCCTATCAAAGTAATGATAAAAACTCCTATTGACTTCAATAGGAACAAAGTGAGCCAATGCTGAGTGCTTTTGAAAATATCACTCAGTATTTTTAAGCAAAGATTTTATCAATACCTGTTTGATGAAAATTTCCAAGCAGTTACACAGCAACAGCCTAATATTCAGTCAGTGATGGTACACATAAACTTTGCTGAGAATTTACATGGTGAGTCTCATTCTGCAGTGGTTGCATATGTGATCAAGTCTCTTATGTTAAAAGCCTATTTGCCATTTGGACAAATAAGCTGCTATTCCTTCTCAATGTTTCTTCACTGACTTCCTGGGCAATTTCCCCAGAGCTTTAATATGCTCTGTCCTGATTTCTAAGTTCATCTCATACTATATAGCTGGTGAGGATGTTGGACAAACGACAGGAACTTGAAAGGGCAATGCCAGACTTGGCAAGTAATCCATTATGCTACTGTACTAAGTGAAGTTGGCAGTGTTTTTTGGACAAAGAAAAAAGAATATGGGTTGATACTTGTATCCTGGACCCCATAATCTGCTACAGAGAAGAATCAGGAGCCTTTTGTGTGTGTGAGAGAGAGAGAGCTTTTATTTTTCAGTTTAGTACAATTTCCTATTTCCCAATTCTATCTCTGTCTTTCAGTATGGGATATTCCAAATGACTAGAAACAGAGGGAATGACCAAAACTAGCATCAGTTTTAGATTTTCGCCAGCAGATGAAGGTTTTAGATGGTATGGACAGAATTACACTTTTCCCCACTCTCAGAGGTCAGTAATTTCACATTCTTGTTAATCACAAATATGTATGTTTGCAGTGGTGCTGAAACAAGTTTTACTGGGGGGATGCTGAGAGCCATTGAACCAAACTGTAAACCCAGTACATAATGGAAACCACTTCAAGCCAGGGGGTGCCGCAGCACCGCCAGTACCCCTAGTTCCAGCACCTATGTTTGTTTGGTTGGTTGGTTTTGAAGGTTTTTTCTGTCTTTAGTATCTGAAGTACCTTTTTTATTTGTTTTTAAATTATACTTGGGCTGTATAGTGTTTAACTCTATTCTTCAGCAGAATGACTCAAGTGCTTAAAGTTAAGCAGATGCTTAAGCACTTTACTGAATAGGGACCCATGTGACGGTGAATTGAATCAAACATTCTGTACAAACTGAAAACAGTTTATGAAAGCATGAATCCTGCAGTACTTATGTATCTGAGACGTCCTACTGAGTTCAGTGGTTGTTGCCATTAAGATGAATAGAAGTGCTGTACTGGGAAGCATTTTCCTCAGACCCTTCATCCCAGTATAGTAAATAAATGTGACTTTAAAAACATTAATGTCTTTATTATTTTATTTTCAGTGTGTTTGTTCCTGGCTAGTATTCAAAGGAAGACGTCCGGAGCAGCGCGTGGAATATATAAGGAAGCCTCAGAGACAAACCAGAGATGGATTATTTTCCCAAACAAATTTTTATTAACAAGCCGTACAAACATTAACCTTTCCCATTTTGATCTCACATCACCTCAACACTATACAGCATCACATAAAAATGATTATCAAACGGAATTTAAAAAACAATTGGAGCTAAAACCCTTCCTGTCTTAGCAAGCTAGATTAACCCGGCTTGGCACAAGGGAGGTGCATGAGGCTGTGGTATGTGTGTGAAGGAATCTTTCCTCCTCTGTCCTACACTCTGAAGGGGTAAATATGTGGTAGATCTAGCTAGTGTCAGAGCCAGAGGCCCATCTCTGCTGCATCTGCATGAGCCGGGAGTCCCTATACAACTGGGCTGTGCAATAATTGAGAGTATGTGATCTTCTATCTAAACCAGGCTTGACAAATACTGCCCATCCCTGTGCCATGGGACTGCACTGGTTCTACTATGACTGAGGACATCCATTGTAACAGAAGAGGGGGTAGGATTTAATTTAGCAATGTTTCTGACTGCCACTTTTCGTGTATCACACTTGTAAAGTCCTGGAGAATGAAGTTTTCTGTTCACAGAACATGAAGAGAATGGGTGATGGCATCAGCATGGTGCCCAAGTAATGTTTCTCTTCTCTCTTCTGGAGAGAGGGGTCATCTCACAGAATAGGTCTCACTGAATCCTAGAGAGTTACATTTGATGATGAGGATGACAATTAAGCCTCTCTCATGAATGGTGAATTTTATGAGGTGGATACCAAGATTGAGACTATCATTCTGCAGTAGGTCACATCATACTAATGATTTTCAACCACTACTCACTGAAACTTAGAAGTGAAATGCTCTGTGTCTTATTAATTCCTTCAGTCACCCAGCCTCCTTCAGCCAGAAAGCAGATCCACATCTCTACCATACCAGACTATGGCCTTAACCACAACACCATCCTTCCTCCCCTGAAAGCTATAAAAGCAAATGTAGAGTGGACAATTACCTTATGCTTGCTGCTGACATTCTGGTGGCATCTCTCCCACCTCTCCCGCAAACCCTGCCACCTAAGAGCAATGCCAGCTTTCATGTTCTCTGAAGATGGTATAGGGGTAGGTGCATCATGATTACAGGAGTTTAAATTCTGGTTCTCATAGTCTCATATATGTCTGCAGAAATCAGAGTGATTTGCCCATCTCTCTGGGCAGTCTTGATTTTGTTTTGAATTAAATGTAATTGTTTTGACTGCTATTATGAAAGATTGAAATTGTACAGGTGCTATATAGTCTGGATGAATTCAGCTCCAATGTTCCCAGACCAGCGCCCTGGTTGTATCTTTTCTAATTTGGCTTTTTAAAAAAATTCACCTTCAGTCGCTAATCACTGAGGTTAACATTTTCTCAAGGGTATTGTTAATAAAAGTCATGGGCAAGTCCTGTTAAAAATCAGCAAGTGGGTGCAGCACCAGAAATATCTTATAACTTTTGGCCCAGTAGTTTGAGAACTCACCTGGAATTTGGGAGACTCAGGTTCAATACTCTCAGGGTAGGGGATTTGTGGAGGTCTCTCTGCTCAGACTTAGAATAATGATCTAATCACTGGGCTATGAGACAGTCTGACATGGGGCTTTCTCAATCTCTTCCTTTTTGGAGTTAAATAATAAAAGAGGAGTCATCAGGCCAGACATCATAATAAAGAGAATCACTCTATAGCCCGGTGGCATCTACCTGGGAAGTGCGGGACCCAGAGTCCAATCCCACTGATGCTTTAATTATTTGTACAAAGTACTGTAGAGCAACTTCAATAGGAGAGTCACCCCCCCATAGCCTAGCAGTTATAGTCCTCAACCCCCACTTTGAATTATTGTGCCCCCCACAAGTCAGTCAGACAGGGAATTGAACCAGGATCTGAGCTATCACAGGGGAAATCTACTAACCACTGGACAATGCCTTAGGTTCTTTAGAGTGGAGTGAGGCAGGCACCTAACTCATTCTCTCCAGAACCACCTTAGGGAATGTCAGCACTGTGAGCTACAGGTGTAACTTCCAGTTCATGGAGACATACCCTGTATAAAGTAGATCTGCCCACAAAGACTCTCTACTGACTCACAGTGCTGGTACACAAAGGTGTCACTAATCTAAACATGGTGTGCTCTGTCTGCCTATATTCATCCTTCCCCTCCCTGGCCTAGCATCTGATCAAGCTAGCCTGGGTATGCCTCCTCAGCTGGAGTGCATAGCTTCAGCTCAAAGTGTAGATGTGCCCTTGGGCCCCTAAGCTGCTTGACTCTAGGAGCGGGGTTTCTGGCTGTGGCTCACAGAGATCCATGGCTCTCTGCACCCCAGACTGGGTGCCTAGCCCAGGGACAGGACTTAGGACTCATTTCTGTAGTATCACTGCCTAGCATGCTGGCATTTACAGATCCCATTCTCCTCTCTCTCCCCAATCATTATATAGAGAGCCCAGGCACCTAATTCAGGCTTGGGGGACCCTCATTGTTGTTCTACTGATTTTCTAGGTGCCTACAAATTAGGTGTTACAACATCTAAATCATTCTGTGGATATGGGCCCAAGTACTAATTTGTGTCTTACCCTTAGCCTTTAACATCTTCAACACTATTCTGTCTAATGGCATTATATGCACTTCTTTCTGGGACAGGATATTTAGACCTGAACTTGCAGTTGGCAAGACAAGGGTTAAAACTGTCTCTCCATGAGCTGAAGAAACCACAGCTGTATGCCCCAAGTGCAGGGATTGTCAGAGTAGTAGTTCTGGGCCAGCTGTGATGAATGAAGTATTTACCCCACACAATATAAAAGAGGCAGGTTGTGGCTAGCCTTCTGGTTTAATCTGCATTAGGAGTTAGGGTGGCTTTAGGGATGAAAGCTGTAGTATTAAGTTCTTTATCAGATTTAGGCTATACTGAAGCTATTTTATTGACTAATCATTCAGGAACAAAGCTGACTGCAGTCTTCTTGTTAGCTTAGTGCTCTAATTAGAAGTTTTGTTTTTGTTAGCTGTAGGGTACTCTAATTCTCTTTATGATTTTATAATACAGCACATGAGAAACACAATAAGTCTTAAAGAGCATATAATAGAAATGATGGATTTCTCAAATAAATGAGACTAAGACATACACAATAGGGAAGGAAGGAATATAAACAGCTATAATATGTTACCTTAAGTTAGGCCTCTGCCTTGGTAGTAGACTTATTAGGGTAAAATGCATTAATTTCTTGTAGGTGATGTTACAATAATGGATTTTTAGATGGGATTTGACTGAGATGAGTTAGGAGGCTGTGAAAACAGACCTTAGAGGGGCATTTCAAGTCTACAGGGTAACATGGAAGAAAGCATAAACCTTAGAGAATATTAAAAAGGGTATCAAGGCTGGTACATCTGAGAAGATGCTGGAAGTTGAAAGGAGACTTATTCAGTGATATAAACAAATTCTGTAGGATGAAGTCTTGAAAGCAAGGACAAGAAGTTTCAAAATTTTCTAGAAAGCATCAGGGAGTCAGTAAAATGACTCAAAGAAGGGGTGGGAGGTGACCTAGTAAGACCTCTTATGGCCTACTCTTAGTGATTAGTGAGAAGAGAAAAGAATATTTAATGTGAGCCTCTGGAGAATATTTCACTTCTAAGATGGTCCTAATTTTAACAAATGTTCATAGTCATAGAAGCTAGAGGAAAGATCCTAAATCATGTAGGTCAACTCTCTATGCTAATACAGGGCTGTTCCTGTGATACATCTTCTAGTACTTAGTCATGCTGTTAAAGTTCATGGCTGGGCATCTACTATCTCTTCTAGGGAGACTCTTCTAAGGTCTAACTACTTCTCTGGGAGCTTACCTTGATATTCAACCCAAGTTTTCCCTTTTGCAGTCTTGATTATAGCACCACTTCACACTACATTCACTTACTCCTTTGTGTTCACACCTTTCAGTCACTTAAGGATTATGTTATTATGTGGTGATCACTTGTCCAAACTCCACACTTCTGTTTTTTAATCTTATCAGTCACTCACTGCAAGTCACATTTGTTTCTCTGAATTCTCTCTAACTTTGTCCATATTTTCTGGCATTGGGGTGCTAAACATTTAACACAAGAGGCTTAATTCTCCACTGAGTAGCTGTGTCTGTGTATGGCTGGTGTTAAATCTTACCCTTCATATATGGTACCCACTTTATATTTGCTTCTCCCATTGTGCAATGTAGCTGCAGTTTACTTTGACACTTTGAATCAAGGTACAAGTTCCAAAAAGCATGAGTCAAAAAGGTGTGGCTGTCCCACTGGGTAACTGGGGAAAGAGTGAAAAGTAGAACAGCCATGAGGTCTCTCCTCGGATACAAGTGTTGGTACACAAAGATGTCACTAATCTAAGAATGATATGCTCCATCTTCCTCTTCTCATGCTTATCCTTCCTGTGATATCTCATATATATGATTATGGTCTGGCATTTAAGCCATAGAAATGGCAGTCCATTTGCCCTGGTGTGGTTCTCACAGGGTGTATTAGTATAGATGCAATGTTAGTCACTGGGGACTTGCAGATAGGTGGAATAGGAGAGGAAAAATTCTCAGCAGTTGAGAAGCCTGCTGGCTGATGTGGCTGGGACCCTCCAAAGCAAATGACTTGTCATTTAGAATGGAGAAGTCACTTTTCAAGCTAATAGGGGAGTAGTGTATCAGTGCAGATCTTGGACAAGCCCTTGCTGCTTTAACACAGCCATTGCAAGCTCCCCAAGGGGCATTTCTCTACAAATTTGTCATAGCTTCCTTAGGAATTGCTAGTCTATTTTCACTTATAGTCCATTAAGATCTTTGTTTAACTTTGTGGTGCTCTACATATTGCATGAGCAACAATGAGAGCAGCAGCAATTCAAACACTTGCACCTGTGCTACACTCAGGGTTAAGTCAATGTAAGCTGCCTTGTGTTGACCTAGCTGTGGAATTTTCTTCACTTTGGCTTTTTTGCCAGCATAAGTGCCCCTCCACCAATTTCATAACACCACCTCCCTGATCAGTGGAGAGTCCTTGTCCATGTAATTAGGTCAACACCCCATCAGTGTAGTCACGGCATTGCTTGTATCAACTGCTACTGGCTTTCATGAGCCTTCCCACACTGACAATACAGTTGATACATGTCCTTGCTAGGGATACTTGTATCACAGACCCAAGGAGCCCAGTGTGCCCACAAGTGATTTAATAACTGCAGTGGCCGTATGCTGATGTAAATTAGGCCAACATAATTTTGGAGTGCAGCCATGCTTGTGAGCTGCTGCTGCAGCAGTTTCAAAGGACAGAAGCAAGGGAAATTGGGAGAGGCAGTAAAGGCTACACCTATTTCCCAAAGGAACTCCTGTCTGCATTTCCATTAAAAACTACTAATCAGGGCAGCTTAACTCTATCAGATACACCAGAATTCTCCTCACAGCTGCTGCTGAATTACTCCCATACAGTAACTCCTCACTTTTAATGTTGTAGTTATGTTCCTGAAAAATGCAACTTTAAGTGAAATGATGTTAAACAAATCCAATTTCTCCATAAGAATTAATGTAAATGAGGGGGGTTAGGTTCCAGGGAAATTTTTTTGACACAGTATGTTTTAAACAATTTAATACTGGTAGACAGTGATGGTTGAGGTGGAGGAGTCAGAGGGTGGAATATTTCCCAGGGAATGCCTTACTGCTAAATGAACTAGCAATTGACTGAGCTCTCAAGGGTTAACTCTCACACTCTGCAGCAGGAAAGGAGGAAGGGCAGACAGATACACACCATGTGTGTCTGAGATTCCCCTTTAAGTATGCAGACTCTTAAATATACTGCCTTGCTAATTAGATGAGTTTGCAGAAACCAGAGAGCTTGCAGAGAGCTCCCTCCATTGTGTCCCCACTGCTCTATGGAAGATGGGGTAAGCAGGGTGCAGGAGTATGGGGGAGGGGGACACCCTGACATTAGCTCCATCTTCTTTCCCTCCATCCCACTTCCCCACCCCTCACAGCAAGCAGGAGCCTTGGAGCAGTTCCAAGGCAGAGAGCAGGAGCAGAACATGGCAGTGGGGGAAGGGACAGCTAAACTGCCAGCAACTGATAGCTTGCTAGGCAGATGCTGAACAGGGAACTTAAGAGAGTGGGGAGCTGATAGAGGGGTTGCCAATCAACCCTGGTTCCAAGCTCCCACTAGCTAGCTCAACCAGGCTGCTCTTCCTAAAAGCAGTGAACAAAGCAGGCGCTGCCAAACAACGTTAGACAGCATTGCACAACTTTAAATGAGCATGTTCCCTAATTGATCAGCAACCAAACAATGTTAATAGGGACAACTTTAAGTGAGGAGTTACTGTACATGTAATGCAGAATCACTTCAGTCTCCTAGGTGCAGTCCCACCAGATCAATGCACAGAGCTATTGCTTTTCTGCTGTGTGACATATTGCTTTATATATGCAGCAGTGCTAAATCACCTTGTCTGTTAAAAGGAGATGTAATAAAATTTTCACATCAAAGATAAAAGGCTGCTGCTCAATGATGCTTATGAACACTTGCCACCATGCTATCGATCACATCTGGATGTGGTTGTTACATTAGTATGGCTAAGTTGATCCAAGCCGCAGTCCTGCTTCTAAGAAATTTCCAACTTAGTACTGTTTTGTAATGACTGTTTTATTTCTGATATTTATATGGCAAAGACTTATAAACCTCTTAATTTGTTCAATAGTTATAAAGTAAATCTGTTAATTTGTAGTTTTGAATTCACATATCCCTTTATCTGGCTCACTAGTGTCTTTTAGCTGGTTGGGTTACAAAAGTGATGTGTTGAAATGCACAATATTATATTTGGAGAGTTCTAAGATCATTCTTCTAACAAAATTAAGGTCCGAACATGGCACTAAATCTCTCATCCTCTGTGAACCTTGTTCCTTTCAAAAACAAGATTGTTTGAAACTTCCAGTGCAGTCACATCATTAACTGTTGATTACAGCTATTCAAACAGGCCCTTAGATTGCTAGCACAAAAAACAAAGAAATGAGGAAAAATCAAATCAAATAGATCTAAAAGCAGAAGATATCAAGAGATTAGATGAACCATCACAATGCCCTGAGTCTGGATTTTAAGGTTAGAGAGAGTTCATCTCCCTGAGGAATGAAGTAATGTTTTATATACAATAAAGCCTCTGAAATTTTACTTTAAACAGACTTATGAGGATTCAAAGACAATATTGCAGTATTTATGGCTCCAGTGGGCTTTCCAGATAAGGTCTCCCTATTTCCTGGGAAGAAGGGTCTAAAATCTGAAATTGATTTGAAGTATGAATCAATCATGAGGTGGTGGAAAGTGTGCTTAACAATAAGAAAAGATCTATTTTAAAGATTGGAATTTGAAAAACAGCCCTGTCAGGTATATCTTTCCATCTGTGAGCACTTGGCATTATTCCCAAATTTGAACAGCAACTGCCTTTTAAGGGCTAGAAAGTGTTTGAGCTCTTCAGAAAGAGACCTTACTTTTAATAACGGTGTACGATGGAGGGAGAGGGTAGACAGAGCAGTCAGGAGCTTCTGAGCTTGAGTTTCTACTCCCTCATTCAGTTGTCCAGAGTGCATAATCTAGCCCTGGTGATGCAAAATTGTGCTTGTTAAAATAAAGTTTTTTGTACACTAAATCTTGCTGAGTAGGTGGCTGCTTGAACAAAGCCAAAACCATGTGCCGGTTTCCACATGCAGAATAGTGTTTTTCAGAATGCCCCCTTGCAGAGAGCAGTCAGTGATGGGTTGTTACCACCTGCCCTGCAACCTTAGGTGCCTCAATGCTTTGCTGCTGTAGCTCCCAAACTATATGTCTGCTGCTCAAAAACAGCCTGCTGGCATGCAGGTCACACCGAGTGTCCATGTGTGGATACAGCCCCAGAGCAGCAGTCGGTCAACAACACATCAGTCACACTCTGGCTTCCGCCAGTCATGGTTGATACTTGCAGGGTAACCCTAACATACCTGGAGTCCTGAATCTTCCCAAAAGTGTGTGTTCTGCAGTGCCTTGCCATTCTCTGGACGGTGCAATTAAAAAGTTCATTGCCCTGGTAGAGGCAATATTCCATAATCTGGTACTTTAACTGGAGTTACCCAACAGTTCAGTTTAAACACAGCATTGACTTGGTTCAGATTAAAATATAAAACAAGTTTATTACCAAGAAAGCATAAGATTTTAAGTGAAGTCAAATAAGAGACAGATATGGTCACAAGCAAATAAAAATGAAAACACATCAGAACATAAAACTTAAGCCTTAAAAAGTTGCTAGATTTTGTTTGAGATGGCCTCTCACCCACAGTCTTCTTGTAAGATGGTGATGGACCCGTTTCCTTGGTCAGGATCTCTCCCAGAAGCCCAAAGGTGCTGGTGCCTTTATCTTATGTAAAAGAGGGAGAACTTGGGGTTGTCTCCACCTCTCTTAAAGTCCAGTGAACCTTTGATGTGGATTCTTCTGGTTATCCCTCAAAGCAAAGCTTATTCAAACAGTAAAGAAGGCGACAGAGCACAGAGCCTCCTTCCCGCCTGTTTGCGCTCAGATGCAAGTTTTGCTTTGACTCTTGCCATAACATCACCTTTTTGTCTTAAGGATGCTGTTTACTTCTTATGTGTAAATTGAGGTAAACATTTCTCTTTAGGACAGACGCGTTTAGCAACTTTTGCCTAGGCAGGGCTGTGTGGTTTTGAACATGTGCTAACATCTTACAGGGACATTTAATAATTTTACTGTTAAATAGTATAAAATGTTGCTACAGTATGTACATTCATGATATTGACCCGCAAGTTAGTTTTCAAATGATACCTTACAAGTCATCTTTTTGTACAAAGATTATTACAATAGTGTAGGGTATGAATACTGGGGTGTTTTTGGTCAGTCCCCCATTTAAAACTCTTCAGAACTGTCCCAAAATGGTAGTCACTTTTGTGTTGCAATGTTTGGTACCACTTCCTGTTGATGTTGAGGGCTCTGCTAAATAGAACATGCTTCAGTTATGGCTTTAGATGAATATTTTACCCTAACTAAATTTAAGGTTAACAACTGTGACATTTGGCAAAGCTACAATATTCTATAGCTATATAACACATGCTAATAAAACTGCAGTATTTGGAAAATCAATGCTGTATATTAAATAAAATCCAGAAATAACTCCCTGCAAAAGTGGGAGGATTGTGTAGGGATTGATTTAGAATACCTTTGAGAGACGTTACACTCATGCAATAGACTCTTCAAGTACAACCTTAACAAGAATTGAATCGCTACCTCTGGAAAAGGAAGACTCTACTTCACCTTCTCAGGTTCTTTGAACAGTCATTCTAATCTAGAAGTATATTGCTAGAAGGGAGGGTATTTTCCTCTCCCATTGTCCCTCCATGTTAGATTAATGTGTTTCTAGCACAGAGGGATAAATGGAATACAGGAAGCATTTGAGTAGGAGATGATTGGCTTGCAAAAGTAGACAGTTTTCAACCAGTTACTTCACAAAACACCATGCTGCTTCTGGGAGTCTATGCAGACCTTTCAGCTCTCCAGCAATATAAAAGGGGAAAGCTGGCATAGTTTGGTGATCAGATGTTACGATTTTTTTTATAGGAACCATCTCGGTATTTGGAGCTTTGCTTTATATAGGTACCTATTACCCATCCACCCCCATCTTGATTTTTCACACTTGCCAATAGGGTGACCAGACAGCAAGTAATGGAAATGATGTAGCTGAAAAATGGTAGACTTCAGATTTCTACAATAAAGTTTTACACAAATGCATCTCAGAAAGTCTTGTCTCGAGCAGCAGTAATAACTGAGCTGCCAAAGACAAATCAACACTAAAAAGTAGCCCGTGCTTTTCAGAAGAGAAATGACAAGCTGTTCAAATACAAGGCAGTTCACACTAACATCTCTTTGACACCCTCTTGGAGGAAAAAACTTGCCCTGCAGTACAGTTGTATTCTAGTCACAAGCACAGGATGAAATAATGGTTATGAACTTATTCTTTTTCTTTGGGATGCTACATATAGGCCCCACTTAGAAATCAGGGCCTCATTGCACTAACCGCTCCTTCCCCACTTCCTCTCCCAGTCATGACAATTGCTTTCGTCAGTGCTAACGTACCCTGTGCTGACCTCCCCTGTTATGCATTTACTTGTTCATGGCCAATCTTCCTGCCACTGTCTTCAAGCTCTCTTTGGATAGCTGCTAGAATTTTAATATGTTAAGCAGAACAGTCACAAATTTTGAGTGACCTGATCTGATTTGACAGTTTTAGGCTGGCCCAATTTGGGTCTCCTATTATGAGGAAAGAAATAACTCCACTGCATGAACTATAGTAGAGCATCAGTCCTGCTATAAAGTTTGTATTGCTTTCAGTTCAAGAGCTGACTGTAAGCACTTTAAAATATAGATGCTGACCCAGATTGTCTTGAAATTTACAGTGCCTGATGGAGTGCAGGCCAATTTCAGAGATTCCAAATTTGGGATCACTTCAGTGAGAAGTTGTCAAGATGAAGCTCCTCTAAAAACCAGCTGTTCTCAACATTTGGCTGGTATAGATGCAGATCCTTCATAGGATTTTGTGGTGACTCTTGAAAGAGCCTTTTCTGTCCAATCACACAGGGAGGGCAAAGTGACTATTTTAAGTTGGTAAAGGAGTAGATCTGCTGTACTCGTGAAGATATGACTAGTCTAGCACGGTTGACTTGGTGTCACTGTAGAAAGCATAGCTCTGGCTTGAATTAGGGGGATTCCATCTTGCAGAACTTTCACCATCTGAATGACACCCAAGAGGTGGACTTAGAGATCCAAATGGTCTTTTGGTCCCAGAGAAACATTCTGAAACACAGAAATGGAAGGAAACATCTATGTTGGAGGATTATTCCTCCGTGTCTTTGTGTCTTGATGGGGGCTGGAAATCTCCTCTAGCCTTCTGTTGGTATCTGCCCAGATGTCTGCCTTGGGCCATGTTCACTCTTTCAGAATCCGTTAAGGGGACATGGCAGACAAATTGCTGAAAGGCTGTTTGGGACCCATCTATAAAGAGGTGAGGTTCTTTGAAAGTGGTTGAGAGAAAAGGTGAATCTCAGATCTGGGGGCAGCAGTGTATGGAATGGAATGTATCCCTTGTTTTTCATAGCTCTTATAGCTGCTGAGTGGGTGCTAGATGTGTTGCAGAGTGGGTGTTCTCCCTAATGAGCTGGACAGGCGCAGTGTCTATGATGAGGCCTGCTTTATAGTGAAAAGGGAGAAGTAGCGAGAGGAGCAGAGGGAAGGGAAGGGAAATGTGGAAATGCCAGTGTGACACAGGGTGCCTAGCATAGCTCTCACTGAAAAGGTCAGGGCAGGGTGTCTTATCTATCCCTTTTCTAATGGTTTCTAGCATGGTTGGTTGGTTGGACTGCTGCTGCACCTTGAGCAGAAATTTTCAGAAAACTCAAGATCTGTCTTGAATGATAACAGCTAATTTAGACCCCATCATTTTCTTAATATATGACAGAATCCAATAGACAAGCCTTTTTATTGAGTCTAGGGAGTGTTTTAATGCTGGATTCTTTCCAGATTAACTTAACTTGAACAGTACTACTCAAATCAGGATACTTTATTCTTAACCAACAAGCAGTTTATTAATGAATCTAAAACCATATTAGCATACAGTCAACAGTTCACCCTCAAGTATAGGCACAACCAAAATTCTAGGTGTGTATTATACACAAATACAGTTTTTCAAGCAATTGTCACATAACCTCATAGAGTTGAGGCTCACCACTTATATCAAGGTACATTACAAATTACCAATATTTCTTATTACATTTACCAGTCATAAATTCTTAATTCCAAACATTTATCATACTTCCAAGAGTGCATTTGTCTTCAAGGCATCTTTAAGAGTGGGGTTACTAGTCTGTCTGCACTGGCCTAAAAGGGACTAATTTAGACTGCTAAATGCACTTTAAGCAAATATTTGTGTTCAATTTCTTAGGCCAATTTGCACAGACATAATTTTAAGTTAAAATCTAAAATATGGTTACTTGAGGACTTACTAGAGTAGACTTATAAAGATAACATAGTTATTTATATTTAGGGTCTTACCAAATTCACAGCCATCAAAAGCTGTCATGAAGTGTGAAATCTGGCTTAGCCCCATGAAATCAGGCCTTTTTGTGTGCTTTTACCCTATACTACACAGATTTCATGGAGGAGACCCCCAGTTTGAGAAACACTGGTCTTGACACACAAGGTAATTGAAGGAGGAGTCATAAGATTTTTCAGGGGAGAATTGATTGCCACCCTTACTTCTGCACTGCTGTCTTCAGAGCTGGGTGGTCAGAGGGTGGCGGCTGCTGATTGAGGGCACAGCTCTGCCGGTAGCAGTGCAGAAGTAATAGTGGAAATACCATACCATGGCATCCTTACTTCTGTGCTGGGGCTGGTGGTGGCTTTGCCTCCAACTGCTACTCTCCAGCTGCCCAGTTCTGAAAGCAGCACCACCACCAACAGCAGCTCAGAAGAGACAGTAACAGTTCCTCAACTCCTCCAATAACCTTGTGATCCCCCGACTCCTTTTTGGGTCAGGACCCCTACAGTTATAACATTGTGAAATTTCAGATTTAAATAACAAACTATGAAACTTATGATTTTTAAAATCCTGTGACTGTGAAATGGACCAAAATAGATGCTAAATTTGGTAGGGCAAATTCAATTTTTGGTATGAAATCTCACCACTTCTCATCCTCTTAACCCTCAGACTGGGAGAGTCTTTTCCATGTGGCTGGTTCAGGAAAGGGTAACACTTAAGATTCTGCAGCTGCTTGTTGAGTTCAAGCAACTCTTGAGCATATGGTGACTTTGATTTTCTGTACCCAGGGAATACCCATACCCAGTTTTCTATACCTATACTCAGGGAATCATTGCAAGGGGCCATTCTCTGATTTCTATTGGACGTGTACCAAATCAGCACTCTGTTTCTCTGCTGCTTCTCAGTATCATTAGTTGGCACTGCTGTAAAATAAATGTCTTCAATCTTCTTTTAGCAGAGGCTTTTAAAGTTTTTGGTTAATTTCAAGGACTGTATTTTATTAACCACTGCTATCAATTGGAATCCCCCTTTATGCATTTTCTTATGTTCTGGGTTATATCTTCTAACATGGCTTCTTCCTTGTGCCAGACAATTCCTATTTTTTCTAGTGTGCAACAATTTACAGTGAAAACCAACAAAATTCCTTATTTTCTAAATTTGGAGGATATACTCCATACATTCTTTGATTGTACATAAGTATTCTACATTTAGGGCTTGCAGTAGAACAAGATTTATTGACCTGAAGAGCTCTAAGTTCTAATCAACAGAAGTTGCTCCAATAAAAGATATTACCTTGCCTACCCTGTTAATAGAATGAGACATTTTTCCCACAAATAAAAGCTTGTAGCTCTAACTCACAAGGAAAACAAATGTGCAGCTTCTAATTTGGAGGTGAAAGTTTATCCAGGGAATATTTTATTTACAAGGAAAATAGTGTATTTAGAATTTTGGATGAAGATTTGTGGCTTGGGTTTCTTGAGCTAACAGGTAGTTTGCTCAATTTGACTGTCTTGCAGCCGGTCATTTCTAGTTTGCTTAACTTGTATCTTCCCATCCATTCTGTTGATCCCCAATGTGCATAAGAAAGCAGGATGTCACCCTGATTTGGCTACTTACAATTATTTTTAGCTACGTTGGTGGGGCAAATTTTTATCCATAAGCAAAATGATGACACTGACCTAGGTGACTAACCATCAGGGCTGGCTCTACCCTTTTTGCCACCCTAACGGGGGGGAAAATGCTTGGAGCGCCCGCTGCCGAAGCGCCAAAAAAAAGAACCCTGCCAGAGCGAAATGTGCTGCCCTAAGAATGGATGGAACGCTGCCCCAAGCAGAGGCTTCCTAGCCTGGTGCCTAGAGATGGCTCTGCTAACCATACATTCATTTAGCTATTGCAGTGTCTATTCACGGGAAGAGGAATTCCTGATCTTGGCTGATCTGTGGGTCCTCACAAAGTGTCTTTCACATGAATCATTTTTTTTCTTGTCTTTGCTTCACAAGTGAATTCTAGTTTGGAAAACAGAGGTGGATAGCTTTTCTAACGCTTTCTATTTTGAGGGCTAGAAAGAATCAGTAGTTAATCATTGAAAGCAGTTCTTTACTATGTATCCCTTCTTAGATAGGCAGCTCCCAACACTTTCCTTACAGTTCCAACCTGTCAGTGTCATTTTGCTTTCCTTATCTATTTTTCTACAGTTTCTAGTTCGACTTGTTTTCACTGTCACTTGTCTATTTGTTAAATGAGTTGATTATTTTGTTTTTATGGATGCTGTAAGGAATGTTGGTTTTTAACTAGTCTGTCTATCTTTCACAATGCTACAATCAAGATTTGGGGAGCATTTAGAAAAGTGTGTTAAACATGCCCCAATTTTTTTTCACATTTTTTCTGTTTAAATTTTCTCCTAATTGGGTTGGCTCAATTTCTTATCAGCTTTGTGAGCTGGCTCTTTCAAAGCACCTAGTATATACATTTCTAGTTTGGACTTCATTTTGTTTGCACACAACAAATATTATGAATCACAATTGTACCTAAACTACAACAAATTTTTAGTCTATGAACAATTCCTTTGTCAAGAAAAAATTCTGATTTATTGACGATGCAAATATAATTTTTTTAATTTGTCAACATTTTATTGGAAATTATATAAAGAGGTATTGAAACAAGGATTTGTTAATTAAAAGCAATCTTTCTGCCTTTATTGGCTGCAAAATCAGTAATGTCATCATAAGGCATCACTGTCATATTCGATTGCAAGAATAGCAATACCAGTCAAGCATTCCTGACTCATTGTAGAACGGAGATAGTTTTGATTTAAGTGAACTTGAACTGTACGAAGAATTGAGTATATTGTCATCAGTGTTTCCACATGCAAAATTGGTGATGGACATTGTACAGTTTATTCATACCAGCAAACTTGTTGACATACATCCTAACGTGTACATTGCCGCTCGTAGTCTACTGACAATTCCTGTAACAGTAGCATCAGGAGAACGGAATTTCTCATAACTAAAGCTCATTAAAAACTATCACCATGCTTCAGGAGGCTCTCTAGGTTCTTGCACTCTCACTAGTTGCTCTTATTTTCCTATTTTATTGAATTTGGATTTTTGTATGACATAACTAAACTGTTCTTGGTGTACTCGTAAGGTACTAAATCTTTCATCAATGGCAGATACTGTTCTATCCATCACAGTAAAAAAAACAACCTCAAATTTCTTTTCTGGATCTTCTATGGGATCATCTGCTTCTTCATATTCTGCTTGTTTTTTTTCCTTGAAATTCATGTCACATTCGGACATGGAAATTTTGGTTGTTCAGAGTGCCTGTGCAAACTCTTGCTGTAACTTGTGCTGCTCTGAATCCATTTTCTCTGTATTCATTAAAAAGGTTTGTGTGTACTTCAGTAAGGTAGATGTTGAATCAAGCTGCATCATTGGACTCTGCATTATTTTGCTTATATGGGAGATTTTAACAAGAATGTCATACCAGATTACAACAGATGTTAGAAACTTGAAGCTGGATATTTGAGGCCAATGTCTGTGCTTCACTTAACTTTTGGATCTTGGGCTTCTTCCGAAATAGCAACCAGTGCTTTGTAAACTTCCTCAGATGGATATCTCATTGTTTTTGCACTTTCTATTCTGCTTTTCCAGCATGTCTTGCATAGAGGCTTAACAGTAATACCATTGACATGCTTTGAATATTTGCCATCATTGAGTGGAAGCTGAAAAGAGCATGTAAATGCGTTGCAGCAAACCAAAAAGTCTTCTACAAAAGACTTGGCCATATCTCACACAATCAAATTAAGGCTGTGGCATGCACATGGAACAAAAAAGGCCCGTGGATTTTCTGCCAGCAATCTAGCTTGCACATCAGAAATGCATCCTCTCATATTGGCACCGTTATCATAGCCTTGTCCTCTAATGTTCATTACAGACAATCCCATTCACTTTAGTTAATTAAGGAAGGAGAGCTTGAAGTCCAAAATCTGTAGTGTCCTCTACTTCTAAAAATGTGAAATGATTCCTTAACTGTAATCTGTGCTGAACGCTAATGTCAACAAATCTCACTACTAACGACCTCTGTTCTTGATGTTGCTGGAGTGTAATCTAGAATTACAGCAAAATATTTTTCCAAAGTAACCAATGAAACAATTTTGTCTCATTTTATCACTCTTTAGCATGACCAGTTCATTTTGAATTCTTGGTCCCAAATAGTAGTCGTGTTTTATTTTGTTACTCTTTGGAGATGTTGACTCATCACTGTCAAATTTTCCCAGCAGTTCTGTAAGGCCCCCAAAATTGCCATTTTGGGGCTAGAATAATTTCTCAACACTTCATCTAAAAGCAAGATTGTTTGATAGATGTTCAGCAATAGATAATAGATCATCAAGAACATGATGCCAATGCTGCTTATTTGACTCCAGCAATCTTTGATTTTGGGCATCAAGAGTTCTTTTTTTTTTAACCTTACACTCAGCTCTCACCATTTGTGCATACTTTCACTGTGGTCAAGTGCCTTTTCATGTTCTGGTAATATGTGACTAAGATTTTTTCCAATCATTAATACCCATGGTTGCTATCTTAAAATTGCAACTATTGAAAGTCTTGCATGGGAAACAAAATACAGCATCTTTGCATTTAGAAGACACAAGCCACCGTCTGACAGTTTCACCATTAAAAAGTCTCTTGTAGTAATTGTTTTCTGTGAATTTCCTACCTCTAACGTCTCTAGGATATTCAAGACCTTTTATTCTCAGCGGGCCTTTCTCAAGTATAAAGGCATGGAATTTGTTTAAAGATTGCGGCCATGTCATTTATCCCATACTAGTACAGTTTCAGTTGTAATTTGTTTTGTATCTGTATCAGTTTCAAGGATTGTTGCGTTTCTTGAGCTTCATCTGCACAAAAAATTTTCTTCAGCAGTTACTTGATCTTGATCAACTTGGTTGTTTTCATAACATATCCACTTAAGTATAGAACCCTTTTGTGCTTGTATCCTAATTCATCTTTCCATTTTCTTTTTTGTGACATGGAAAGTTGTTTTCAATATGACATAACTTATAAGGGTGTTTTTAAATACATAACTGTTTAAATTGTCAGATTATCAGAAATATTTAAAATAACTAATATAGGATAGCCGTGAGTCTGAATTTGAGCTAGTGTGAAGACACCTCACAAGGTGCTTCATCCTGGCTAAAACACAGTTGGAAACTTTTTACAAAACCACTTTTTAGTTTAAATGTATAGTGGGCATCAGAGTTGTAACTAACATTAAGTCTATCAGCCTTCTACTGTAAATAGATCAATGGGATTACCCAATTTTAAAAAGCTGGGTTTCCAAGCAATGAGAAAACATAACCCTAATTTTATTCCTAGCTAAAGCACAGAGTGACCAAAATGAAGTCAGCACAGAATCATCTCATCTAGATTAAGGTAGCACAGAAATGTTACAAAAGTCCTATTGTGCCTTAGTTTTGTTTGGAAAGACGTTTGCAATAGCAGCACATTTTGGGCACTGCCAGAAATACATGATAAATTACTGCCTCAAGTTCCATCACAAACTGACATTTTCACAGCTCTAGCATGATCTGCTGAACAGACTCTTCATAGGGAAGTGTCCCTGGCCTTTTAAACTCGTATTAACCGTGTTTACTTTATGAAAGTTGGACAAAACATTGTGAAAACGTAAGACATTGGCTGTCCAACCTCTGGGCTGGCAAAAGCTATACTGACTCACTGGAGGAAAAAAAGCAAGAGAATCTTAGTACAGCATAGTGTCACTCTATACACTAATAAGATGATGAGCATATTACAGTTGTTGGAGGGCTCTAGCAGTAACTGGAAAGCCAGTCAACATTTTTTGTTTCTCTGATGAAAACTGGCCCACTCCCTGCCCCAAACTAAATTTGTCACAAATTGTCATCAACTTAATTTTCTGTTTTTGGTTAAGATACTGATTTTTTTTAAATGAAATTGGATTCAGGCTTGTTAGCAAGCATTTTTGGCAAAGTTGTTAAATGACAATTTAAATGGCACACAGTACTGCTTCCATGCTTGGCTCACCCCCACAGCTTGCTGGACCAACAGTTGCAGTAGAAGAGGAGATAGGAAAGCTGCAGGACCCCCAAAATCCACCTCTTGGTGAGCAGAGTGGCAACAGCAGCAGCAAACCCTCAGGTCTGATCACACGCCACTGAGCACCACAGACCATCGTGAAGTTAGCATAGCATCTGATCTCTGGGACGCAGCCACACAGCTCATCCTGCCCCCCAGATGAGATGGATCGCTGCCGGCCCAGTGGGAGTGGTGATCCCCAGCTAGATCACCAGATGTCCTGATTTTATAGGCCCAGTCCTGAGAGTTGGGGCTTTCTTATACAGGCACCAATTACCCACCACCTAGAGTGTCCAGACAGCAAGTCTGAAAAATTTGGATGCGGTGGGAGTCAATAGGACCCTATATTAAAAGGCCCCAAAACTGGGACTGTCACTATAAAAGTGGAACATCTGGTTTACCTACCCCAACCCCCTGTCCTGATTTTTCACACATATTAGCTGGTCACCCTATCCCTAGCCCAGCGGGCTGTGTGCCAGCCAGCCCCTGTTGCTTGGCTGGCTGCTGAGGAAATTAGTTACTTTCATTTTCACTTCCTCAGTGTGCAGCCAGCCAGCTTCCTCCCTCCCTCTAGCACAGGGTTAGGCAACCTAAGGCATGTGTGCCGAAGGTGGCATGTGAGCTGATTTACAGTGGCACTCACACTGCCCGGGTCCTGCCTCCAGTCTGGGGGGCTCTGCATTTAAATTTAATTAAAATTAAATTTAAAATTAAAAATGAAGCTTAAATATTTTATTTACTTTACATACAACAATAGTTTAGTTCTATATTATAGACTTTTAGAAAGACCATCTAAACACATTAAAATGTATTACGGGCAGGCGAAACATTAAAGTGAATAAATGAAGACTCGGCACACCACTTCTGAAAGTTTGCCGACCCCTGCTCTAGCACCTCACCCAACTCAGCCCTGCTGGAGGGGAGGGAGGAGAGAGGAGTGCTCTACGGGGAGGTGGGTGCACTGTGTGTCTGTGTGTGTGTGTAGAATGGATGTTATGGGGGACAACAAAGGATATTGCCAGAGCCGCCCAGTCTGCCTCACTTCATGCCAGGGGAGAGAGTCACACTCTCAGATGAGTTTCTTCTCCTTTTCCCAGTGACCTCAGCAGCCAATTATCTTCCTCAGACTGTGCTGCAGGCAGCACGTTCAGCTCTCTAGGACCCAGCGCTGCTCTTACATACTCCACTGCTTCCCGACCGTCCCAGCTCCCATCAGAGTGTGTGGTGCCCCAGGCAGAGTGGCACCTTACACGACCGTCTATGGCTAAGGACGGCCCTGGCTATGTTTGTAGGCTAGCTGCTCCCGCCAACATGGCTACTGCCACTCGGAGGTGGTTTTATTATGCTGACCGGTGAGCTCTCTGCTGTTGACAGAGTATCTTCACCAGTTGCACTACAGCAGCACAGCTGCACCACTGTAGCATTTTTCATGTAGACCATCTCTAAACCCGTTCAGTCACTGAACAAAGGAGGGTTGGTGGGTTACAGAATGTTGAAAAGAACCATAAATCCAGTGTCTTTAGGGCCCTGATTGTTGTCTAGCAGAGCTATAAATGAGTTCCTACACTTGTCTTTTGAAGGACACCAAAAAAATAATCAGTTTAAGACAGTGGATGATGGCTCATTACAACAATCTCAAAGCCACTAACAGTCCTAGCCTAATACTATAAAGGCATTAATGCCCACTTCTCCATGAATGGTCTTTTGCAACATGTTAACTCCCTATCTGTTCCATGCTCTTATCTGAGTACTTTTCCCGGACCGGAAGAAGAGTTCTACTTACTTTTCAACAGCAGAAGTTGGTCCAATATAAGATGTTATCTTAGCCAATTTTTCTGTAATATGTTGTGGTAAATTAAAAATATTTTTAACTGCCCTCTTAACCAAAGTCTCTTAAATGCATTTGCAGGAAGCTCTAAGGGTAATAAGCTATAAAATCTAAGGTAAATATAAGTGTTGGGAATTTCCAATGTCTGCTCTAGTTTGATACTATGGAGCTCTAGAAAGCTGAATCAATCAGTAATTAATAGACACATCACTGTCTATTACAGCTCTCCAAGGATCAATCTGGACTCCTAAACCTGTCTGAAACTAACTGACCTTGCACTACTAAATTTTCCAGCACTCATTTCGGTTGACAACACATGTTTTGTAGCTAGGGACACTATGGAACCCTTCAATATTTCCTTGTCATTTTTTTAAGCCTGATACTGAAGCAACATTGATTCAATAACTCTAACTCTAAATTTTTGATCATACTGGTATAAACATTACAACAACACCAATATCCTTGGCGAAAGACATAGCTGCCTGCCTTTATTCTAAAACCAACCCCAAGGAGAGGTGATACTAAAGAAAATAGAGGACAATGGTTCCTGTTTTTCTGTTACAGAAAGGGTTAGAATTAGTACTATCACTGCCCATATAGAAACTTTGGGTATGTCTTCACTATGAAATTAAGTCAATTGTGTTGAAGTAGATTTTTGGAAATGGATTATATGAAGTTGAGTGTGTGCATCCCCAGTAAGCACATTGAGTCGGCAGAGTTCGTCCACAGTACCTGTGGCAAGTGTCGACATTTTGAGTGGTGCACTGTGGGTAGCTATCCCACACTTCCCGCAGTCCCCACCAGATGCCATTCCGACCAGTGCACTGTGGATAGCAATCCCAGAGTTCCCGCAGTGCCCCTCCCTCTGAAAGCAACGGCAGACAATTATTTCATGCCCTTTTGCATGGATTACCTGCACTGACTCCATGGCAGTACAAGCATGGAGCCCACTCAGATCACTGTGGCAGTTATGACCGTTGTAAACACCTTGCGCATTTTTGTGGAGTTTATGCTTCACATGCAAAAGAAGGGGAGCAGGCGACAACTGCGCTGTCACAAGAGTGAGGACAGTGAGGACATGGACTTCTCTGAAAGTACGGGACCTGGCAATATGGACGTTTTGGTGGCAATGGGGCAGGCTCATGCTATGGAATGCCGATTCTGGGCCCGGGAAACTGGCACAGACTGGTGGGTTCGCATAACGCTACAAATTTGGGATGACTTGCAATGGCTCAAACTTGCATGTGTAAGGGCACGTTCATGGAATTTTGTGACTTGCTTTCCCCCGCCCTCAAGCACAAGGATACCAAAATGAGAGCAGCCCTCACAGTTCAGAAGTGAGTGGCAATAGCCCTCTGGAAGCTTGCAATGCCAGACAGCTATCGGTCAGTCGGGAATCAATTTGGACTGGGTAAATCTATAGTGGGGGCTGTTGTGATGCAAGTAACCTGGGCAATCATTGACCTGCTGCTATCCAGGACAGTGGCCATGGGAAATGTGCAGACTATAGTAGATGGCTTTGCTTTGATGGGATTCCCTAACTGTGGTGGGGCTATACATGGGACGCATATCCCTATCTTGGGACCGGACCACAAGGGCAGGCAGTACATAAACCACAAGGGGTACTTTTTCAATGGTCCTGCAAGCACTGGTTGACCACAAGGGATGTTTCACCAGCATCTACGTGGAGTGGCCAGGAAGGGTTCATGACGCTCGCGTTTTCAAGAACTCTAGGATTGCTAGACAGCTGGAGCAAAGGACTTTCTTCCCACACCAGAAAATTACTGTTGGGGATGTTGAAATGCCAATTATCCTTGAGGACCCAGCCTACTCCTTAATGTCTTGGCTCATGAAGCCGTACACAGGCACCCTGGACAGGAGTAAGGAGCAGTTCAACTATAGGCTAAACAAGTGCAGAATGGAGGTCGAGTGCGCATTTGGCCATTTAAAGGCTTGCTGGCACAGTTTACTGACTCTTTCAGACCTCAATGAAAGAACTATGCTGATTGTTGCTGCTTGCTGTGTGCTCCACAATCTCTGAGAGCAAGGGTGAGACATTTATAGCTGGGGGGGAAGTAGAGGCAAATAGCTTGTCTGCTAATTATGAGCAGCCAGACACCAGGGCAAGTAGAAAAATGCAGCAGCAGGTGCTGCGCATCAGAGAAGCCTTGAAAACCAGTTTTATGACTTCCCAAAGTTCTGTTGAAAACCGGCCCACTTGCTCTACTCCACTTTAAGTCTGCTGCCCTCCTGTCCCTCGACCACTGCTTGCAGAGGAAATAAATTCATTGGTTTTCGAAATCATGCATTCTTTATTAATTCATCACAAACACAGGGGATGACTAGCAGGGTAGCCCAGCGGGGTGGGTGAGGAGGGAAACCACCACGTGGTGTGGTGGATAAGAGGACAAGGCCACACCACATTTCAAAACTTCTTTGAAAAAGCCAGGCTTCTGTTGCTTGTGCTGTCCTCTAAGGTGGTGTGGTTGGGTGCCCGGATCCTCCCCCTCCCTACCTCTGTGTTCTTGGGAGTCTGGGAGAGGAGGATACAGAACTTGTCACAGTTACACAGGGGCTGGAGTGGCGATCTTTGTTCACGCTGAAGCTCCACCAGACACCGGAGCACGTCAGTTTGATCCCCCAGTAGCCGCAGCATTGCATCCATCCTCCTTTCATAGCACTCCCGCCATGTCTCCTCCCATTCATTCAGCACTCTCCTGGACTCTAAAATTGTTTGTCTCCATGCATTGTGCTGAGCCGTTCCAGTACGGGAACAGTGCATAAGCTCAGAACATCCAATCGTGCATCTTTTTTTCCCTCTTTTTATCTGCACTAGCCTCTGCAATGGGGATAAAGGGGGAGGACTGACACATTTGCACCAGCTGCAGGAAGAAGAAAAAGGGAGAAGTATATGAGATACATTTTACAGAACTATGGATATAGTCTTTCACGGTGAAACAAAGCATTCACATCGCATAGCACATATGCTTTCAGTATAAGGTTGCATTTTTGCATCTTGTATTGTGCTTATGGCTTTAGTGTGAGATCAGATGCAGGGCTGGGCAACAGAAATCACCTTGCAGGTGGTCATGGTAAGCCATACTCTTTTGGCTTCTTCCTCCTTATTAACAGCAGCGGTCTCCCTTCCCATACCAAGCAAAGCACATTGAGTTGGCCATTTAAAAGGTGTTTCAGCAAACCCAACAAACCTCGCCCCTTCACGTCTCTGGGATGATCGCCTCTCCCACCTTCCCCTCACGGCATGGCTGGTATCATGGAGGATCTCTGCTAGCCAAATAAGAACAGCTCAGCGTGAATACCCCTCCCCCACCGCTAGGGTAATTGTGGAGAGGATTTTTTCTCTGCCACAGCCGAATAGCCCAGTAGTAACCTCCACAAATGAATGTCCCCTTACTTACAGTCCCCTATTTCAAACAGGTTACCATGAACAATATCACTCTGCTGAGGATGACACAGAAAGAATGGATGTTGCTTGAATGCCAGCAAACCCCAGGGCCATATGCTGCCATGCTTTGTCAGGCTATGATACCACACTACTTGCTACTGGCGTGGCATGGTAAAGTATCCTACCATGGAGAACGAAATAAGACTTCTCTCCCCAGAAACCGTCTGCAAAGACTTTGAGTATCTCCAGGAGAGCTTCATGGAAATGTCCCTGGAGGATTTCAGACACGTTAACAGACTTTTCAAGTAGCTATACTGGCCATGAATGCATCCCAAGTCTTCAGAGCAAATTAATAATTAACAAATGCTTCCTTTTAAATCATGGCTTATATTTACAAAAAGACACTCACCAGAGATGCCTTCACCAACTTCTCCATCCAGGATACTGCCTTGGGATGATATTGGCTCCAGGGTGATAAAAAGATCCTGGCTGTCAGGGAAAAGGGTCTCACCACTTGTCTGCTACATATATCCTCATTTTCCTCTTCATCTTCTTTGTCTGCCCAATCCTCATGCCTGCTGAGTATTACCCCATCGGTGGAGTCTATGGCCACAGGTGGGGCCGTGGTTGGGGGCCCCTGCTGGCATTTTATGTAGTTCATTGTAGAAGCAGCATGTCTGCAGGTGTGCTTCAGAGCGTCCATTTACGTCTTTGGTTTTCTGGTACGCTTGCCGCAGTTGCTTAATTTTCACATGCACTGTTGTCCATCTCTGTTGTAGTCCCTCTCCATCATAGCCTTGGAGACTCTGCCAAACGTATTGGCATTTCATTTGAACGGAGTTCTGCCAGCACAGATTCCTCTCTCCATTTAGTGATCAGATCCAGCACCTCCTGTGTGGACCATGCTGGAGCTCTTTTGCGATTCTAGGACTGCATGGTTTCCTGTGCAGGTGAGCTAACCATGCTGGTCAGACAGGAAATGAAATTCAAAAGTTCCTGGGGCTTTCCCTGTCTGGCCAGTGTGTCCAAGTTGAGTGCACTGTCCAGACTGGTCACAATGGAGCATTGTGGGACAGCTCCCGGAGACCAATAGCGTTGAAATGTGTCCTCACTAACCCACAGTTGACCCGGAGATGTCAATTTCAGCACTAATCCCCTTGTCAGGGAGGAGTACAGAAATCAATTGTAAGGGCCCTTTAAGTCGACAGAAAAGGCTTCCACATGAAGATGGGTACAGGTTTATGCCAATTTAACACTGCTACAGGCGACCTAAAATCGTACTGTAGACCAGGCCATTGATAAAAATCTTTGTCTATAGAACACACTACTTCTGTAGTTTTAGAACATATGATATGGCTCTGGCCCACTGACTAAAATGCCTTTGCCAGGTCAATGAATACAACAGCCAGTACGCATTTAGTGTGCAAACACATATGGCCTCTTGTTACTGAATATTAATATATTTCTTTGTAACTAGGGACTGCTCCAAATCCCTTTTGTTGATGACAAATGTTTGGTGGAGCAAATTATGGTAAAACAGAGTCAAAATTTTGTAGTAGTCTTTTCCACATTGATGCAATAATTATAGGTTGCCAGCTGCAGATATTCAAGATTCTGTTTTTTCTGTCTTGGGGATAAATATGCTGTCCGGAGTAGGGAATCTGTCTTCAGTTTAGAGTTCCTGGCCTTGTTAGTTTAAACTGCCAAAAAGATGGACAATTTTCTCGTGGTTTTGTTTTATTTCCTTCATTCAGTTTGAATCTACAGGGCAAGTTCACTTGCATGTGGCATTTCCCAGGTGCAACAGGGCCATTAATCAATCCTTTGTCTTGCAATGTTGCTGTGCTGCTGTAGCATTTCGAGTGTGGACAAGTCCGGAGTCTGCCTTCAGCTTTGACCTCCCTGCCCCTCAAATATGTCTGTAAATGGAGGCCACAGCACAGTCTGTCAAGCTCATGTGTGGCATTGTTTGGTTTCAGTGGGCAAAACTGCTGACCCACAAAAACACAAACACTGTTATAGTGGCTAATGAAAGTGTTAACTTTTGTAAATTTATAAACTGAACCCTAGTAGTCTAACTTCCTAGAAATCTAATACAATAGTACCTTAATCCTAACACTTACACAAGCCTAATCCAATTTGGAACTATCTTTGGGTACTTAGATATATTAAAGTAAAATTCTTTATAACTCTAACTCTATTTCTTAACTTAGGCCTAACCTACAGCTCTGCTGCTCCCTAAATTAAAATACTTCAAAAAGTTCTTGTTAATCAGTGAGGAAGAGAACAAACACAAACAAGGAGGATGGTTGTTTGGCCGAGTCCCTGACTCACTCATGATTCTCATTGAAGGAAAATCAAGAGAAGGCAGGGAGGATTGGTCTTCTACCAGATCTACTGGCTGAATGTATTGCTGGCTATAGGAAGAGAACCCAAACTGAAGTATCTGTTGCAGAGGCGGTGTTACCAGATTTGTCTGTTTGTGGGGTATGCTCATGTATTAGGGTTATTCTCCTGGAGTGTGGGGGTTTCTGTAAATCTATCAATGTACTGCTAGTGTCACTTGTGTTTTTATATGGAGCTCTACTTCTCCCTTCAGCAAGTTCCCTCCCAATGGAGCTATCCTTCAGGATCTAGGTTCCCCAGGGCTGGGTTCTTCCAGACCCAGAATCAGATGGACACTCAGAGCATGTCTGAGATGATGGGTTAATCAGCACTCCCAAGCTGACCCCTTCTACATCTGTAGCGAGACCTTATTGGAAACCCAGGAGGTGGGCGGGCGGGCGCATTCCCACCCACTTCTAAAAGCTCCTCCCCCAGCTTAGCGGGAGGGACACTAGACCCAGGACAAACTGATTACTGGGGACAACAAATGACAAACTGGGATGGAAGTGAGGATCAAAGGTTCAAAATGAGGGTACTGGATGGGGACACAGAGCAAAGAACCCCAGACAGCGCCCACTGCTCCTCAAAGCTATTGAGAGAGCCAGCAGATGCTGCCCAGTGGAACTCTGGATACGTGAGACCAGGGAGGATTGAAAATAGGCCCCACAGTTGCAGAGCACCCCCTTGTCCTGCATCCTACTCCTGGTATTCTAGATGGAAGTTTTGGTTAAAGCCAGGAGGAGGTTGATGAGTAGCTCTTGCAACTTCGTGAGGCTAGGGATAGGGAGTGCAAAAATGAACTGCTGTGGGGAAAAGTGCAGCCAGAACTTCAAAGAGGTTCTAGAGGAACCGGAAAAGGGGCTGCAGCCTGGCACACTCAAGGTAGGTGTGCACCAGGTCCTTCCTCGTGTCGCAAAAGGGACAAGCTTCAGGTCTGGGAGCGAACCATGCCAGGTGCATGCCCATGCTCACGGCTCTGGAAAGGAGCCGCCAACTAATGTCCCCAGCAGGCCATGGAACCAAGGTGGAGTAGAGGCTGGCCCACCGGGACTTCTCACCCTCTTTCAGAGGCAGATAATCCTGCCACTTGGTGTTGGGGCAGGTCATGAGGGTGAGGAGATGTAACATATGGAGCACGAGTGTGTACAGATGGTCCCTCGGCACAGTACAAAAGGAAACCTGCTGCAAAATCAGCAGCTGGCTCAGGGTCTGGGAATGGGGAGGCCGGAAGGACTTGCAAAGCTCTGGGTCCAGAGCACCCTCCGGGCTTCGGCGTCAGTCGGATCCGGGGAGAAAAGGCTGGCATAAAAGCTCTGAAAGAAGGACTGGGCCACCAGGGTCGCCGGCGATAATAGGGCCGGCACCCTCCTGGGTCTCGGGGGTCCTGAGCTCCCTTTCAGGCTGGGCCAGGGGGCAGTCCCTCTGGACATGCCCCGTCGCCCGGCAGAGGAAGCATGGGGCCTCCCCCGTGGAGTAATGCACCCGCTAGTGGATTCCCTGGTAGGGCACCAAGAAGGAGCCCTCCAGGGACACCTTGCTATGGGCTGCCGGCGGCACTTGTATCTGGACCTGCCGGCAGAAGGACAGAACATGGCGGAGGGTGGGGTCCTTATAGCCCGAGGAGAGAGGGGTGATGACAGAGATGGGTTTCCCCAGGGCGGAGAGGGCAGGCAATAGGGCAGCGTTAGGGAGGCAGGGCGGGACGGAGGTCAGAAGCACCCGTACGCCCAGGCCCTCCAGGGGCTCCAAGGGGACAAACCTGCCCCCCCACCGTCATGCCCTTCTCTACTGCCTCCTGGGAAATGGCCTCCGATGCCAGGAAGAACACCATCTTCCCGTACATCTTGGAGGCCGCTACAATGGCCGTGGGCCCCACCACCTGCGCCAGTGCTCGTGCCCAGGTCTCGGCATGGTGTGAGGCTGGCACCAGGTGGCAGCGGATGCCGTGCCTCCTGGTGAGTGAGTGGAAGGGGCCCTGGCCTCCAGAGATGGTGGCGGTTGGGGCAGGCTGCGCAGCAGCGCCCAGCGGTGGGCTGGCGGCTACCTGGGCGTACGCTCTGTAGGCGTGAGGGCCCACAGAGCTGGTGGAAGGGACAGCTGGGGAAGGAGGGACTGTGGCAAATGTCTAAGCTGTGGTGGGAGAAGTGGCCCCACCTGCGGGGGGAGGTGTCTTCTGGGCGGGGCTCTTACCCTTTTTTCTCCCCTGGCCTTTCTTGCCCGTGGAAGGGGCAGCCACAGCAGCGGTGGAGACTGGACCGGGACTGGTCGAGAGGGTGGCCGCTGGGGCGGGCAGGGGCAGTGGCAAAGCAGGGGCCACTAGGTCAGCGGGGACTGGGGGAGGTGTAGGGGTAGCGGCAGGGGCAGGACCTGGGGCAGGGTCCCCCTCCATGATGGTGGAGAAGCAGGAGGAGGCCCAATAGAGATACAGGTGGTGGATGGACCCCTCCTTCTTGCTAAACTGAATGCAGGGGAGGAGGGTGGTAATGGGGGGGGCAGGGGTGTGGATGGGAAGTGCTATGCCCCCCGCCCTGCTAAGCGGTTGACAGGAGCAGAGGGTGCCCTGAGGTCTCAAAGTGGGGAGGGTGGAATGGGGGATGGGGGAACCACTCCTCCCCCTAGATTGCAAACCGGGGAGGAGAGTCCAGGAGAAATGAGAGAGGCCAGGGGAAGGAAAGGGGCACACCGCTCCTCCCCTCTAGGCTGTGGGCTGGAGAGGAGGGCCCAGTAGAAGGGGACTGGGAAGTGGAGAGGGAGGGGCTAGCCACTCCTCCCGACTGGGCTGCGGGCAGGGGAGGAGGGTGCTCCGAGGACGAGAGAGGGGAAAGGGCAAAGCAACCACTCCTCCATGCTAGGCTGGAAACAGGGGAAGACGGCGCTAGCAGGGGTGAGAAAGGAAACCAAGTGAAGGGGCTGGAATTCCGGCTCCTCTGGCTGGACTGGGACAGGGGGGGCTACAATAACATCAATGGGGGGGGTGACAAGTGAGTAGAGGGGGCAACTAAAAGGGACGGTTTCAGGCGCTTATGGGGGAACTATGGGTGCATGGCTGAGGGGGTGGTAACCAGGAAAGCATGATGGACAAGGGAGCAAAGGGGCCTGAGCACTATTTGAGGTTCCAGGATGTGGGCGGGCGCAAGCCCGCCCACTTCTAAAGCCCCTCCCCCAGCCAAGCGGGAGGGACGCTGAACCTGGGTTCAACTAATTCCGGGGGACAACAAATGAGAAAACAGGGATGGGGGTGGGGGTCAAAGGTTCAAAATGAGGGAACCGGACGGGGACACCGAGCAGAGAACCCCGCACAGCGCCCACTGCTCCTCAAAGCCGTCGAGGGAGCCAGTGGACGCCGCCCAGTGGAACTCTGCCCGGAGGCATGAGATCAGGGATGATCAGAAGTAGGCCCCACAGTCGCAGAACTCCCCCTCGTCCCGCATCCTCATCCTCATCCTCATCCTCATCCTCATCCTGGTGGTATGGATGGTGAGCTTAGCCAGGGCCAGGAGGAGGTCGCGTGACTTTGTGGGGCCACGGACAGGGAGTGCGAATATAAAGAGGTGCGGGGAGAAGTGCAGCCGGAACCTTAGCAGGAGGTTCCGGAGGAGCTGGAGAAGGGGCTGCAACCTGGCGCACTTGAGGTAGGCATGCGCCAGGGTCTCCCTCACGCCGCAAAAGGGACAGTCTGGGGGCGTGGGCGTGAACCGCGCCAGGTACACGCCCGTGCTCACGGCTCCGTGAAGGAGCCGCCAACTAATATCCCCGGCGGGCCGTGGGATCAAGGTGGAATAGAGGCTGGCCCACCGGGGCCGCTCACACTCTCTCGGTGGGAAATAGTCCCGCCACTTGGTGTCGGGGCGGGACGCGAGGGTGAGGAAATGAAGAGTGTGGAGCATGAGCGCGTAGAGATGGTCCCTGGACGCGGTGCGGAACGAGACCGGCTGCAGGGCGTGCAGCCGGCTAGGGGTGTAAGAGTGGGGAGGCCGGGAGGGCTCGCGAAGCAGCGGCCCGAGTACCAATTCCGGAGGGCCCGGGGTGAGGGGTGGGCGGGAAGAACCCTCTCGCAGGGCCCGCCGCAGGAAGGCGAGAGAGACGGGAGACAGGGCGTCCCCCACCTCCCGGAGTACGCGCAAGGGGGTCACGACGGCGGAGAGCCCCATGCGATGAGCGAGCACACGGGGATCCACCCAGTCCCCCCTGTCGTAGTCCAGGAGGTCTCCGACCCTAGTGACTTCCGCCTGGACCAACCTCCGGCGCACCGCGGGAGACTCCGCCACCTGCACACGGAGGCCAGGATTGTGTAGCAAAGGCTCCGCGAGGAGATCCCCTCCCGTGGTGGCCACAAGGGACCTGGTCGCCCCAAAGAGCTTCCAGGTCCGGAGGAGGTCCTGGTAGAAGACCGGCAGCTCTGAGAGGTCTTGCGGAAGACCCCTCGGGTGGAGAAAAAAGAGCTGCCGGTCGTATCGGAGCCCCCGGAGGCGGCGGAGGAAGCCGTGCGCCAACGTGCTCCATGCCGGACTACCTGCACCACAGAGGAGTCTCTGCAGGGCCTGGAGGCGGAAGACATGGACCTGGCTGCGCAAGCAGATCAGCCCTGCCCTCCGTCCTCCAGGGGGAGACTCAGGACCCCTGCAGAGACCCAGTGCAGTCCCGGCCAGAAGAACTCCAGGGCCATCCTCTGGAGTCTGGCCAGGGTCCTCGGGGCCAGGCTCAGGGTGTTGAGCCGGTGCCAGAGCATGGACAGCACCAGCTGGTTCAGCACCAGCGCTCTCCCTCGAAGGGAGAGGCACCGGAGCAGTCCTGACCATCTCCGCACCCGCTCACGCACCCTGCCTTCCAAATCCTGCGAGTTTTCCGGCGGGGAAGGATGCGTGGCGGAAAGATAAACGCCCAGAGAGAGCAGCGGACCCGCGCTCCACCGGATGGCTTGAAGCGCAGGTGGGAGGGAGCCGACCTGCCACCGGTCCCCGACCACCAGGCCAGAGCTCTTGACCCAGTTGACCCGGGCGGAGGAGGCCGCCGAGTACACGGCCTGGCAGGCCTCCACCCGCACCAGGTCGCCCGGGTCCTGGACCACGAGGAGCACGTCGTCGGCGTACGCCGCTAGAACCAGCCGCAGCTCCGGCTCCCGCAGCACCAACCCCGTCAGCCTCCGGCGGAGGAGACAGAGGGAAGGGCTCGATCGCCAGAGCGTACAGCTGGCCCGAAAGGGGGCACCCTTGCCGTACTCCCCGCCCGAAGCTGACTGGCTCGGTCAGGGTCCAGTTGAGCCTGACCAGACACTCCGCGTCGGCGTACAGCACCCGGAGAAAACCCACAAACTGGGGGCCGAAGCCGAACGCCCGCAGGGTGCCCAGGAGATACCCGTGGTCCATCCTGTCGAACGCCTTCTCCTGGTCCAGGGACAGGAGGGCGAATGACAGACCATCCCTACGCCCTAACTCCAAGAGGTCCCGGACCAAATATAAGTTGTCAAAGATGGTACGGCCCAGGACCGTGTAGGTCTGGTCGGGATGGACCACGTCCGCCAGCACGGACTTCAGCCGCCGCGAAAGGGCTTTCACTATGACCTTGTAGTCCGTGCTGAGGAGCGAGATGGGACGCCAATTCCGAAGATCGCGGAGGTCCCCCTTCTTCGGCAATAAGGCGAGCACGGCTCGCCTGCACGAGAGAGGGAGGACCCCACTTTGCAAGGACTCGGCCCAGACGATGACGAGGTCTGGGCAGAGGATGTCCCAGAACGCGCGGTAGAACTCCACGGTCAGCCCGTCCAGGCCCGGTGACTTGTTGGTGGGCATGAGACGGAGGGCGGCTAAGAGCTCGGCCAGAGAGAGAGGCGACTCCAGCCGGTCTCGGTCGCCAGCGCTGACCGTCGGGAGCTGGGTCCACAGCACCCTGCGGGCTTCGGCGTTGGTCGGATCCGGGGAGAAAAGGCCGGCGTAGAAGGCCCTAGCCCGTCCACGCATCTCCTCCGGATCCGTGAGGGGGGTGCCATCCTCCGCCAGGAGGCAGGTGACGTGCTTTTTGGCCCCCCTCCTTTTCTCCAGGGCGTAGAAGAAGCGGGAGCCGCGATCTATCTCCCAGAGGAGGCGGATGCGGGATCGAACGAACGCGCCCCGGGCCCGGCGGTCCTCCAGGGCCCGGAGCTCCTCCCGGTACACCGCGCGGAGGGGCGGATCCTCGGGGCCGGAGGCCAGGCGCCTCTCTAGCTCCAAAACCTCCCGCTCCAGCTGCTCCATCACCGCATCCCTCCGCCGGCTGGCACCCCGGGTGTAGTCGCGGCAGAAGAGCCGGGCGCGCACCTTCCCCACGTCCCACCACCGTCTCGCCGAGGGGAAGGAACGCCGTTGCTCCCACCAGGCCAGCCAGAAGTCCCGGAAGGCCGCCACGAAGCCCGCGTCCTCCAGCAGACTGTTGTTAAAAAGCCAATAGGCCGGCCCCGGCCTCTCCGAACTCAGAGAGGCCGTCACGGTCACCAAATGGTGATCCGAGAACGGGGCCGGCCGGATGCCGGAGGCGCGGGCTCCCACCAGATGGAACCGGGAAAAATAGAGGCGGTCTATCCGGGAGAAACTGGTCCGGTCTTCCCCCACCCGGACATAAGTGCAGGTGGCGCGATCGTCCGGGTGATGGGCGCGCCAGACGTCCACCAGGGAGTGATGGTCCACGATCTCCCTGAGGACGCCCGCGGCCGTCTGGGAACTCTCGACTCCAGGGCGGTCCTGCTCCTCGAGGGTGGTGTTGAAATCCCCACCCAGGACCAGGCACTCGTGAGGATTCAAGGTGTCAAGGAAGGCCGCCGCCCGCTGAAAGAACCGCACTCGTTCCGGGCCCGCGTTCGGGGCATAGACGTTGACAAGATTGAGGATGACGCCCTCCACGCGGGCCCGGACGTGCAGCAGGCGACCCGGCATGACCTCGGCGGTCCCCAGCACCTCAGGCCGTAGCCCGGAGGAGAACAGGGTAGCCACCCCGGCCGAATGGGCGCTGAGGTGGCTAAAGTAAGCCCCGTCCCCCCACTCCAGCCGCCAGCTAGCCTCGACGGCTGGAGCCGTGTGGGTCTCCTGCAGGAAGACCACCGAATACTCCCCCTCCCGAAGGAAGGAGAGCACCTGGCTCCTACGGAGACCCACCCTACAGCCTCGGGTGTTTAAGGTGGCGAAGGTGGTGAAGTTCATTGCGAGGGCTGGGGTGAATCCTCACGGGCAGAGGAATGGACGGCTCCCAGCGGGCCCCGCAACAACCCGTGCTCTGCCCCATAGGCGAGCAGGGAGTTGCGGAAATGACGGGCCTGCCAGAAGGCCGCCATGTTCTGCCTCCCGGCCCCTCCCCCCTCCCCCCTCCCCCAAGAGGGCCTTCACGGCCCGAAGAACCAGATAGAAGTCCCCCCAGCGCCGGAGGGTGAGCTGCACCTTATCCCGCGACCCACGAGTGTCACGCAGGAAGCGGCGCAGCTCATCCCTCATCGCCGAGGGGGACAGGGCAGCCGGGTGGCTGCCGCCCTCCGGTGGGGCCCCTGAAGCAGCTTCGCGGCCCGCAGGGACGGGTGGGACAAATGTGGGCGGCGGAGGGAGCAATGCAGCCCCCAAAACCACAGGGAAGGGGGACACAAGAACCACCCCTGGAGGAACGTCCGAGGGACAGGTGGACAAGACGACCTCGGGGGTGGCAATGGCAGTGGAAACAGGGGAAATGGGGGCGGGCAATGTCAGGGGAATGAGGGGGAGGACCGAGGCCGCGTTGGGCACAGGGGCCGGGGCAGGAACGGAGGGGGGCGTTGGGCCGGGCGAGGGGACAGGGAAGAGACCGGGATTGGGGTCGATGGTTGGGGCCTGTTCGGGGTGGGGGACAGGGTCAGGAGCAGGGGGCAATGCCGGGGCCGGGGCGTGGGAAGAGGTAGGAACAGTTACAGTGTCGGGGTCCCCGGCAGTCAGGCTGCCGGGGTGCAGCTCCTCTTGACCGAGATGCGGGATGGGACGAGCAGGAGCGGGACGGGGGCCTTCCTCAACACCGGGCGTGGGCGACATGACACATACGTCGGCCGCAGCCACGGCATCGGGCACGGTGGGGGCTGTGGCAGGGTCCCCCTCCGAACGGGAGGCCGACCGCTCGGTCTCCTCGACGGGGGACGCGCCCACAGACTCCAAGCCTGGCTGCAAGGCCTCGGCCGTCGCCCCGAAGGGCTCGGCGGCCGCGGATGGCACGCGGCCGGCGACCGGGCACGTGGGCAGGGTTAGGGGCGCCTCGAGGACCAGAGCGGGGGCCTCGACTGGGGGCGAAGGACAGGGAGGAGGAGGGGGCGGCGGGAGCGAAACGCCCTCCGGATCGAGGCCCGCTGGCGAGGGGTCATCCTCCCCCTGGGTGAACGGGGTCAGACCCAGGGCCTCTATCTCATCGTAGATGGAGGGGAGTGAGGGCTGTACAGCCCCAGCAGCCTCCCCGCCAGACACCGGGAGAGGAAGTGCCCCGGCGTCAGTGGTAACAACGGCGGGGGGCGCAGGTGGTACAGGGGCCGAGGAGGCTCCTGCGGCAACTCCTGCACAGGGGCGATCGGCAGGAGGGACAGGGGCATCTCTATCCGCTACCGTGGCCGCAGCGGCCGGCTCATCCTGCTGGGCTACGTCCGGAGGAACGAGGGAGGATGACACATTGACGGCCCCCCGTGGCAGCTTTCGGGGGGCCTCCTCTCCCTCCTCATCGGAGGGGAGGGAGCGGGCCCGCGACTTGCGGGCGCCGCGTTTCCCCCGGACGAGCACCCAGCCCTCCGAAATGGAAGCGGAGGTGGAGGGCCGGTCGTGAAAGGCAGGGCCGGGGGGGGGTGGGGTCCGGGTTCTGGGGCGGGCCAGCAAGGGAAGGGAAAACCTCCCCCTGGGGCGGTCCTCTCCCTCGGCTACCACGGACCCCGCGTCCCTCACCTCCGCGGGAGGTGGGGCGGCAGCAGTGGCGGTGGCGACCGGGCCACCAGGGTCGCCGGCGATGACAGGACCGGCGCCCTCCCGGATCCCGGGGGTCCCGGGATCCTCTGCAAGCGGGCCAGGGGGCAGTCCCTCCGGACGTGCCCCGTCGCCCGGCAGAGGAAGCACCGGGCCTCCCCTGTGGAGTAGTGGACCCGGTAATAGATCCCCTGGTGGGGCACCAAAAAGGAGCCCTCCAGGGACACCTCGCCACGGGCCGCCGGCGGCACTTGAAGCTGCACCTGCCGGCGGAAAGACAGAACGTGGCGGAGGGCGGGGTCCTTATAGCCTGAGGAGAGAGGGGTGATGACGGAAATAGGCTTCCCCAGGGCGGAGAGGGCAGGCAACAGGGCGGCATTAACGAGGCAGGGCGGGACGGAGGTCAGGACCACCTGGACGCCCAGGTCCTCCAGGGGTTCCAAAGGGACGAACCCGCCCTCCACCGTCATGCCCTTCTCCACCGCCTCCTGGGCGGCGGCCTCCGACGCCAGGAAGAACACCATCTTCCCGTACATCTTGGAGGCCGCCACGATGGCCGTGGGCCCCACCACCCGCGCGTAGGTCTCACCATGATGAGAGGCTGGCACCAGGTGGCAACGGATACTGTGCCTCCTGGTGAGCGAGGGGAAGGGGCCCCGGCCCCCCGAGATGGTAGCGGAGGCGGCGGTTGGGGCAGGCTGCGCGGCAGCGCCTGGCGGCGGGGCGGCGGCTACCTGGGTGTATGCCCTGCGGGCAGAGAGGCCCGCAGAGCTGGTGGAAGGGACAGCTGGGGAAGGAGGGGCCGTAGCAGATGTCGAAGCCGCAGCAGGAGGGGCAGTCCTACCCACAGAAGATGATGACTTGCGGGCGGGGCCTTTACCCTTATTTTTCCCCGGCCCTTTTTGCCGACGGAAGGGGCAGCCACGGCAGCGGTGGAAGTCGGACCGGGACTGGTCGAGAGGGTGGCCGCCGGGGTGGGCAGGGGTGGTGGTGGCGAAATAGGAGCCACTTGGTTAACGGGGAATGGGGGAGGTATTGGGACGGCAGCAAGGGCGGGACCGGAAGCAGGGCCCACCTCCATGACGATGGAGAAGCAGGAGGGGGCCCAGTGGGGATGGGGGCAGCGGGGGACCGCTCCTCCCCGCTAAACTGAACGCAGGGGAGGAGGGCAGTACCAGGAAGGGCAGGGGAGTGGTGGGAATGGCTACGCTCTCTGCCCCACCAAGCGATTGACAGGAGCAGAGGGCACCCCGAGATGTCAACGTAGGGAGGGTAGAACAGGGGGCGGGGGAGCCACTCCTCCCCCCGGTTCGTAAACAGGGGGGGAGGGTCCAGGGGGGAAACGGCGGCAGGAGATAGGAGGGACTAACTACTCCTCCCTGCTAGACTGGAGGCAGGAGAGGAGGGTCTGGGAAGCAAGGGCCGGACACCGGGGAAGGAAGGGAAGAACCGCTCCTCCCCACTGGGCTGTAGGTGGAAGAGGAGGGCCTGTGGAGGGGGCCGGACAAGGGGGGGAACCACTCCTCCCCGCTGGGCTGTAGGCGGGAGAGGAGGGCACCCCAAGGGCAAAGTAGGAGAAGGGGGGGCAACCACCCCTCCCCGCTAGGCTGGAAGCAGGGGAGGAGGGTGCTAGCAGGGGCAGAAAGAGAGTCAGGTATGTGGGGGGAAGTTCCGGCTCCTCCGGCTGCACTGGGGTGGGGAGGGACTATAATATCATCAAGAGGGGGTGACAAGTGACTAGAGGGGGCAACAAAAAGGGGGGATTACAGGCGCTGATGGGGAAGCATGGGCGCACGACTGAGGGGGCGGTAACCGGGGGGGGGGGGCCCAAAAAAGGCAGGGGCGTAAGGGACCTAGGTGAAAAACACAAAATGGAGGCTGGAGGCGGAAGGGCGGGGCAGGCAACCAGGTGCAACACAAAGTTTGGGGCGGGGCTAAGACCTAACACTGAAGGGCCGGGGCAGGAAGGACAAAGTAACAGAAAAGGAGCCTTCTGGAAACTGGGTGGTCGGCGGGGCAGGCTACAGGGGCTGGGAGAGCACGCGGAAGGGGCTGCAAAGGGGAAGGGGACCCCCACAGCCAAACACAGCTGGGGGGAGCGGGAAAAGTCCAGGGCGGGGTGCGTGCGCCCACAAGCGCCTGTGAAGCTCTGTCCTTGCTCGCTGCAGAGCACAGTCCCAGGTGTCAAAAGGGAGAAAGCCGACGCCCGGGTCGAGGGGCGAAGGGCAGGTCCGGATGGTGGGTGCGTTGGTGGAGGGGGCAGCGGTAGCGGTGGGGGTGGTGGTCGGGGGGGAGCAGATGGGCAAGGGGGAGGGCTCCGCGCCTCTCCCCCACGCTCCCCACAACAACAACAAACAGCAGGAGAGCCACCACCCCTGGAGCGCAGATACCACAGTCACTCAGTCCGGTTTTACAAACCCCCTCCACAGAGTCCTGGCCGGACAACCTCCTCTTCACCTTCCTCCTCGACGGCAGCGAAGGCTTCGGGGCGGCAGCAGACGGCTGACCAGGTGAGGGGCCTCTCGATGGTGTGGCGATGGCAACGGGGTCTGGGCCTCTCCCCCACAGAGGCCGCGGGGGGGGGGGGGGGTGGGCTGGCCGCGCCCCCCCCCCCCCCACTCAGAAGCAGTCCCTCTGGGGAGGACCTCGACCTGGCCAGCAGCAGAGCAGGGCGGTCTGGGGGAGCTCCAAGCAGCAGCAGCAGCAGGAAAACAGTGAGGGTGTGTGAGGGGGGGTGGGCTCCAGGCAGGAGCAGCAGGAATGGGTGTTGAAGGCGGCGGGGGGGGGGGGAAAAAAAGGGAGTTTCCCCAGGGAGCGGGGGGGCCCAGGGCAGCAGCAGCAGTAGCAGCCCGCGGGGGGAGAGGCCCTCCAGCCGGGACGAGCGGAGCCCAGGCCGGAGGAGACCCACTCCTCCTTCTCCTTCTCCCTCGCCGCTACAGCAGGGGACCCTGGGGTCAAAAGTGGAGCCCAGGCTGGAGAAAACCCCAATAGCAGCCTGGGGAAGAGGCACTTTAGCTGGAGAGAACTGATCTTTCCCTGTAGTGAGGCTGTGTGTGGTGACACCAAAGTGGGTGGAGCTAGTGAGTCCTGTGCCTGCCCCCCAGAGATCACTGCACAGGACAGGAAGTATAAAAGCCTGGAGCCAGAGCTCACTTGTGAGGCAGCCACTAGAGAGACTGGATGTTGCTGGTGGAGCTTTTGACCGGGGAGCCTGTGGACTGGCCAAGCCTACTCTGAGCCCATTATCCAGAGGAGGACTGGCCAAGCCTGCCCAGAGGAGCTGCCAAGCCTACACCACACCAGCTACCCTGAGGACGGGCCGAGCTTATCTCCTGCCAAGTACCCAGAGAAGCTGCCGAATCTGCCCCTCTCCAGTGATCCTGAGGAGCCCATGATCCTGAAGCCGTGTGAAGGCATGGGCCCAACCCAGGTACTGTTGGAGCGGGAGTCTGGAAGCAGCCCAGGGGCAAACTCAGAGCCAATGGCAGTGTGTTGTGGTGAGGATCCCCACTGATTGCAGCGGGCCTTCTGTCGCTGCTAGGGTCCCAGGCTGGGATGTAGTGGAGTGGGAGGGCCTGCATCTCCCCCACCACCATCCTCCCTCGTGGGTGGCAGTCTCCTCCCCTTCCCCACCCATCAGACACCCAGGAGTCTGATATTGCTACCAGATTGCTGTTGCTCAGTCCCTGCCTGAGCCCTGACTACTTGGGTGCCACCCTGCCCTGCCCCAGGCTTATTGAACTGCTGGCTCAGTCCTGTCTGAGCGCCTGAGCTACAGGCTGGGTATTCCCCAACCCAGCTGAGAGTGAGAAGCGAGGTGGCATGGTGCCCCACCACCCCACAGAGGGACAAGCCCCGGCGCCATCCTCTACAAGGTCCCTGGACTCAGTAGGCTGGATCAAGTAGCACTTCCAAGTGGTCACCCCCATATGCCATGGACACTGCCCTGGAATAGAGTATGCCTGAGCAGGCTGAGCACGCCTGAGCAGCACTTTCAATCTGCCACCCTTGAATGCCCCAGGTTCAGCATGTCCCTATCCCCACTTTCCCATTACAATTGTGCTGGTAGTAACCCACTTGGTGAGCAAACCCCATGGGATTTTTGGGCACTGAAGGAACCTCTAGTTGAGGTACAAGGAGTGTTGCTGCAGAGCAAATGAGGAAGCCAAGAAAACAACCAATGGCAGGGGAAAGAGAAGCAACCAGCTTAACCATGAAAGTTATTTATTGCCAGGTAATAACCATAGAGGAGTTGAACAAAACGGTTAGTTATACTATTAAATCAACTTAAATTTGATTATAGAAGTCAGGTTTAGAAAACTATAACTGATCACACAAGTGGGTCAGAAGGCTATACTTCGAAAGAGATGGATTCTCATCACTCTGTGAAGCTTGAGTTGATCTGGGGTCCCAGGTAGTGGTGGTAGATGAGGATCTGGAGTGCTGTAGACAGGTAGAGCCCCCAACACAATCGGTCAGAAGAAGAAGTTGTCCCAGTGGAACTGATCCAGATTTTGGATCCAGGCATCAGAGCACTTGAACATGGGTAGGGGTTTCTGTAGGGAAACAATGGTTTAAGGGAGAACGCTAGATTTGTTTGTGGGTAAACTCATGGCTCAAGTATACCAAAGTTGTTTTGTTCAGGCTAGACAATAGCAATTGATCATTCCTGGCTTTAGGTGGTGGTCCTTCGAGGGAGCTCACAATGCAATTAGGCAGCTTTGGTATTTTGGATCTCAATAAAGGTTTTTGTTTTTTTTTTACTGGACTTGGTCTGAAAACTCCTGAGCTGAGTGTACAGGTGTCGGTTCATTAACATCTGGAGCAAAGATCCCCCATCATGTAGTGCTTCCTTGCTTTTCTGGTCCCAGAGTTCCATGCAGTTCTTGCCTTGGAATCTCTGTTCTCCATTCTATATGCTAATGGAGATGCCTCCCTGTCCCATCTCCGATGCAACTAAGGCTAGGGGAGTTTTCTTAATCCTGTCACCCTTTTCCTGAAGGGTTTAGGTGTGTCTTCCACTGCCTTTTCTTTCCTTTTCGTAAGTCTTTCTTCTGATCAGCTTTGGTTCAAGCAGAGGTAGTAGGGGTGAGGGCGCGGAAGTCCTTCATCAGATGGACGGGCTGGGTACTGCGCCCTGGTTCCCTAAGAACACAGAGCTGATAGGTAACAGAGTGGAAGAGTAACTTGAGTTCTCTCCAGCCAGATGATGGAGGCCCCATTTCAGTATAGGTTAGTCCTTCTACCACTGGGTCACTGCTTTCTACTTCTCATCTGGAAGGGTCCTGTCCTCCATTGTGGCACTCACCTTTATAAAGGCTCTCACTCAGCAGCAATAGCACCTGGTTCTGTTTCTGTGAATTAGAAGCAGGAGCTGGTGGTGGCTGCTGCTCCTCCCCTTCTAAGTGGTGTGGTTGAGAGGGATGGAATTTGAGTATAACCCTTCTGTCAGGTGACGTTGGCAGCAACAAGGTCTGGGTTCAATATCTAGGAATTCCTCTAACATAACAAAACAATCATCTCCAGCCTCCACCTGGAGTTCTGGGAAAACTAACCACCACCACTGTATACTTCTGAGTCAATATCTCCCCCCCCCCCCCATTCGATTTCCTGTCCAGTCTGAAATCAAAAGGTTTTGTTTTTTGCAAACTATGGAAAAAGGAAAACTCTGACCCAACTCTGCTTAAGTCTCCTTAGACTGTTTCTCTTACTCTGAGATTCTAAAGCATTCCCCTATATCTCAGTTGTACAGTTTGCTACAGCTAGGGTAGCTATTAATGATTTTTGTATGGTAATGGGGAATCTGTGGCATTATCCTATTATCTACTCAGCATAGATAGCAATGAAAGTGTATTTGGTTTTATAATTTTCCATCACATGTTGTCAGTGAAGTAGTGAAGGTGATGATATTTTTATAGTACCCCAGACTGTGCCATGTTATTTACAGAAGAATCAGGAAGACATGATCTAATTGGTTGTAGACATGATGCACATAACAATAGAGATGGATGAGGTGAGGGAGAATGTGGGCTAGAACAAATCGCACAGCTGTGCACTTGTAATAGGGTAGCAAATTCTGACAGATGGTAGCAATGGGATTTGCTAATTGGACAGCATATTCTGACAGATGGGAGCCTCTGTCACAATTTGCCACCTCACCTTTTGCATCCTCTAGTCCAGTTTAGCAAATTCTGACAGGGCATCAACTATTTATTGCAGTTAGCTGCCCCTTGAACAGAGGGTGCCAAAGGTGAGAGGTCGCAAGTCATGATGGATGTTGATGTCCTGTCACAATTTTCTACCATTTTGAAATTGCCATTATAAATGTGGACACACAGATTTTTCAAAATTTAAAAACTTTTATTACAATCATAAAGAAGAGCAGCTGACTTTTCATTCCAACATTTTTTTTCAAAAACAAGGATCTGTACATAGTTATGGACACCTTTCTCCTGTACTGAAATCAACAGTATAAAATCAAACCTCTTACTCATTCATATTCCAGCTGTGTTATTCCAAGAAAACCAATATTACTCTTAACAAAACAGTTATACACCATAAGTTTTTGGTAAATGTGGTCTGAACTAGGCACACTTGTTGCACCTGTATTCTTTCTTCTCATCACTAACGATTTCTGCATTAGTTCCTTCTGGAAGGCAGAGCATATGTGCTCATTTCTTATAAGAGCCAAGCTGGACCTTTGATAAGTAATAGATGAGAAAATGAAATCACAAAACTAATAATGCTAAGCATAATTTCTATTAATTCATAACATTTATAAGATTTTCATTCAACAGTCATATCTTGAGTAATTTGTATATCAGCAGCAATAAAAATGTGTACTACTGTAGAATTATGACAAGAATCCTAATTCTTAGGCAGGTTATTACATCGGGTCTATATGCAAATAGCTAGATATCGGGACATGACTTGTGTTCTTGTACTACAAACAGTCATATTCTGCTTATTTATCTGCTGCAACATATAGTGTATGTTTCTCTTATAACTTTGTTTCTTATCATGTGGTCTTAATTTCCCTTTTTTCCAAGTGACAAAGTAGCAGTATATGCAGTACTCTTCCATGCTCACTGAAAAAGCAATATCATGTACTCGAATGATTACACAGTGTTCATAAATAGACATCTTCTCCTCCCATGGGGGTAATACCTGCCCATTAAATCTTCCTGTGATAATCCAATCCAGTATTAGGATGTTTGGATTCCAAGAGTAGATATTTCTACACAGGGCCGGCTCTAACTTTTTTGCCACCCCAAGTGAAAGTGGGGGGGCTGGAGGACCGGGGGCGGAGGTGGCGTGGCCGCAGAGGAGTGAAGAGGGGAGTGGCATGGCAGAACGCTGCCCCAGGCACTTGCTTGCTGTGCTGGTGCCTGACGTGGGCCCTGTTTCTACAAATGACAAACTACTGTCACTCCTGCATTTTCTCTGTGCTAATTTCTATTGAATAAAGTAGCTTATGAGAAATAGTAAACTATTTATAACTTAATTTTTCAGGATTACATTTTCTTAACCAAATGACCTCCTTATGTTGAACTGGATATTAATTTTCTTCTGTTTTGTATTTCAGCCCACTAACAGACTATTCAAATGCATATTTGATCAGTTCAATTCAACTAAATATTTATCCAATGATGAGCTTATTATTAAGTTGATTAGCAAGCTAAATTCTGCTAGCATTGCCACGTCACTGACAGCCTCTTGGAAAACATACTAAATTGGCTGTTATAAAAGAGCATTGTATCATATTGGCAATTTAAAAATGAAAAGGAAGAACTTCTCCAGAATAAATATATAGCAAAACACATTTTCTGTGGTATATCCGTGATTATACAGAGATTCTACACAGTGGTAAAACACAAACTGTCTCATGATATATTCTACTGTAGCAGAGTTTATATGCTCAGGGTAAAATTGCAACCATAAAGAACCCTGCCTGCACTGAGGGTGTGGAGAGGGTGCATGCAGGCTGGAAGTTCCTAGAAAACTTGTGCCTGAAGAGAAGTACTAGTTTTGTTCCAGGTTCATGCATAGATAGGATTTGTTGGTCCTACCCCAATGCATTTGCACAGGGCTAGCAAACTAGTTCAGGGACAGAAAGTCCCAAGGGACTGAATTCCAGCTGGAGATGAATGACATGTGCTCCAGAAATGCTCCGTCCCTGCCCCTAAATCAGGATTGTGGGGAACATTGTATTGAGAGCTAGTTATTCCAGCTCTACAGGTGCTGGGAGCTGCAGATGGTTTCCGCTTCTTATGCTGTTTTTATGTGCAGTACAGAATGGAGCAGGGCAATGTATCTGGAGTCATGTTCTGTTTTGTGACCTCCTCACTTGATGGTTCACCTACCCCAGGAATAGACATTATGACAATGGGCTCTAAACAGAGAGTGGGATTCTGGCATCAGAAGCCTGTAATCCAGCTCCCTTGTGTCTTCTGAAAATGTGTCATTTAGCCTTGATTTAGGTCTGGGTTTCTCAGAACCTGAAAAGCATTTCATTGTTCAATCCCTTAAACTGTATTTCAATACTGAGATAAATCTGATAGGATGTTGAACATTTACGAACCTAATCATTTAGGGTTTCTGAATATTGTATAGCATAGCCAGTAGATGTGCCATATCCTCGCATGAAGAGGTGGAGATTACATTAAATAGTAATAGACCAAAGTGTTCATGGAATATGTGGCTTGTAATTTCTGTACCACAGAGTGTGGTTTTAGTATAACACCTGTATTTGATCTGTAGTGTTTGCTGATAAAAAAGTAATGCCCGTAAAATTTGCTTATACCCAGTTTTCAGTCTGCCATTGTGAGTTTGTGAAGGAATAGTAAATCCAGGCTGTATAAATGAGTGCTAGTTAATATCATTATAGGTAGGTGGTTAGAGTTGTGTACACTACTCAGCAAGGCTGCAAGTGCCATATCCACCTTTTTTTAGCCGAGATCAGTCAATATTATGCATGCTGCTTAGTAATTCTGCAGTGACACAGGGACAGATTATTTTGTCACATCAGGGTGATTGCTCCTAAATTCTATAAATATCCCTCTGTTCAAGCTAAGCATTTAATTAAATCCACAGTTACTCTTCAATACTCTTATCACCACTCTGACCTATAAACCACCTTTCATTTATTTAATGATATCAATACATTATTTACCGTAATCATTTTAGTTTGTTTTAACTAATGTGATCTGAAACAAATTTAAAATTTTGTATTAAAGCTAATGTTTAAAATGAAAATGTAGACAAATTAAAAAGTCAGGTACTGGACATCTGGAGTCGGGCTTGGGTTATGGGGGATTGCAAGTAACAGATACAAGGTTCATGAGATGCATACATATCACATAACCAGCACAGATCCAGATTGGGGTGTATGAGTTTTTTAAAGCATCAGTGTATAGGTGTATTCGGGTCGCCGCTCATGGAAGTAAGAGTCCAAGTCAGTGGTGGTGTGGGCAATGAATACATGGGTGGGGTGCCTCTCTCTGCTTGTCAAGGAAAGGAGGGAGTGGGTTGTTTCCCTGGTCTGCGGTCTCCATTACTCAACCTGGTACTGGCGATGTCCCGTGATGTGTTCTGTGTAGATGTCTCTGGATCACCTGATGGTGTCAGTGGAAGGCCAGTGACCAGTTTTCAAATGGCACTGTGACGTCTACTATGAGGATCATCATCTTTTCTGCATCGGTCACGACGATGTCGGGTCGCAGTCAGCTGTCTGTCCCAGGGATGGCGGAGTCGGCGATGATCCACCCCAGAGATGGTGGGATGGCTTTCACCAGCTGGCTCTGGATAGCATTGTGGCGGTGCTGCCAGGTTCCAGAGTGCCGCTTGCATCCGCACAGGACGTGGGGCAAGGTCTCATTGACATAGCCGCACTTCCTGCAGCGCTCATCCTGGTTACTGTGGTGGATGGCTCTGTTGAGGGGAACACAGTTGTCAGGCCTGGTGGATGAACTGCCAGTCAGCAAACCTAGTGAAGGTGCCCCTGGAGAGGAAGTGGTTATGGGCATCTCCCTTGCTGGACACCTCACACACCTTGCCCTGGTCTGGCTATTCCATCTATTCTTTCTCAATGGCTTCACTCTGCTTTTGCAGTTACTGATAGTTACTGCTAATACAAACATTTTAAATAGTACTGTACTCTGAACAGCTTTTGTTTAAAAGTAGTTTGGGAGTAAGTCTCCCAGTATGTGCTGCTATTACAATGTACATGCATAAATGTTAGTAGGGCTTGTAACTTCTACATAGGTATGTGGGTTGCCGTAATACATCAGTGTAGCAGCAGAAAAAGCATCCGTCACATTTTGCTACCAGTAACAGCTTCTGCCACACACTTGGCCTTTTCGGCTGCTTATCAGAAATAGCTACCATCAGGTCCAGGAGTAGCCAATTGGGAGGGATGGGTATTTGCCTGACACAATTTGCAGTTAATCTATTTGATCATTGCTGGTGTGACAAAGCTCCAGGTCTGTACTTGTGGGTCCTGCGCTTCCTGGCAGATTTAGGGGCCTCAGAAACTCATCTAGGTCCCAGAGTGACCTCCCTTTCTCAGTATAATTGGCAAGAGTCACCGCCTAGTGAGTTACCTTCATCACAGGCCAGTATGGAAGACGGAAAAGGGGGGGAGCCCAGGCCCGCCCTCTACTCCGGACTCCAGCCCAGGGACCCTAATAGTATCAGCTAAGATGGCTGACCTTTTAGGCACAAAACACAATACAATTCCCTGGGCTACTTCCCCACAGCAGTCCCCGCTTCTTCAAACTCCACTTCACCCTTACCTCAGGGCCTCCTTCTTTCTGTATGATATGTTGTCCACCACTCAGTCTCACCAACAGCATAACTTCCTTCCACAGCTCCTGACACCCACAGCCCACCTGACTAACTGGGAGGTTTTTATCTGGTTTCAGCCAGTCCCTGATTGGCTACAGGTGTCCCAATTAGGCTAGCTGTTTCTACTCCTTTCTAGAAGGTTCTTAATTGGCCCCAGGTGTCTTGATTGGCCTGGAGTAGCCTTTGTTTGGCTATCCAGGGAACAGGGACCTGCACATCCTCAGACTAATATACCTGCCTTCCAGCACTCTCCTATATCCTTCTGGTCTGACTCCGTCACACTGGGTAAGAATGAGAGACACTTTTGAATTCAATGTACTGTGCTGAGTCACCTTTGCATTTTTATGTGTCTTATTTTGTTGGCACCTTTGCATTTGTATTTGTCTAAAACTTGGGGCACAGTGGATGACAAAGTGGGTCCCCATCCATCATACTTGTGTTCACAACCAGCAGAATTTACTACTTCCTTGCTAATTTGCAATTGATTTATTAGATTATTGAGGTGTGCGATCTCATTTTGTGTGTGAGCACGTGTAAGAAGAGGTGAGGCTTGGGGGTACAGAGGACAGACATGACCCTGTCAAAGGGCTACTTCTAAGGGTAGCAAAGTGGGGTACCAGTCAACCAGAATTCACTACCCATGCATCTGTTGCCAGTCCAGAGGTCCCTTTCACATCCTTTGGTCCTGGGGTAATGAATTCGGAGGGATGGGGGTGCTTGTATAATTTGCAATATACACATGGACACACAGCGAGAAGTATTTTTCAAATTTTAAAAACTTCAATATAAAATGGTATAGAAATAAAAACAGTCTTTCCTTTTTATTCCAAGATGTTTTGAACAACAAGCAGTTACACATAATGTCATTTTTTGGAAAGAACTGAACTTTGCACACTTTTTGCACTTGTATTTTCTTCTCGTCAGTCATGTTTTCTTGATTGGTTCCTTCTGGACTGCAGCGAATGTGTGCCCACCTCTTGCAAGACTCATACTGGACCTTTGATAAGTAACAATTGAGAAAATGAAATCTCAGAAGTTATGTTACACAATTTCCATTCACTCCTGCTATTTCTTCCACATATAAGCATTACCTAAGATATGCCTATCAACATGATGAAAATGTTTACTGATGTGAAATTTTTACAAGCAGCCTGATCCTTAGGCAGGTTATGGCATGTTTCTGATACAATTCTGTTTCTTACCATTGTACTATCTGCACTTTCCTTTTCACGAGTAACAAGGTTGCAGTATATGCAGTAGTCCTCCACGCTTTCTGAAAAATCAAGATAGCGCAATGAAATTTAGAGTGATTACATTATGACAACACTCTAAATACAAATCTTGATTTATTAATTACTGTCAATATTTTAATCCAGACATTGGTTTGCACATATTTTTCCTTTTATTGAGAATCTTATGTTTTCCAAGTTTTACTTTACTGCAGCTGGATATAAATGAATTTGGATATTTTTAACTAGTCTACCAATAGCAACCATTCACCTCATTCAAAAGCTTTGGTACTTAAAGATATTATTGATGCAGTCACAATTAGAGAACCAAACCTGTGAAAGACCCCACTTTAAGGATATTAAGATAACTGTTACATGACACAATTCCACTCTTCCTGTTATCTTCACATATGCCTAATGAGTTCATAGTACAGGGGAGAAAGTTATTACCTGATTCCTTCATTAGAACAATTGCTATTTGCCTTCTAAATGCAGTATTAGTGTCTTGTGGTGTTTCTATTTGCAGCAGAAAGACATTAGTATGGTAGGTTTCTACAAACTAACAGTTCTATTTAGGAAAAAATAATCATAATTACCAGAGGTGTAAGTGGGTCGGTCCAACATACCAGTAAGAACCGGCCAGTCATTCCAGCCCATACATGGCTGACCTTACAGTGCTTCTTAGCAGTGCTTTATGCTTTAACATCACTGTCCCCTTTATCTCCCTCTTCCCCCACACATTAGGCTCCCTGCCACAGGGTCCACACCACTGCTGGATGCTACCAGCAGGGCTGCTGACAATTGAGGGGGGGGGCAAAGGGGCAGCTGCTCTGGGGGCTGGTGATTTAAAAGGGCTTGGGGCTCCTGGTCTGCTGCAGCAGCAGCTGTCAGGAAGGGTTGGTTAGGAGAATTTGGCCCCCCAGTTCCTCACCTTCTGCCTGAGACTCCACCTCTTCTGGGAGCCCAGAGCCCATTCCATACACCTTGGCAAGAATGCCGGCGCAGTGCACGCTGGTAATCACCAGCAATTATTTTCACCCCTGATAATTACACACAAATAACAAATGACAATGCCAATGTGGTATTCGATACCTTTAAGATGAGTGGTCCACAATTGTGGCCATCACTTTTTCTGGTATGCTGATCAATTTTACTCTTCCAATCAGATAAGGTTTTGCTAGTTAATTGTTTGAAATATCTGAAATTTGTAGAAAGTACAGTGGCAGACAGTATAAATGAGCTTTTCTTTTTACAGGTTCTGTACATGTTAAGAAATCCTTTCTATCTCTATTTAATGATTGCAATGACTTATTTCTCATATACACACACACACACTGTGTAATAGTGAATAATATGAAAGTGTGTGTGTATCACCTGATTTGCTGTCCACCATGTTGCTAATAACACCACCTCACTCATGCAACATGCTACTGTTTCATGTCTGCATTCTATGAAGTAGTTAGACTCAAATCACACAAGTTCACTCAAAGTCCATTAGTAAGCATATTCAGTAGACATATATGATGATTCAATTTTTCTTTGTAGCTAACAGGAAGATATTAGTTTCACTATTGTTACTGTGAAACTATTTTCAGGAAATGTAACAGTTCATGTACATGGTAAAAGTAAGTTTCTAAAAAATCACCTCCAATTTCTCAAGCATCTCATCTCATCATCACACAAGGGGTCAATTATTAACCATTTTTTTCATCAATGCTATCTAAGTGTAAATATATGTATAAATGATATTGGTAATGTGGTGATTTCAACAATTTTGTAATGATTTTTCAAAAAAATTCCATTAACATATTCTCATTTGTAATGTCTCACTAACGCACAAGAGAAAAGCATATTGTAAATTCATTGATCTAATCATTAAACTGTATTCTTCCAAGTTACGTTGACAGACTTTCGGTCTTCACAGTAGCATTTTATTTTTTAAAACTTAGTTCTTAGAATGTCAAGAGTTACATTCATATTCCACTTTCCTTTGCATGCACTGAACTCCCTGAAAACCCCAAACACAGGAAATTATATAACTGCTACCCAACTGTGTTACAAATCTTTTATATAATACCGCATTTACTGCCCATAATCCCAAAGTACAATAGAAAACATCTTACCGCAAGAACCCAATGACCTGGTGTGTGGTAAGGAACCAATAATATATAGAATAATTCCACTCTGTATTCATTGAAAAAAAAATAGAAATGCATTTATAGTTTCTAATGAAACAAACCATGAAATGTAGATGATACTGTATTTCCCAATTTCATTATGTGGATTACTATTAGAGTACTCATTCCACATTAAACATAACATTGTATTTGCTGTTTCACACTATGTAACTGACTGAATGAAAATGTGCTTTCCTCATGCCATATATGAAAGCTTGTTAGCTTTTACCTGTACTTTCATTTGTAGTGTTCTGCCTGAGAGAATGACCGTGGAAAGTACTGATGAGATAGCTTCTACCTGTTGACAGTCAACCAAGTTATTAATGCATTAATCATTCTTGAATATAATGAAGTTCATATAGACAGACATGCAAGGGATCCTTAGTATTACAAATAAGATATGAGAGTCCTTTGATTACAAATTTTTGTTTTTAATGTGCTCTGTCTTAATGTAAAAACTGACTAAGCTATTCTCATACTTATGTTTAATTCATGGACCCACTGAACTGTGTAACAAAACCAATGTGGCCCTCAATGTGTCAAGGATTGTTTGTCAGCTACACACCTCCAAATACATTTCTGTACATGTTTGGCAGCAGTAAATACACTGAAATGTTGCAATTTTGGGTTTATATTGATATTTCACGGGTATTTGGACTTAAATATGTTGTAACATGTATTCATGTGATTATTTATTGATACAACTTATACCTTCATGTACCATCACAATAAGTGACCTACCTTTCCACCTGTTTTCTCGACCACACAGCTCAAATATGCATCAATAACCAACACATGATGAAAGGGAGCAATTGAAATAATATTTGATGAATCAATTCTGTTATCATACATGTTTACTGGTTCTTAAATGTACCTCATCATTTATTCAGCTTCTTGGTTTCAGGCAATGAAATGAAGAGTCATACAATTTGATTTTTTTCACTTTGGCCTACAGACTGTGTGTTTGCCAGTACTTACAAATTTGATTAGGAAAAAAAAGTAAGACATTACATTCATGATAATAGTTTCCTTTTTCTGTTTTACTACTTTGTACATGAAAACCTTTAACATACTTCATAAATGGAACTATGTTAAAAACCTGTTTAGAAAGGTGTGGTAACCAATTGCCTTTCATACCATTGTTTGTCTTCCCCATCCTCCATAAGCATGTCCTCAACATCTTCCATTATTGCTTGAAACATCTTGCCCTATATACTCCTCTTCTTCCATTGCTGTGACCTCTGTTTTTCATTGTGCTGTCATGAGACTTGTGAGATACAGCGTCATCCATTTTTTCCAATCTCTTCTGTGGGTGTTTTTTATTCAGTGTCACTAACAGCAATTTCAATGTTTTCCTCTGATCTGCTTTCAGTAGATAATGTTGGTGGCTCTTTAAATGGTTTTCAGTATGTGATACTGTACGTGGTTCCTAACAGTTTCCCTGAGGTAGTTTGCAACTTAACTGTACCCTCAACAGTCTTAATTTTGTATGGTCCCTGACAGGTAGATTGCAGCAGTCCTCCTTTTCTTGTGCTCTTTCTCACATTCAGTAACAGTCCCCAACATCAAATGTTATTTCCACATATTTAGAAGTCTTTCTTTTAGCATAATATCTTTGTTGTTGTTCTTGTGCTTAAGAAATGTTACAAAGAGCCAGTGCAATGTTAGCATCATGTCTAGATTTCATATTTATACTGTAGTCTTTGCAGAAATCTTTCCCGAATGTATTCATTTCTGGGATCTTTGTAAATAAATGGAGAAGGGGTTGTATGTGTAAAATGAAGACACACAAAATGCCATATGTACATGAAAGCTGCTGGTACTAACATAGTTACTGTGTAACTTTCTGAGACTTCTAGAAACACCATATCATCATAAAACATTAGTCGAAAGGGTGAAATTTTTGTTGTATGTACTTTATTTCACAAATAAAACAAAATCAGCTCAAGGAATTCATCCCAATTACTACATGTCCTGAACTATCTCCGCAATGCTCTAACAAGTAATTGATTCATTTGAGTGGGGGGGGGGGAACATATGTACAATCTTGAATGAAACAGATTATACATACTCAAAAAGGCATACTACATAATCAAAAATACTTTCATTTTAAAACATTGATTTTGAAGACTTTATATTGAGTTGCATCTTCTGGCAATAGTACACTCTTCTTGCCATTAGTACTATAATAGTCCCACCAATTCACTTACCTTTTGATGGCTTTATTAGCTTCACCAGCCAATACCACCCACAAACCAATGGCTTGGCTGAAAACACTATGTTCTATTCCCAATCTTTTGCAAATATACAGGTTAAACTGAAAAAAAAAAATCAGTTATACCATAAACTTATATATAGACTTGTCTTAAGGAACATTCTTTCACCTATTTGCCATGACTTTTATGAGTAATTAGCAACAGGAATAGCCCATCTTTTAATAACTACTATTGGAAACAAGTTGTTGTGGGTTTTTTGGTAGATATGAAGACACCGCAAAAAATGTGATAGCAACAGTGATGGTGACCAATAGCAGTTTATCAAAAAAGGTACGGTGATTGTTCTCAAACAATTGTCAACAACAGCGTGCCTTTAATAAAAAAAAAATTACAAGGGCAATGAAATTCATGTTCACTGTCAGCTATCTGTGACCTGATAGGGAGGTGGAATACATAGTAAAAATAACCTGTAAAAATCCAGTCATTACCTTATTATTGAATTCATGACTGAGACATGTCAGTATCTGCCGTGGGCATCCATGTTGAACAATCATTTTGTACATGCTGTTTGCCACCTCGTATGCTGACTTTTTGAAGTGGAAAGGCTTCCACCCATCTTGAAAGATAATCTATGGCTGTCAGTATATACTGGTATCCATTCTTTGTTGCTGATCATAGTCCTATTAAATCCATTCCCACCAATTCCCAGATCTAAGTGACCTATATGCATTGCACTCATTTCAAAATCAAGGCCTCATTCTATAGCAGTAATAACAATGCATAATGATAAAAAATGTCTGATCCCAAAATTCACCTTTATGCTTTCCAAGGTCGTATCCACATTTAATTCCTTTTCCTCTTTCTGGCAATGCAGACCTTGCACAATCTAGTTTGGATGGAACAGTATAATGACATTAACATTTCATTATGTAAATAGTATTGCAAGAGAACAGAGTTCACACTTGATTACCAAATATATTTTTATATTTCTTTTATAAATTTTGAACTTGTATTTCAATTGTAAATGGCATTCTTCAGGATTTAGTTTCATTACTTTACATGACGAAAGCAATGTCTTTTGTCATCTCTGGCCAATAGTATTTTGATGTCAGCACTGTTCTCATTTTGACTATTCCTTGATGTCCACCACATGGACTGTCATGATAGATTTCAAAGAGTTGGAGGGCTTGTTTCATGGTATGCACAAAGACAACCTTTCTTCCTCTTGCAGAATGGAACTATGTCCCCTCTGTTGATCGCAGAAGATGGAGCACAGAGGATGATTAAGGTTTCTCGGGGCCCTGGGCCAGAGCAATTGTTGGTCCCCTACCCACCCTCTCTGCCTGCTGTACCACCCACAGCACTACCCTTTCAGCCTCTTCCCCATGGTCCCAGCCATGTTCCACCTAGGCTCTCCGCCTACTCCACAACTCTTTTGCTCATTTCACACCCACCCCCCTCTTCCACACATCCCCAGGACCTCAGAAGTTCTGTCCCTGTCACGGTCCTGGGGTTGTACCAAGGAGTGAGAATTTCTCCTGCCCCAGGGCTGGGATTGGGGGTTGAGTGCTGAGCTGCTTTAGGGGAGCAGGGGTGCTGGAGATTTTCCTGCCCCACATGGTGCTTCTGCTGGAGAGGGGGTTGGGCATAGGGGCTTCTCCTTCTGCCCCACAGGTTTTGCTAGGGCTGGGATGGGGACAATGAGGGAAGGCTTCCCTTGCCCCACCCACTCAGTGGAACTTGAGGGGAGCCAGTTGGCTGTGGCCTCTCAGCCTGGGCCCAGTAGCCACAGTAGCTAATCCACAACAGAGGGAGACATGATGATGAAATCAAGTGTTGCACTTAAGCTATGACCGGTTATTTGCAAAGCCATTCATTAATTATAAGGCACATGCATATCAAAGACACCTATATACAGTATGGTTCGTAATGGCTTGAGTAGAAGGGGGGAATTTCAGTGTAGGGTTAGAACTAGCTGTTTATTTTTTTAAAAATGAGAAATCAGTGCTCAGTGAACGTATAGTGATTGTTGGTGCTTGCAGCACACTGAGTAACATGAGAAATGAAGCAAACTCATAGAGTTTTTTGGTAATATTCAGAATTTATACTCATTTCTCATGTAACTGCCCAATATATCTGTTGTACCACCTGCATAGATAGCAAAGGCAATTTTCTGGAAAATTTGAATATAACTAGTGATCCTAATTCTGGTCTCATTGAAGGTAAGGGTAACACGCCAAATAATCCCAGTGTTGGGACATCAGGACCATCATTTACTGGCTGACGTTGCCAGTGTAATGTGTCAGTACTATATGAAAAAAAAGGATTTCTTGCCCTCAAAGGGTACATCTACAGTACAAAATTATATTGAATTTATCAAAGTCGATTTTTCTGAACAGATTGTATACATTCAATTGTGTGTCCCCACTAAATGCGCTAATTTGGTGGAGTGCGTTCAAAGTACGGAGGCTAGCATCAACTCTCAGAGCCGTGCACTGTGGGTAGCTATGCCACAGTTCTCACAGTCTCCGCCACCCATTGGGATTCTGGGTTTAGCTCCCAGTGTATGATGGGACAAAAACATTCCTGTGGGTTTTCCTGGGCGCATCTCGTCAGTCGCCCCTCCCTCCATATGGCAGACAATCATTTCGTGCCATATCACGGCAAGCATGGAACCCACTCAGCTTACCGCTGCAATTGTGACCACTGTAAATACCTCTCGCATTATCCAGCAGTATGTGCAGAACCTGCAAAACCGGCAGAGGAAGCGACGAAAGTATGATCACGATAGTGATGAGGACATGGACACAGACATTCTTAGAAGGAAGCCATATGGCGATTGGGACATCATGGTGATGTTGGGCCAGGTTCATGCTGTGGAACACCAATTCCAGGCCCGGGAAACAAGCCCAGACTGGTGGGACCGCATAGCGTTGCAGATATGGGATGATTCCCAGTGGCTGCAAAACTTTCACATGCGTAGGGCCACTTGCATGGAACTTTGTGACTTGCTGTGCCCTACTCTGAAGCGCAAAGACAGTAAAATAAGAGCAGCCCTCATAGTTGACAAGCAAGTGGCCATAGCCGTGTGGAAGCTTACAATGCCCAACAACTACTGGTCACTTGGGAATCAGTTTGGAGTGGGCAAATCTACTGTGGAGGCTGCCGTGCTGCAAGTAGCCAACACAATCATTGACCAGCTACTATCAAGGGCAGTGACTCTGGGAAATGTGCAGACCATTGTGGATGGCTTTAATGTGCTGGGATTCCCTAACTGTGGTGGGGCGATAGACGGAACACATATCCCTATCTTGGCCCCAAACACTGGGGGAGGAGGGGCAGTATGTAAACTGCAAGTGGTACTTTTCCATGGTGCTGCAAGCAGTGGTGGATCACAAGGGGCATTTCACCGACATCAACGTGGGATGGCTGGGAAAAGTGCATGATGCTTGCATCTTCAGGAACTCTGGTCTGTTTCAACAGCTGTATGAAGGGACTTACTTCCCAGACCAGAAAATTGTTGTTGCGGGGCGGTGGGGGGTTTGAAATGTCTATAATTATCCTTGAAGACCCAGCCTACCCCTTAATGCCATGGCTCATGAAGCTGTACACAGGCACCCTGGACAGTAGTAAGGAGCAGTTCAACTATAGGCTGAGAAAGTGTAGAATGGTAGTAAAATGTGCATTTGGACATTTGAAAGCTCACTAGCATTGTTTGCTGACTAGGTTAGATCTCAGCAAAACCAATATTCCAATTGTAATTGCTGCTTGTTAATATACAACATTACTAATATAAAACATTACAAGAATATCTATTATGACTAATTCAAAGTACTTTATGCAGTCCTCACTCTTCCAGATTTCAAAATGCTGTAGATTTTTGTATTTAGTTTAGAACTGCATTATTAAGTTCCCAGGGAGGTTTAGGATAGCTGGGTAGGGGGCCTGTGAGGATTTTGACATCCAGGATGGCATGGGAGGGAGTTTTGGATTGTGAGAGAAGCACATTCAATGGTGTATATATATATATATGTTGACATTTAAACTGTCATCTTCAGGTTTCAGCAGTAACACCCCACTGAGATTAATGGGGCACTTCACATCTTTAAGAACACATTTATTTTCAGGCTGTCCATACTCTTAGGAAGATGACTTATCTCTTTACATTCTTCAGTTCTTTTCTGTACAATCATAAAGTCTAACCATTTTTTTAAAATTAGGTTGGAGAGCGCAATTCTCCAGCAAGAAGTGGAAGCTGTGACAAAATTCACTGCTGTAAAATTCTAGACTACATAGGGGCTTGCTTGCAAAATAGCATAAGGCATTGGTCTTGAATTGAGTATTTAAAATACTTCAATTTCATTTAATATTTTCCCTTTATTTCACTCTGAAATGCTACTTTCTTATTCTAGCATCAGGTGGGTATTCTAGACCTTATTTACTGCTTGGTATGTGCACAATAAGTTATCATTATAAATATATCAGAGTGGTATTGTCCAAACTGGAATTTTGAGAGGACAGCAGGGAATCTAACCAGATTAACACCCCCATCTCTTGCTAAAAGCGCAACTGGGAGGGGGTGGTGGTCACTACTGACCATAAGTAGTTAAACCTCTCTTTCACACTTAATCTTGGCAGCAACTCTATCACCATATTCCCTCCACAGCATGCTGGGACATTGGTTAAGTACTAACTCTGAAGAAGAATGCCACCTATCAACTCCCTAATACTTTCCTGCAGCATTTATGTAATGGTTGCTGATCTCTCATCTGAAGCAGGGTCCTGGCCAAGCAAGTCTACCATAAAATTGGATTACCTTGCAGCCCAAGGTACTATAACCTACATACTTACAATAAGAAAGGGTAATTACAGACAGCTTATTTTTCCAGTAAGGTTTTGGGTAGAGGAGGTGGGGGGTGAGAGTTGACCCATTAAAGTCAATTTCCACTCAATTTATATAATGCTGGTCTTCATGAACAATATTAAGGGTTATAATGTGACTACCCTCCAAGTGGATGCACAGAGGGGCTAGGACATTACTCAGAAGTCACCGTTAAAGACAAATAACTCTCTTGCAGCAGAGTGTAAAAAGTGCAAATTAAGCCAATCTATTTCAGGAAGGCAGAAGGCTGTCAGGTGTTATAAAAGCTAAAGGCCTAATTCCTTAAAAGGCTTCCCCAGTTTTGTTAGCACTCATTAAAACAAAAATGATACATTCAATTTCAGGGTAGTGAAAAGGATGCATACATGCTTACTGTCTAGTCAATGGGGTATTCTTATATTAAGCAGGTTTTTTTAGTTTGATATTCCACCAATTAGATTGTAATATGTGGCTTAGTTATCAAAAACTGCAGAATACATTAACATATTTTCAATTAGCACCAGTGTGTTCAAAATGCATTTACAAATCAGCTTTGTGGTGTTCAGTCAATTGTATGTGAAAGCTACTAAATCCAGGATCCCTATTTTCACCTCATTAGCAATTATTTTGCTGTAATGTGGACTCTGCTGAAAAAGCATCTGGTTAGCTTAGATTGAACCTCAATACATGAAATTCAAGGCCTATGGATAAATGGCCCTGTTTTTGCTCTAAAGAACATATGTGGTTCCTTATGAAGAATTTATCAATAACATCAACCAAGAAAGTGTGTTTATAATGCACATACCTACATTAAAGCAACACACAAGGAAAAAGTTTATGGAGAGCAGGGCATGAGGAGACTGCCTACAATGGCATATGGCCCATCCACGACTGGTGTTAGCAAATATCTCCAGTGGCCAGAGATGGGCCACTGGATAGGTGTTAGGGGGAAGAGCTCTGAGTTACTTCAGATAATTTTTTCCCAAGTGTCTGGCTGGTAGGTCTCACACACATGCTCAGGGGCTAACTGATCACCATATTTGAGTTCAGGAAGGATTTTACCCCCCAGCTCAGATTGTCGAACCCTCCTTCCTCCGCAGGGGTCTCTATCTTCCTCTGCAGTGTGAGGCACAGGTCACTTGCAGGTTTGAACTAGAGTAAATGATCAATTCTCCATAATAAGAAGTCTTTAAATCAAGATTTCAGCACTTCAGTGACTCAGCCAGAGGTTATGAGCCAATTGCAGGAGTGGGTGGATGAGTTTGTGACCTGCAATGTACAGGAGATCAGATCATGATGGTTCCTTCTGGCTTTTAAGTGTGAGTCTGAGCTCACACTGTAGATCACACTTTCTGCTCAGAGGGTTCCCCTGCTTCTGTTACATTGGCAAACCATTTCCCACAGCTCTGACTGATAGCTGCATGTTGAGATGGCAATGTCCTGTTAAGATAAATTTGCTTGAGCTGGGTTTTGTATTGAGGTACACTGGCTCTCATTGACATAGGGAAATGAAATTGGCCTAGTTAAAATATTAAATTATAGCATCTCAGACTAATTCATCCAGCTAAATGTAGCACATAAGACGACATACAGACTGGCCTTATTCTGAAGAGATGAAATCAAGCACACTTGCAACTGGTATTTGTGGCAGTATTACACACACATTGAAACTTAGCTAAACATGTTAATCCATTCTTACCTGGGTGCTGACATATTGTTCAAAACAGGCATGTGCTCTGCATACCAGTACAGCATTATCTGTTGTTATTATAGTAGTTAGAAAAGTGTAATCAGAGTGTAATCCTGCTGGTCTGCATAGAATATTTGTATCCGCTGGGCAGCACTTAAATGAACAAAGGGATCAATCTTAACTGCATTATGTGTAACTCCCACTCTTTCTCCTAGCTCTGATTTTAACACAACTAAGGTTTTGTTCTGAAAAGTTTCTAAGTAACAATTTTTTTTAATGATTTGATTTCTGGGACTGCAAATTGTACCACAGTCAATTCAAGTTGCAATATTGCAGGAAGAATTGGCTGTGGATGTAAGAGATGGATTTGAAACATAATCAAGAAATGACAATGCCTGGTTGGAATAGGAATGGCAGTGACTACTGCTCTGTCTAACTGCAGCCATTTACCTGTTTCTGGCAGAGTGAGCACGTGGAAACACCTTTGTGCATCCACAAAACAAGCTAGGTACATTTTTTCTCTGCAGCGGTTTATCCATCTGTTACATGTCAACTTGAGTATTGTCTCATTCTCAGTTGGTCTCCTATTACCAACCTGAACTGAATGCAAATGAAATACTGTAAGTAATTTAGAAAGAAACAAAAAAGAAGAGAAAAACAGAAAAGGTAGAAAACCTTATCCTGAGATTCCAGTGGAATGGAACCTAAACTGGACGGGGGGTTGGGGGCCAGGATCCATGGGCCCAAGCCTGAGTGCTGTGTGGCAATTACAGACAGCAGAGATTATTTTAACATGGTTTTGCTGGACCTGTGAAGGGGGAGAAGGGGAGAAATCAGAGGGCCTGGGAAGGAGAGTGGAGGATGGGCCTGATGTGGGTTTCTGGAAATGTCTTCCATTCCTATCCCCTCCATAACTCCTCTATCTTCCTCCACAATGACATGCAGTGTCTTTGTCATCTGTTCCTGCAGCAGCTGCCACTATTTTTTTTTCACTTGATGCCTCTCCAACATTCGCCCACAGCATTGACTATATTCCACCGTTTCCTCCCAAATCTGCGGCACTGCCAGCCATGCTGTGCCCAGCCAGGGACTTGGCGTGCTTGGTTATGAATTCATTCATCATTTCAACCTGACCTGCAGAGAAGCTGGTGCTCTACCCAGCCTGCTGCTTCCCTATCCTGTACTGTACTGTCACACTCTGAGCTGATATTGCCCTTTTGCTGGGGCATGGAGAAGAGTACAAAAGTAATTTGACACATGATGTTAATCAGTTCAGGATGTCTTCTCATTAGCATTGTTTCTCCAATTCATGACTTGTAGGAAACAGGGCTGTAGGTGTTAACAGAAGTCAGCCTGCTCCTTTAAAAATGCCATTTTTTATAGCACATAATATCCACCTCTCATATGACTGTGATGCCCTAAGTCATAAACCCAGGCCTAAAGTCCCCAGACAGCTACTGCATCCTGGCCTCCTGAAGCCTGGTAGGCTGAGAAACTAGTAGGCCTATAGCCTTAGCCAAGGCACACCTCCCTGGAGTCTTATTGGACCAATCTGTGGAGCTGGGCAATCCTCCAGCCATGTTATTTAGGCAGAAGGAGGCATGCAAAGTTTGTCTGAGCAACAAGGTAATTTCCCGTTGTGGCTGAATTGGACCCTGTTTGTACCTTCTCCTGGACCCAAACCTGTTCCTGATTCCTGCTCTGCTCCAGACTCCAGCCTCATCTCTGCCTTCACGCCTGTTTCCATCCTGTTCCTGCTCCACGTTTGTTCATTTCATCTCCTCCACTTCCTGCCCTTGTCTCCACCCATCTGTTACCAATCCTGGCTCTCACTCCTGACCCTGACTCTGGCTTGACCTTGGCATTTGATATCTGATCTTTGCTCCAACCCTCAACTTTGATTCCTGGTTCTGACTCTGGCTTTGACCCTGGCTCTAGTGCTGGCCCTTGGCTTCATTCCCCAACCTGAACACCTGCTCTGCCCATTAGACTTGACTCTTGCTTGCACTACTAAGCCAGTGTGACCCCACTGTGCCTGGGGCAGCCCTCACTGAGAATGCCAAGGTTGGGGCAGGCTGAAAAATGGAGAGCTATATTCTGAAGTTAAATTCACCAACCACACTGGTTATCAAGAAGCTAAAAGAGAAATCTCACCTCTCTACTCATCACTGAACATAGCCAGCATATTGGCAGTGGCATATATTGCAAGCCAGCAAAGATTTTCTTTAAACTGCTTGTTCCTCTCTATTCCCGGGAGCTTAAATAAATCATTACCATCGCTCCATTTACCACATTCCCCAATTACAAGCCCACAGCAGCAGAGGGGTAGCTGTGTTAGTCTGGATCTGCAAGAGCGACAGAGAATCCTGTGGTACCTTATAGACTAACAGACGTATTGGAGCATAAGCTTTTATGGGTGATACCTACAGGCATGTTGCGTCTTGCGCAAGGGTTCCGTTCTGCGGTTACCTAGTAAAGCGGAAACTGTGTATAGCCAGAACCCATTGACTTCAAGGACAGGCGAAATTGCGCCCCCAACAGAAAGTTTTTTTAAAAAAATTTCCCTCCCTTTTTTTTTTTTGCCAACCACATAAAGTGGAAATTGCATAAGTTAAATACGCCTAAGACACGACATGCCTGTAGTTCATCAGATGCATGCAGTGGAAATTTCCAGAGGCAGGTATGGATGGTGCAGTTTCTTAGTGTATTCCTCAGTGGGATCTGAGGAAAGTTGCCTGTAGAATTTGGTATTTGAGAGTTGTCTGGCAGCCTCCTTTTGGTAGTCAGACCTGTTCATGATGACAACAGCACCTCCTTTATCAGCCTCTTTGATTATAAAGTCCGGGTTGTTTCTGAGGCTGTGGATGGCATTGTGTTCTGCATGACTTACGTTATGAGGCAAGTGATGTTGTTGTTTTTCCACAATTTCTGCCTGTGCATGTTAGCGGAAGCAGTCTATGTACTGGTCCAAAGCAGCGAATGTTCTTACCTCCAGAAATCTTTTTGATCTCCTTTTCCAGCTCAGAGTAGTATTCAGCCTTCTCCCAGTGGGTCTTCACCAAACTGTCAGAATTGTCGTCCCACCGAACCGTAACATCAACTACGATTTCAGTATCCTCCTTCACAAAACCAACATTCAGCTTTTGCAGATTTCCTTCCCTATTTCTAAGATGCGGTTTCACCAGTGCTCTCCACCTAATCTTATTTTGCTTTATTAATCACAGCTTTTACTATCTTATTGTCTTTTAATTCAAGCATTTGTGGTCTTAACACTACCCAGATACATGTGGGATGGATGGTCACTCTAACCTTCCCACACCATCTACACAATGCATTGGCTTTCCCTCTCCCTCTCGCTAAGGACTACCTTGTGGGATATATATTTGCTCTTATTTGTTGCGCAGCTATAAAAGAAGATTATCTGGCCATAATGGGTCTCTTAAAAAAGGAATTACTAACAATACCATTCTTAAAGTAATTAATACTCAACCCCAGACATTTTAATCTATTCCATCTAGAAAACTCTTCATCCCTCCACTTCTTAGGGGTAGGAGGAGCAGCACTATAAATTCAGATCTTAACGACCAGATTTTCTCCAGCATAAATATAGGATAAATCAATCCAATTATCTCTCAAGACTGTCTCCTCCACTTATGAATCAACATATTTGGAATTTGCACACTAAATTTTGTTAATGCTAATCCAGCATCTCTACCTGTAGCATAAAATAATGCATCTGTGATTCACTGAGAAGATGTAAAATATTCGTAACAACCTTCCTCACCGAAACAACCAAATCACTTAAAACATAAAAAGCGAAATATAAAAAGGGAGCTCAACTAAAAGCAAATTATAGAATAACCTAGGAAAATACATGTTTGTAAAATCACTGATTTTGGGGCAGATGTAAGGAGGGCTCTACCTAGACTGTTGCACCACTCAGTCAATTTAGCTTGTAACAACGACATATTGTCCACCCCAGTCCAGATGTTGATTTTTACTCCCAGATATTTTTCAAACTGACCTGGCTGCACATAGTAAATAATCTCACTACCTAGATTCCAATTCTCTTTAGGGTTAAGTACATAGGCATTATGTTTAGGTAATATAAGAAACCCTTTAGTCTTCCTAATGTTGACCTGTAAGCTAGTACTCATACAAAACTGGTTTAAAATCTCAAGATTTTAAATCATCCCTTGATAAGAGCTACTTTAAAATTGTTTTTTGCTGATGATGTGGCAAGGTTGTAATACTATTTCCCTGAACGATAAAACCAGTTCCCTCAGACTCTAATTTAGTTAAAAGGGGATACATAGCAATGTTAAATAGGATAGGAGACAATAGATCTCCTTGTTTTACTCTACTATGTATTAAAATAGACTCTGTGCCATCACCACCCATACACACCTTTGTTGTGCAATTACTATACACATTCTTTATAACTTCTATAAACTGTTTGCTAATCACAAACCTCTTAAGGCCATATATGATATGCCCATGTCCAATGGAATAAAAAGCTTTGGCGAAATAAACAAAAACAATAGTTATCTCATCCTCCATTCTGTTTAGCTCCCTTAATTAGATTGTCTAAAGTAGAAATATTGTCTTCACACTCTGGGGGGAAATAAAACCTTTTTGTCTATTACATATTTTAACTGCATTGGTCAGTCTCTTGACTAAGATTTTTGTATACAATCTAATCCATACGGATTCAATGGTTTCCAAGAGACCAATTTAGCTAATTCTTCTGGATCCTGTACCTTGGGGATAAAATAATTATAGTTTCTCTAAAATAATCCAGAATTTGCATATTTAAAAACCAAATATTAATTTTAGTGGGAATTCAGGAGTCTAAATTAAAAATTTCCCAAAGATCATTAATTGTTACCCTGTCAGGGCCCAGAGCACTAATTTTCCAAATAGCTCACAAGGCCTCCCTGACTTCCTCCATAGACACTGGATGCATTAATAAATTATCAGTCCATTCCTCTACTGGGGACCAACATATCATACTACCATGTTCTATTTTATCTAACACTCCTACATGATATTGCTCAATCTCAATCAAGAGGATACTACACTTGGCTTCATCTTGTTCTCCCATAAATATCGATGCCAATCTTATCTTTTCCAAACAACTGCTGATAAAATTTGTATCAGTCCTTTTTTGTATCATACCTTCAAGTCAATACAGACTGCATCTTTCTATCTCTATTCTCATTATTTATCTCTTGTTCCTCAACACTCCTACCTTCATCAGCATCTACCAGTAATTTACATAATTCCTCCATGAAGCCCACATCCTTCAGCAAGCTGTTATTAATGAGTCTGTAAGCCATCCCGGCCTTTCCGAACTGAGAGAGGCTGTCAGTCACCAAATGACAGGTTTAAGATTAGCAGCTGTGTTAGTCTGTATCTGTAAATAAGACAAGGAAGACTTTGTAGCGCCTTAGAGACTAACCAGTTTATTTCAGCATAAGCTTTCGTGGGCTATAGCCCACTTCATCGGATGCAACCGATGAAGTGGGCTATA
>ML677341.1:48753399-48776510 GCA_007922305.1 Dermatemys mawii | reverse complement strand
TATAGCCCACTTCATCGGTTGCATCCGATGAAGTGGGCTATAGCCCACGAAAGCTTATGCTGAAATAAACTGGTTAGTCTCTAAGGCGCTACAAAGTCTTCCTCGTCTTAGTCACCAAATGGTGATCCAAGAATGGGGCCAGACGGATGCTGGAGGACTAGGCCCATGAAAGATGATGGCGAGATAAGTAGATGTGGTCCAACCAGCAGTGGCATGACCCATGTGCCTCCACCCGGAAACAGGTGAACGTTGACATGTCGTCCAGGTGGTGGTTGCACCAGATGTCCACCAGGGAGTGATTGATCAACAGTTTCCCAGAGGACATCCACGGTGGTTGGGTACTGCTCGGTCCCACTCATCAAAGGTGGTGTTAAAGTCCCTGCCCAGAACTAGACACTCTTGAGGATCCAAGGAGCCAAGGAAGGTAGATGCCTGCTGAAAAAACGCACCCGCTCCAGGCCCGATTTCAGGGAAAAGACATTGACAGGGTTCACTTCCAGCCACACTATTTTCACCCAGAGATGCAGCAGGTGGTCCGGCCTGACTTTGGCAACCCCCAGCACCTTGGGCCGTAGGTTGGGGGAGAACAGGTTAGCTACTCCATCCATACAAGCTGTGAGATGGCTAAAATATACCCTGTCCCCTCACTCCAGCTGCCAACCTGCTTCTGCAGCTGAATCCGTATGGGTCTCCTGCTGGAAAACCACAGAGTACCCCCCACCCGAAGGAAGGAGAGCACCTGGCACCAGTGGAGACCCATCCTACAGTCCAGAGTGTTGAAGGTGATCAGTGTCGCATTGCAGATAAGGGGAGGTTCCTCACTAGCAAGGATGCTAACGGCCCCCGTTGGACCTCACAGCAATCCATTACTGACCCCAAAGGTTAGCAGGGAATCACAGAAGCTGTGGGCCTGCTGATAGGCCGAAGCGTCCTGCTTTCCGGTCCCTTTATCCTCCCTCAAAGTGGCCCTCATGGCCTGGAGGTCTTGATGGAAATCCTCCTAGTACTGTAGAACAGGGGTCTCCAAACTTTGAGACGAGGACCATATTAAATTTTTGAAGGGGCTTTGCAGGCCCAAGCGACTGTGAAAAGATTCAATATATGCAAAATCCCCCCTTTGCTCCTCTGGATGCTGCCTCGGGAGCACTCACCCCTCCGCACATGGGGCTGCTGGCAGCAGCTTGCAGAGGGAGAGGGGGCAGCGGCAGCTTCTCCATGTGCCTGCTCAGCTGGAGGGCTGGACAAATCGAAGCCACAGGCCAGATCCTGCACCCAGGCCGTAGTTTGGAGACCTCTGCTATAGAGCAAGCTGCACTGTATTCAGTGACCCATGAATGTCCCAGAGAAAAACACACATTGTACTGGCACTGCACAGCCCAACCAAGACCCTGACTCAGGAATGGGCGGTGGAGTGAAACTCTAAGGGGTTGGGACAGGGGAACACGAAGGCCACCTCCTGAGGGTCATCCAAGGGGAAGGGGAATGAGATTGATCCCAGAGGTGGCAGCAGCATGGGAAGTAGAGGGGGAGAAATGGGATGGGGACCAGGAACTGGGATCAGGGAGGGGAACAGACCTAGGATCGTGGGCCCCAGCAGCTGAGCTACTGGGGTGTGGCACCTCTCAGCTGCGCTCAGGGGCTAGGAGAACAGGAGCAGGAGGGGGACCCTCAGTGATGTCAGGCAGTTGAGCCATAGCCATGGCAACAGGGGATGGAAGACCAACAGTGGGGCCCCCACCTGGGAAGGAAATTGGCTGCCCCACTTCAACAGGGGGTGCCCCCAGTGCTTCAGGGCTCGGCTCCATGGCACTGGCCATTGCTGCAGCGGGCTTGGTGATCACTAGTGGGATGCCGGCCGTGGCTGAGCAGTTGGATGATTCTGGGAGCTCCCCGAGAGTGGGAGAAGCAGCTGGCGGAAGCCAAGGGTGTGTGTGTGTGTGTGTGTGAAGCTGCTCAGGTCAAAGCCTGCTGACAGAGGATCATCTTTCTTCTGAGTGACTGGGTCAGACCCAAGGCCTCAATCTCCTTGAAAAGGGAGAAGTCTCCATGCACTACCCCAGGGGCCTTTCCGCCAGCATCTGAGGCAACACTCGCAGGGAGCATAGATGGCAAAGGGGTGGGAATGGCTCCATCAGAGACCCCCATGAGGAAGGACTCCAGAAGAGGGGCAATACTGCCCCTCGTTGCTGTCATGACTTCCTCAGACAGCCCTGGTGATTGGAGCTTGCTTGTTTGAGGGGGAGGGAAAAGGCTCAGCCCCAGCGGCCCTCTCCCTTGTCTTATGGGGGCCTCTGCATTGGGTGAGGGAGGAGCTGAGCCTGTGATTTCCACTTGCCCCCGAGTGGTTACACTTCTCTGCTTATTTATATTTCTGAAGTGTTGTTTAAGGAAAACAAAAATACTGCTCGTAACAAAATCATTATACAATATACATTTTAGTTAAATACGTGAAGTATGCATACTTGTTGCATTGGTATTCTTTCTCCTCATCACTCAGGTTTTCTTCACTGATTCCCTCTGGAAGGCAGGCTATGTGTGCCCACCTCTTGCAAGAGTCTCACTGCACCTTTGATAAGTTATAATGAGAAAGTGAAATCACAAAACTAATAATTGTACAGATAACTTCAACTAATTTAAAAGATACAAAATAATATTCCTTCAACATATTATCATTATTCAAGATCTGACTATGATCAGCCATGGAAATACTTGCTACTATAGAATTATTACAAGAATTGTGATTCTTAGGCAGGAAATTATGTTTGGATAATATGTAACTGGCTATGTCTTCAGCCAGGAGTTTTGTTCTTGTACTGCCTTCTCCTTACTTATCTGCTCCAATATATGATACCATTTTTTTCTTACCATGGTTCCAGCTTTATTTTTTATTTTTTTGCAAGTTACATAATTGCAGTGTAAGCAGTAGTTCTCCGTACTCTCTGAAAAGAATCAATGAAATGTCAAATGATGGTTACATTGTGACTAAAACTGTACATAGAAATTTTGATTTATTCACTAGTGTCGTTTTCTCCAAAAACATTAACTCATTTGCAAATACTTTTCCTTTTTGGAGGGGTCATCGTTTAAATTCTTTTGGGAGCACAGTCTGATTCGCCAATCTTTGGTTTACTGCTAGTGGCTACAATGATATCCAAATAGATTTCACTGAAAAGTCAACAGGAACCATTCATTACCACTGCATTTTGAACAATACGTATAGACATTATGCAGGTAGGCATCACCATGTAGGTGTATTAAGGTAGCTCTTTGTCATCAGACTTTATTCTGCTTTTTCAGTTGTCCTCCCATATGCTATGGGCCCCTTTGGATATGTAACAAAGTTATTACCTGGCTCTTTCATTAGAAGAATTGCTATTTTTCTTCTAAATGTACTTAGAGCCTCTTGTGTGGTGTCTACAGTACTGATGTCTTTATGCTGCAAGTATGTTTCTGCAAACTAATAACACTTGTATTAGAAAAAAATCATAATCATGCCTAGAATCAATATTGAACATTTGGCATTGAATACCTTGAGGATTAGTGGTCATCAGTTGTGCCCATCACTTTGTCTATGGTGTTCCAGTACTTTGGTTTTCCAATTCTCTGGCAATTTCCCAGTTCACTGGTAGAGGAAAGACTTGTAATTTGAAGAAAGTACAGTAGTCGACTGTATAAGAGGGTTTTTCTTTCTCTTGCTATTTTTGCATGGTTTTTAGACCATTCTTTTTCTACTTGCAATGACTGAATGATCACATGTATGCACTTGGTTTCATATAATCGTAGCAGAATCCTATGCTACATACATCACTTGCTGTGCTGTGGCCAGTATTGCTACTAACTTATGACTCGTGCTACGTACTAGTCTGTTGTGCTCGCTTTCAATGAAGTAGTCAGACAGCCTCAAATGACAAAAGTTCATTCAATGTCCTTTAGCAAGTCTAGTCAGCACAAGTGCATGCTGTTTCCATTTCTCTTTAGTGATAGCTGGAAGATATTATCCTCATTGTAACATTTTTAAAGCAACTTTCACAATAACAAAACACATGAACTTGAAAGTAAATGTCTAGAAATCACCTCCAATTCCTCAGAAATTTCCTTTCATATTTCGTCTCATTACCAAGGGATGAATTCTTAACATCTCTTTGATTTCCGTTCCTGTTATCTGCAAGTGAACATGCATCAACATCTCATTGGAAATATGATAATGTCAACACATTCCTAATGATTTTCCTAAGCATTGCAGGAAGATCTTCTCAATTATAATGTGTCACTAACACACGAGAGACAATCATATTGTTGGTTCCTTCAGTACAACTGTGCAGATTATATTCTTTATATTTACATTGTCAACAGAATTAGTCTTTGCACTAGCATTTTATTTTCTAAACAGCAGTCTTGAGAATTTCAAGACTTACATTACAGTTCCATTTTCATTTATTGCAATTATTAAGCACTGTATAAAGGAAACTGTCACTGGTACACATCTGTATCAGAATCCTATGTAATAATATATTAAGTGCAGACAATCCCAAAGTATAACAATGGAAAGCACAATAACCCAGTGATTTTGAGAGTTGAAAGGAAGCAATAATGTATCTCTTTGCCCAATTCCACTCTGTGATCACTGAAAAAAATAATAATGAAAATGCAGTTATATTTGCCTGTGAAGAAATTACATTGTTTTTCCCAATTTCAGTCCATGCTTACTATTAATCTTTCACAAACATAGGATACTATGACAGGGTCAGGCATGACAGCAATAGGAGAGTGCTCGAAGGCAGATATATTAGCCCCAGGATAAGCAGTACCCTTTTCCATTGGTAACTGAGCAGGGGTTACTCCATGTTAATTGTGATATCTGAGACCAATCAAGGAGCCTGGCAGAACCTGTTAGGCTTCCCTGCAACCAGCTAGAGCTGTGGGAAGCAGGTGTGCCACTGGAAAGCTGGACAGTGCAGATGCTGACAAGCACCAGGAAGGAAACCCCATGGGTACAGAGGTGAAGGGCAGGGCAAACACTGCCCAACAGGGCCAACAGCCCTTCTGAACCCCAGAGATCTGAGGGAAGGGACCCACACCAGAGGGGAGAGACTGAACTGGGTGCCTGGTCCATCAACCCCATGCCTGGAGGGGCTACCAAAGACAAGTTTCCTCTCCTGCTTCCCCCTGTCAAGAAGGTTGTGAGGAACCCTGCTTAGGCAAGGTGTTCACAGCAAGCCTTGGGGAATGAAGAAATTCTGAGGGAGAGAGGAATATCCCAACCTGCCACTAAGCAAAGATGTGGAACACACTGAGGAGGAGAATGAGTTAATCCACAATAGTTTTTCCTGTTTCCTAGGACTCTGTTTAACTGCCTGTCTGAAAATGGGAATTTGCCCATATTGGGCATGAAAACATGTTAACATTTACCTTCTCCATTTTCATTTGCCTTGCTCTGCCTGACAGAATGCTAGTAGCAGCTACTGACATGATGGCTTGTACCTGTTAATACTGAAGCAAGTTGTTAATGTGGCACACAAAACCACGTTATAATTAATTTTTAAAAGGCATGGAAGAGATCCGTACTGTTACAAAAAACATGTAAGATACTTTATAAATCTTATGTTTTTAAGACTGCGTATGCTCTGTTGTACTTACTTTTAAAACTAACTAACAGTGCATATGCTCCTGTTGATATCATGGCCCCACTGAACTGCATATGACAACGAATGTGGCTCTCTTCATGTCTCAGACTGTATCTCAGGCATATACCTCAAATTACTTCTGAGCACGTTTGGCTACAGTAAGTACAGTAAGAGTTGCAGCAAGTAGAGGTTTCTAATCACAGTTCCAGGCTCCCTGCAGTTACACGTTAGCATGTAGTTGGATTACTCTCTGCAATTACACATGTTAGCATGTAGTTGGATTACTGATAATTGATATTTCCATACAGCATCACCATAAGTGGCCTACCTTTTCAGTTGCTTGCTCAACCACACAACGCAAATACACATCAATAACCTACAACAGATGTTGAAAGAATAGTTGACATTTCAAAAACATCTGTTGAATCACTGCAGCCACCTTCCATGTTTAGAGATATTTCAAAGTATGTTATCAATCAGACATCCTTCTTGTATCAGTTCACACAATTCTTTATCATACAAACTGATTTTTCTTACTTTGGCCTCCAGTCTGTATGTAATCTTGTGGGTCATTAAAAATTTTACTGGAAAAAGAATAACATATTACATGTGACCGTTCCAGAGAGAAAGACATTATAAGAGATAGTATACTGCCTTTGTTGAATATTTGAGAATCGAGTTGTACACACAAGCAATGGCATGCGGAAAAACACTTTGCCAAGAGGCAAAAATAACTGTTTTCATTCAATCCACCAATGGGGATTGCATTTTGGCAACTAAGTTTTGACACTAGGCCAGAAATTCAGTCAGAGCGGAAGTCAGATGATCCAACAGAATAAACCTCTGCTCTAAAAATAAGAAGGAAAAAAAGAAAAAACTAGAATTAAAAATTCAGGGACGCATGGCAGCAGATAAAACAACTTGGGAAACTACTATATGACTCCTCCGATTGCAGCAAATTTGAATGCTTTAAAGCACTTGTGTGGACAGTCTCGGCTCCCAGTGCTTGGAGCTAATCCCCTCATCGAGGTGGATTACCAGGAGCATTGGCTCCTGCAGCAGCGCTTTGAACTTTGTAGTGTGGACATAGCCTCAGTAGGTTAGATCAGACAAAGAGGAGCTGCATTTACCAGGCATTGGGATGCCTGTGCCTTTAAGAACCCAGCCTTGGGAAGATGATACTGAGAGGTGCTGTCTATGGGAGGGGAAATAAAAAAGAGTCCCTCTGCCCCTTCTCCCACCTATTGATGAAAACACTGGTGTCAGTCACACTGGGGTAACTGTTACTCCCTGTACTGCTGCCTGTGCTAGATTTTGCCCTCTGTCACCCTCTGCCAGCACCTCACCAGGAGGTTGACTCCTCCTCCTTCCCCGCATCCCTGATTTTGCCCTTTAGCCCCTCTCCTAATCCTGCCTCCAGCTACTTGACCCCCACCCCCGACCAGTCCATTTATGCCCCCTGTTCAGACCCTGGCCACCCAGCTCCTCCATTTTGCTATCTTTGCCACTTTTCAATCCCTGTAAATAGCAGTCAGTGGAATTTTATGGCTAATAAGGGCAGGGTGAAGGGCAGTGGCTTCACCAGATGTTACTGAGCATGCTCAATTCGTGTGAGCATACAAAAAAGCCACTTTGATCAAATAAAAAAGTCTCTCACCATCCCACCCCCCCCCCCCACAAACTATTTTGGCAAATACTGGTGTCTCAGTCCCACTGGGGTAACTGCGACCTCCTGTACCCCACCTGTGCTGGGTTTTGCCTTCTGACCCCCTCTGCCAGCACCTCACTCTTGGGCTTAACTCCTCCCTTCCCCTCCTCATCCCTGATTTTGCTATTTAGCCCCTTTCCTAATGCTGCCTCCAGCTGCTTGATCCCCCTGACCAGTAAATTTCCATCCCCTGCTCAGACCCTGGCCATCCCCCTGCTCCGATTTGCCCACTTTCTCACTTCTTAACCCCTGTCAAAAGCAGTCTGCAGAATCTTACGGATAATGAAGGGATGGTGGCTTCAGCAAATGAACTGAGCAAGTAGCACATTCATATGCAGAGCAATTTACACTACAAACAAGCAAAACTGCAAGGGCATGCCAGACAAACAAACTAAAGCTACCAGGGGCCAAGTTAAAAAAAAAGTGTCCGGGAAATGGGCAGCAAGGGGCAGACGGAGCAGATAGGAAGGGAAAAGTGGGGGAAACTACTGCAGGGAGATCAGTGAACAAGGTAGAGGATGGGAAAGTCCCCTGGCTGAAAGCAGCAGGAGAGTAAGGGCCAGCATGGGGCTGATTTACCCCAGGCCTGCCATCGCCAGAGCAGGAAGTGCTAAGTCTGACAAGATTAAGGAGGTGCCTTGCCACAGTACAGAGTCAATATTCTTAACTTCAGATACAAACATGATACATGGATGCAGATAGGATAATCGTATTCAGCAAATCACAATCTTTCCAACAATATGTGACATGACCTATCTTGCATAAAATACATTATGATTATGTCATATTCATATCATCATAATATTACTGTGAAGAATATGGGGTGCAGTGTCACACGTGTGTTGCAAAAAGCTTATAAAAAGCTTGTTTCAGTCCTTTTAAATCCCACAACTGGGTTTCCTCAGTGATTAGAAGTTCATAACTCTTAGATTCAGAATCAGAACAACCATGAATAGCTCAGGCTTTCCCATATACAGGTCAGAACTTTGACTTGAGCATCATTTAACAGATGATCAGCTGACAATAGCCTTCTCCTGGTGGAGAGGGATAGTTTCTAAAGGCTGGCTTTATTCATAATTGAAGGTGGAGAATTTGCAGTCACCTCCATCTAGATATTCCCCAGGAAAAACACTTTAGATTTTTTGAACATAAATTGTTTTCTTGTCTGACACACTGTTCAAGACAATCATCCGAATTCCCAAATCTCATATGAGTCACATCTCCTAGCTCGAGAGGTGGCAAGCAATTGTAGCTCACAATACTATATAAAACAATTATTTAGTACAGTGGACCCCAAAGATATTTAAACGTAATTCAATAAGTTCTCCCAAAGATGCAGGAAATTGCCATGTCTCTCGCGGGCTCTTCTTTTGGAGTCTCGCATTCCCAGCACTTCTTGTTCTCTTCAGGGAGATGAACAGGGAGATTTGGTACAAACAGTGCTCTGCTATTTTGTTTTCCTTTTGCCTGGTTTGGGATGACAGGGGTCCCCAGCCATTATGCAATTGCATCCAACTTTAAACAGCATTTCTTACGTGCTTTGTAGTGATGCAGCTATAACAGCAATCTGTCAAGGTCTCCAGGGTTTTCTTGTCAACTACAGTTGCTTCAATAGCTAAGTTATTTGTAAACAGTTTACCAAGCTATCTGATTTTGGAGGGGAACCTATGGAGAATGCACCCCTAACCACATGGATCAGAGGTTTCCATCAGCTTTATTTTACCCTTTATTGCTCACAGTCAAAGCACTAATTGACTCTTCTGACACCCAATATATTGACTTTCTCTGTAGCTTGTTTCCATTCCAGCATTCAATTGGATCTTGACTAACATGATCAGTATGAGAGATTTTGTTTAATTTACTAGTTTCCTACTTTGGTTTGAAGTCCAGTAGCTCCTTAGCTGATCAAATCTCTGCATGAATCAGGCGCTCCTTCCTCTTGGCATCAATTATTCCGTGAGCTAGGGATTCAGTTTAATAATGTTGCACTAGTAATGTCATTTAATTGACTTTGCACTGAATCAACATTTTCTCTGCTTAATACTCTCAACTTCAGCTTTTACCTGTTAAGTAAAAAGTAAATATCTTATATTTAAAAGTATTTTTTGGTTATGTGATGAGAATAGTTGGTATAGTCATAGCTAAAATTTTGTTTAAAATGGGTTTCACCTTGATGAGCTTTAAAGTAATTTTTCTCCAAGATTTAGGCTTCAGAAGATAAGTTGCCAGAACTATAGCCCAATTGCAAAATAGGAATGTTATTGTAATTGCCTTGTTTGTAAGAAGAAAAAGAGCATGCATTTGTTTTGAAATCAGCAGACCGGAAAGTGGAGCTGATATTTATTATGTCTGAATATATTTTTATTTTTATGAAGGATAAAGATTTAAATGACTGGTTTTGTTGTGCTGGGGTTTTTCCTGTTATTTTTATAGTGGGAGTTGTACTGAATTTTTCATCAACTGGTGACAATGTCTTTTTAATACACAGAAGATTGTTTTATATCTGAACTGCTAATATTTTTCTGGGGAGGGGGAGTGACTAGGCCAACAGTGGGGGTGGGGGAGAAGGGTTAACCACTGCATAAGAATGAATTCTAAGAAATAGGCTGTGGTTCTCAGAGAATAAAATGATCATTTGATTTTGGTATTAAGCTACTTAATCGGACTCAAATTATAGCTCTGAATGGCTGTGATAAAATCCACTAGTTGGGATTTATTACTAAATAGATTATCACCATCTTGGACTCTTAACATTTATATAAGGATTAATAATATGTTTGGTATCCATTTGATTTAACTCTAATTCAGTGTTGAGACTAACTAGTTTGATTGGTATTTGATAGTGTGTTGCAGTTTCGTTACGTATTAATGACTTGACTTAGTTTCGCTGTTTTCTTGATCTGACTTTCGTTTGAGTTATAATAAATCTTACAAAATAGAAATTGATCTTGTCATAGTTCTCCCAATAAACAATGTGGTTTCCAGAACTCTTAAGGGTCTAGGAGTGGATACTAGCCAGCCAACCGAAAAGCTGGCCAAATTTACCCATAAATCATTGGTTTTCACAGCTACCTAGTATGTGCCCTAGTTGCTGTTTCAAGTTGTCTGGCTTTTCCATTGTTGTTTGTGGCAAACTTTCAAGCAGATAGGATACATATTATCCTTGATCCAGGCTGAGACTACTAAAGTATTGTTGTTCAGAAGGTTCTGGTTATGGATATTGAGATTAATGCTAATGTCATGGCAACAGACCCTTACCGTCTTCCTGCTCTTGGCATAGGAACAGGATGTCTTAGTTCATTTCTGTCCCTATCTCCGGCAGTGACTGGAGCAATATGAGCTTGTTGGGTACAATTGTGACATGCCATGTGACATGCTTGCTGTCTTTTATCCATATCACCTACTCATCATCTGCTTCCTTCCTCATTGAAACGAAGCAGCCAACATGTCACACTGCTCTTAGCTCCTGGACCATTTAAGATTATGTTATTCTGTCTCTATTAGCCAACTATTTTCTTTTTCCTGTTATGTACTGAGCAGATGCATTGGGCCCTTAGGGCCTGGTCCAAAGCCTATTGAAGTCAATTGTTTATTCGTAGTCTGTTTCTAATATTCAGATGAATTGATATCTCTCAGTCACCACTGAGAGAAATAATGGGTGTCCTTCACTTGCCTTTTAAGATTTCAACTATAATGAATCCTTTGCAATGAAAATGTATAAACGATGCTCAACTTTGTCATTGTGGAGGGTAGCAGAATTAGAACCCCACAAAAAGTAGCCCGTCAGTCAGACTGAGTGAATATTTCATTCATTAAGTAGGTGTGTTACGCATCCACTCTGTCTGTCCACTGCATTGCATCCCTTCTTGCCTTAGTATTTCCTCATGGAGAAGTCTTATACACTTTAATTAAGAGAGACAATGTTTTCTATAAGGCTTTTTTAAAGCCTTCTTTTAGAATTTAATAGAGAACTATATTGCTGCTATATCTAAGTGGTGGTTTAAAAAACTATAGAAAATAATGCTTTTTTCTGTTCAAGTGTATAAGGATTTAGAATAATTTCTATAGCACTTTATTGGTTTCATCCCTATTAAATTCCAAAGGACTCTCTATCAGAGCTATAAACACTAGAGCTGGATTTTGCTTTAGTTTCTTGATTTACCTGATGTTAAAATGTGATATGAATGTATTTTGCAGTGTTGTTGTAGCTGTGTTTATCCCAGAATATTAGAGAAACAAAGTAGGTGAGGTAACATCTTTTACTGGACCAACTTCTGCTTAAAAGGGAGACAAGCTTTCAAGCTTATGCAGAGTTCTTCTATGTAAGCTCAAAAACTTGTCTCTCTCATCAACAGAAGTTGGTCCAATAAAAGATGTTACCTCACCCACTTTTTGTGTTTCTAATATAAACGCATGGTATTTTATCAATAATAAATGTCACAACTCTGTTCATGTAACAATAACATTCACAGTTATAAAAATAACATTCCACAAAGCCTTTTAAAAGGTTTTTTTTTACAGTAGAAATAGCTTTTATTTCTTAATTGGACTTTCCTTTTCTCCTTTTAAAATTTTTAATCTGCTCTCTCTCTCTCTCTCTCTCTCTCTCTCTCTCTCTCTCTGACTTTCTTTCTGTTCTTTCTTTCCCCACTATAATTTCCCCTCTCTGTTTCTGGCCTGATACATCATCATTTATTCATATCATGTAGTCTTTTTTAATGTAGGAAGGGGGAAGTACATAGGAATTATAAGGATTTGGACTGTAGAAGTGAGGAAGTGATAACTGCTTAGTGTAACTAAAGAGTTAAAAGAAGAGAGTTATAAATGGGTAATAGATCATACACAAACGATTGCACAGTCCTTATATCAGGTTTATAGCAGTGATGGAAAAGACTTCTGGTTTGCAACAGTCTCTTTGCTAACTTCCAAAAGAATGGAAGGTTCTCAGTCCATAGTTCAAGATACTCCTTTTAATTGTAAATCCACAGTCCAGAGAATTAAAGCAGGAATGAGACATCTTTTATATCCTCTGCCATGTGCATGGAAATGTATTGTCCTAAACAAAGCCCACAGTCCATGTGTATGAAAAGTTACTGACCCAAGATGGAGTCCAGGATCACAGTAGCATATCACATGCCCCTACATATTACAAGGAGTGGCCATTGGCTCCTTGCAGAAAGACCTACTGGGCAGGATGAGATTCTTCAATGGCCTATTATGAAAGTGGAGTGTCCTTAATGAGCCATCAATATGTAGCTAACCAGCCATGATGTAAATCTATCTGAGGAGTGTCACCCAGGAATACAACTATGTTTAAGATACAACTACATAGCTAATATTCATAACTTCCGATAAAAAGACGATACATGCATATAAACAGGATAATCATATTTAGCAATTCATAACTTTTCTGTTGATACCTTTGATACATGACATACTTTGTATCAGATTTGTTGCCATTGATATAAATGGTCACCTTTATTATACAGAGCATCACGGAGATTATTTACATTTTTATCTCATTTGTTGTAGAGTATTATAACTCACGTGCAGCACACTGCAGCCTGGGGTATATAAAGAACTCTCTCCTGATTGTCTTCCCCCCTCCACCTCCCGACAAGTGAGTTCTCTTTCTATCAGGACTTGTGCATCTGTGCAGAGAGGAAAAGATCTGATCCCCTTTGCTTATTATTTCTTTGCAGCTACTATCTCTTATGAATTCTGATGTAAATACATTTCAGTAGTACAGTACTTCAGGCAATAAAGTCAAATGATCATCTTGGAGCAAAAATAAGTACAGGTGCAGTGGAAAGACAGATTTTTTAAATTGGAGGCACTTGTCCAGGTTTTTTTTTCTGAAACCTGACTGCTTTTGAGACACCCCCTTTCTTCCTTTGACAGTCATGAGACTCTAAAGGATACTACTATGCATCTACAATCACTGTGGGAGGTAGAGACCAAGTCGTATTGTCCAGACAACAAAAGTTCATTCTAATTCTTAATATGTGCAATGTAATGGGAATTCATTATCTGTCCACATGACACTGACTCACTTTTAATAACGCTGCACAGTGCTATGTAACGCTGCAATTTATTGTAAAGTAACGTGTACTAACGTAAAGATGTCTTGAAAACTGGGTTTTGTTTTAACACAAAAAGCTTCCTTGAGAAGTAAATCTCTTTTCTTTCATGAATAATCTATAGCTGGCATCCAAAAATTGTGCCAATTTCCTACCCTTCATCAGTCATTTAACCCCACTCAGTTTATATCTATATGGAAAATTGAACACCGATGTTATGTTTTTATTTGTCCAGGGGAAGCTTTAATTTTGTTTCTTTTCATTCTTCCTTAAAATCATGCTCTCTTTTTCCTACAGCCTGAGGCTAAGTTCTCTGACTCTCTCCCCTCCCCGATTGCTCCCCCTAAAATTCCCCCATCCATATACCACCATCCTTCTTGTAAAAGTGGCATGTCTGTGGTTCCGCACCAGAGCGACTGTTTGCCTCCTTTGTTCCTGGTATGCCTGCTGCAGCTCTGATTTTTAAGCCCTTCTCCTCCATGCCCCGAGCAAGATATCAGAGTTCTGCTGCTGGAGTGGAGCTGGAACTGCACAGCCTCCTCTCCCATAGACCCAGGCGATCTATCACCTCTGGTTTACTCCAAGCAGGACTGTGTTTGCTGCATGAAACCAGCATGCTCAGCTGGTCAATTGCTATGTGAGCTCTCCGTGCTAAGCAAAAAGGAAGAGTAATTTCAAAACTTCTTCAGGTTTTAACAGGGGAGGGCTGCATATCTGTGTAGCTGGCTGCAGGGCAGCAGAGTTCAAAACAGTGACCAGAGCGGTCACAATGGGCAGTGTGGGACACTTCCTGGACAATCTACACTGACACTGTGTTGCTTTAACTACATTGCCCTGAGCTCTGTCTATGCCTCTTGTCCAGGTGGTTTTATTAGGTAAACATACCAGGTGAGTTAAAGCTGTGGGAGGAGCATTCAGTGTGTATACCTCCATAGTTCGGTCAGAGAATGCTGCCTTACACGGCTTAACTTTGCAGTCAAAAGGCCCTTGACTTTTCAAGATGAGATGTCATTATTCATGTTACAATAACTGACAGGAGCTAGAGATGCCTCAATGAAATACAGGCAAGTGAAATATTACATTTTATCGTACAGTAAGTGATAAAGATGCTTACCAACAAGGAAGACGGTGAATTAAAAAAGTTATTAGGATCAGTGATAGAATAATCCTATTTGGGGTTTCAGACACATTCAATTTAACATCTTTTTAGACTGTATTGCATTTACAGGAGTCTTGCAAAATGATTTTTTTAAAAAAAGAAAATGCAAAGTTCAGCATGCTAGTTTTTGCTCTGAATTCTTTCTCACTTTCCTGCCTCCATTCCCATAAGCGTTGCCTGTTCCCTGCTGCTCTGCTTCACTTAATGGGGTTCATATCTGTGTGTGGGCTAGCAGCAGTGCGAAACTTATGACACTCCTGTTTACTGTGGTCCCAACAAACAGCTTCAGATTCAGTTATTTCCTTACTCAATCTTCCCACCTGTGGTGTGTGACCTGATAATAGAAGTTACCACTAAGCTGTTAAAAATTATGCCCGTCCACAGGGGATAACATTATACATTCTGACATGGATGGCTTAGATCTAACCTTAGCTAACGGGAGTGCTTTTCTATTTGCTTCATTGGCATCTCCTCCATCCCATACTTATTCCTTTAGGATTCTTCTTCCTCGAATATTTAAACTTCCATCTGGTCATGGAAACTGCCAGAGGCGGAAAGTTGTATGACCAGGTGTTAATTCAAATTTTGTTATTCAATGCAGAGATGAGAGAAGAGCTGAGGGACAGTGCAAAAATATCAAGTACACGATGTAGGTTGAGGTTAAAAATGGCAAAACTATATTAGTCAAAAGTATAAAACAGGAAGCAAATATACAAGACAGAGGAAACTTCCTGAAGTTAACTATTTTAAATGGTACTGCGTTTTAAGTATCCTTTGATATAAGTTACACGGGTTGAACTCCCTTAGATGCAATTTGACTACATACACTTAGTGGTATCACTGAGACATTGTCTTTGAATTTGGTCCATAATATCGTCTAGATGTGCTCATCTCAACACGTGTGGGGGCTGTACTCTAAAACTGCCCTGGATCCAAATTTCTGTATGGTTTTTCATTCCATTAAAATGCTTAGTTTTCTAACAGAGAAAGAACAATGGAGACTCTTACATGACAGGATAAATTGTACAAGCAGTAGTGTGATAGAACAAAGATTCTCAGACCTACGACACTTTCATCAATGAGACTGGAGCATTAATACCACCAGAAGGCAGGTGTTGGCATCTTTCAGTGAGCTTTTTGAGAGAGAAGAGAAAGACAGAGAGAGCAAAATGAAATGGAGCCAAAACACATCTGAAGAAAGGGATTATGGGAGGCTTGTGTTTGGAAATTAAGAAGTCAGGAGACAGCCAGTTTCTTGTCATGAAAGGAGGAGTTGAATTATAATCTCTCAATCCTACTGAACAGGACACTAAAAGGGCAGATATTCCCTTAAAACATAGAATGGGAAGGATGGACTGGATGAAAAAGACTGGATGAACCAGGAATCTTCCTGACACACTTAATTGGTGCAAGTGTGTAAGAAGTAAGGAATGAGCTGATTTCTTCAAGCAGTTAGTGCTAAGGACAAGTTTATTTTCATGTATTTAATTTTTTTCATTCTTTCCTGAATATATGTCATGTCCTGTTTTTACGTAAATAGTGTTCCTGGGATTTTTGAACATTGTTTTGCTTATTAGGCTTTATTGTTTCCACAAAAAAGATAGACAGATTACAGATAGACTAAGGTTAGATTCCAGAGTTCACAAACTTTCAAAAGCAAGGCAATAAACAGAGTTAAGATATTCAATATGTTGTGTATACTCCACTCTTGAGTTCCTCTTCTACTCCTCCATTGCTGCAACAACTCCACTCTTATCCCGAACACTGAGGTAGCAGCACCAGGGAATCCTTTGTTGTGACAATGCATCAATACAGAGGCACTGGGTTGTCCTCAACTCCAGCCCACTTATACAACCCTGTTCTCCTGCCCAGATCCCCAGGCCCCACATCACAGACCTTACCCAGATCCCTCTGTGCCTCTCTGCTCCCCCAACCCTCATCTATATTCCTCTCCCTGCTGCCAGGGATGGGGACCTTGGAGGGATTGGCAAGGAGACAGGGGGACATGGGAGGGGATGAATACTATGTGAGGGCAAGGAAGGCTAATGGCAATTATGGGGAAATAGGATTTTGGTTAAGGGGGACTTGAGGAGGGAGGCCAGTGTTTTACCATGAAAGCATGAGAAATTAAGGGCTCCCCATGACATTGTGGTTTCTGTTCCCCACCTCAAAGCAGCAGCCTTGGGGGGTGGGACTGTGATAGGCACATGCTGTGGCTCAGGAACCCTGCATCTGTCTGCACAACAGTGGTCCCTGCCCTCCCAAGTTCCCTCTGCAGACTGCCATGAGCCCCTCACCCCAAAGGGGCTCCCAGCATGACAGCATGAAGAGCGTGGGTGAGAGTAGGGGCAAGGCCAAAGGACGGCTCCTCTAGGAAAGTGCAGCTTGACTTCACTAATCCTCAAACCTTGCTAGAGGCATGAAAGCAGTATTGGTGCTACTTCAACCAATAGTCCTGGTGCATCTGGGGCCATTCCCTCCCCTTGAGCACATTCACAGACTCAGTGACAAGGCCCCTTCCTGCCCCACACAAGTAACTTTACCATAGGCTTTTCTTGTTGCTCAGATACTAGTGATGAGCTGCAGTACATAAAGCCGCTAATTTATCATTAGACTGATCAATGCTACCCATAAACTTGCTTTTTATGATGCTCCTTCATACAGTGACATGTTCTTGTAAAACTGCCCCATATCACTTTTATAAGTCATAAAAGTCAGGCAACTATGTCTGTGAAATTAGAAGCTAACAAATATTAGGAATTAATATCAGTAACCTTGATTCAGTTATGCCACATGTGGAAAGGAAGCAGCTTTAAAACATTCTAAGAGCAAGTAAGAGAATTTTAAAACAAGCTCATATTTGATAAATATACAATAAAATATTATATAGCGAGCTTTCACTGTGAAAAACAAACATCACTTTGGTTTCAGTCATGACCTAGCCTAAAAAAGAAAGCAATTAAACTAGTTGCCAGCTGAGACAAAGGCAACAGAAATAAATCTTTTATGACATTTGTTGCAAATCAAGCATTTCAAAACCAGTATCTACTTCGGTGCCACCTCAAAAAGCTTCCCTTCAAATATGCAATCTTCTCTATATTAAATTTAATGTTCTTTTCCATTCTAGATGAAATTCAACAACTCTTCCACCCCACCCCTTATTCATGGTCTGAGCAAAGTTGGCTCAGTACTGCCTGCATTCAGAGGAGGGGGCGTGGTACTGGCTCTGAGCAGGTCATTTGGAGGGTATAATGGAGTGTGTGCCAGAGGGAACCAGGGGAGGGGATATTGGATTTACTTTTATCCTGAACTGAAAGTTAAAAACCATACACGGAATTCAAGAGGGGCAGAACTGCACACAAGTTACAACAGTAGATTCCAACCTCAACACCTATAGTCCCAATTGCATGTCACTGGGCTATGATGGAACGGTGTCCATATTTCCACATTTCATCCATGTCACAAAGGACTGGTTGGGTGCAGGGACTATAAAAGGTTGTCTGATGCACAATAATAATCTGGATTCCTGCAGAGCATGTGGGTTTTCTTTGTATCTGATGGAGAATTAACCATCCTCCCACAGGGCCTGAGGTTATATTCAGCCACTCCAGAGAACCAGACTGATCTAATGCAGACATGTCTCAGAAAACAGTTAGGTACTTAAATGGTCTTCAGCACCATAGTATCTGAGTGCCTCATGAACACTTAATTAACTTCTTCTGCAACACTTCTGCCCTGACTCTGTGTGACAGAACTTGTTGGGTACAGAGGCTTGATATTTTTGCTTATATTGCTTTTTTGCAACTCAAGCATTCACTTTGAATAAATTCATAATTCAATAAGATTTTCAATAAAAAGAAACCAGTTTCACAAATGCATCCCTGCAGGAGGCAGCAAGGCAGTGCGCAGGGCTTCAGCCAGTGCTGGGAGCTTCAGCCCTGGAAGTCACGCTTAGGCTCCAACTTTAGCTGCACATACTTGTTACAACTGGAAATTGCATCACTGTAGAGCTGTGCAGAACTTGTGTGCTGTGATCTCCCTGCATACTACAAGCTGTGTTTGCTGTTCATGAGTCACATTTGAATAGTTTTCGAGTTAAGTGGTAAGTTCTACGTTAATTTTGTGGATGACAATGACATCTTCAAACTGTAAATAATGCAAGTATGAAGAAGAAAACCAAAGTTTTCAGCCAGAATGAGAGGAAGATTTTGCATTCACTAGTAAAGGTGGCAAACCTCTGTGCCTAATCTGCAATGCATCATTTTCTCACTACAGAGCAAGCAACCTGAAACGAGACAACTCACGATATATTTTCATCTAAGCTGTTTCTAGGTTATAAGGACTAAATCCTGGTCCCACTGAAATCAATGATAAAATTTCTGTGCATTACAATGGGACCAGAATTCTACCATAAATCCAGAATAACCTAGGAAACCAAGAAAATGGAAAATCTTTCTCTACTAGTTTCTATATTTAAAAAATGATTAAAGTTAAAGTGATCAACTATGGAAATATGTTTGCAGTCACTGTACTTTAGAGGAGGTTTTAGATCCATGTTGTCTTTTTCTGTGCTGAATTCTACTATCAGGGCTGAAATCCTGGCCCCACTGAAGTAAAATGGAATTTTGTCATTGACTTCAAGGGGGTCAAGATTTCACCCTTTGTTTCCAGTTTGTGCTGTTGATTCTCCTCCCCTCTTTTCTGGGTTTTATTCTAGTACAGTTGTTATACAGTAACTCCTCACTTAACATTGTGGTTATGTTCCTGAAAAACGAGACTTTAAGCAAAACAGTGTTAAGCTAATCCAATTTCCCTATAAGAATTAATGTAAATGTGGGGGGTAGGTTCCAGGGAAACATTTTTCACCAGACAAAAAACTATATATACATATAAATACACACACACAGTGTAAGTTTTAAACAAACAATTTAATACTGTACACAGCAATGATGATTGTGAAATTTTGTTGAGGTAGTGAAGTTAGAGGGTGGAAGAGGGTGGGATATTTCCAGGGAATACCTTACTGCTAAATGATGAACTAGCATTCGACTGAGCCCTCAAGGGTTAACACATTGTTAATGTAGCCTCACACTCTACAAGGCAGAACGAATGGAGGGAGGGGAAACAGCATGGCAGACAGAGAGACACACTCTGTGTGTGAAAGAGAGATGCGCATTGCTGCTTGAAGTACGCTGACACCACTCTAAGTACATTGCCTTTTTAAGTAGATCAGAAAGTTGAGACAGCAGCTGTGGCCAACAAACTCCCTCCGTCCTAAGCCCTGTCATGTCCCCACCCTGCTCTTTATGGAGAAGAGGTAAGCAGGGGGCAGGAGGAGGGAGCAGGAACAGGGGGGAAGGGGACACCATGACATTAGCCTGCCCTTCTCCCTCCCTCCCGCAGCACAGCAAGCAGGAGTTTCTGGGAGCAGCTCCAAGGCAGAGGGCAGGAGCAGCACATGACAGTGGGAGAGGGACAGCTGAACTGCCAGCAACTGATAGCCTGCTGGGCAGCTGCTGCACAGGGAACTTATGGAAGCAAGGAGCTGATAGGGGGCTGCCAGTCCACACCGGTTCCAAGCCCCCACCAGTTAGCTGCAACGGGCTGCTCTTCCTGCAAGCAGTGGACAAAGCAGGCAGCTGCCAAACATTACAAGCAAGAATTGCACAACTTCAGACAAGTATGTTTTCTAATTGATCAGCAACATAACAACGAAACAACATTAACTGGGATGACTACAAGTGAGGAGTTACTGTAATCCATGAGAGGACCAGACAGTGCTCTGCTAAATGCCAGAACATCACTTCCCATCTTCAGCTTAGCCTTGGGCAAAAGAATGGGACACAAGGGAAAAGTAACAGAGACATTTCCTCTAAAATGTTGTTTTCATTATCCCAAATAACCAAAGTTGTGTCAAAATTCTGAAATTTTGTTTGTTCACTATGGCCTTCTTCTAAAACTCATTTCTGTAATAAACTCTATCCCTTGGCTTTTAAGGATGTGTAGACATATTTAGAGTAACTGTTCAACACATTTCACTTTCATCTCTTCTCTGTGTGTGCAACAGGAAAGAATACAAATGATAACTCTGGAAGACAGTGTCAAAATCATATCACAACACCCTGGGCAACAGATGTTATTAGAATCCATTCTGGAAATGAAAAAAACAATAATTCATAGGTACTAGTAATAGGCTGTGTATGAGTGATGCTGCTTGGTTTCTCTCTTGGATTTAAGGAAATAGATGAGGCTGTAGATCATCTCTTTCTTCACAGTAACTCTTCAAAAGCGATGGCTTGGAGTAAGGAAATTGACATTACCCAGAACTGCATCAGCTACATCTCGCTGCTCACCTAGAAGAATCTCGCAATGATACAACCCCTGCCAAAAACAAGGCTCCCCCGTGGAGAGGCGGAGGGGTAGCATTCCTCCAGCCAGCAGATCGCTCTCCCGTCCCTTCGATGCTGTCCTTGTGCCCGGTTCCTGTGTCTCTCACTCCCATGTCTCCTCTTATTCTGACACCCCTGCAAGGTGTCGCCACCGCCCCTGCTAGCTCCAACCTGCCTCTTACCCCTTCTCCTGCCCTTGCCTCTGCGCGCCCCTTGTCCTGCTCTTTCTGCTGCCCCGCTCCTGTGTCTCTCCGCTCTTCTCCCTCCCCAGCGCAATAGGACGCCGCAGCCTTTCGGGGAGGCAAAAGGGACTTTCCCAGCCCAAGGCGTGAAGGTGCCGATCGCCCCCGCCCTCCTCTCCTTGCATTGCCGGACACAGCCCGAGCCCATCCCCCTGCCGGGGGGTCTCGCCCCTCAGTCTCCTTGGGCAGAGAAAGAAGCGACCCCGTCCAGGGAGTGACGGATGCTGGAGAGAGCCTGGTCCACCACCGCGGGGCGCCTGGTAACGGGGGAGCCCGGGGCGGGGCTGGAGGAAGGTACCGAAGAAGCGGGGCGGGAGCGGGGTAGAGAGCCCAGCCCCGGCGGCAGCCGCGCTGCTGCAAAGGGAAGCCGGGGAGGGGGCGTCAGGCGCTGAGCAGCCTCTGAGACGGGCGCGCCCCTCCCCGCCCCGCGGGATAAAGGCGCCGGCCCCGGGCGCTCGCTCACAGAGACCGGGGGGCAGCCGAGGCGGCGGCGGCGGCGGCGGCGGCAGCAGCAGCAGCAGCCCGGGGCAGAGCAGCGAGCGGGGAGTGCGAGGGCAGGGTGCCGCCCGACGGCGCCATGCGCTCGCCCGCCGGCCCCGGCCCCTCGTGGGCAGCGCCCCCGGCCGGGAACGGCAGCCAGTGGCGGCTGGCGGCGGGGAGCAGCCCCAGCCCGACGCCCGGCTCCGCCGCCCCCAACGCGAGCCGCGCGGCCGGCTGGGACCCCTACGGGCGGGACGAGGAGCTGGCCAAGCTGGAGATCGCCGTGCTGGCGCTGACCTTCGCCGCGGCGCTGCTGGGCAACGGCCTCGTGCTGCTGGCGCTGGGCCGCTCGGCCCGCAAGGCCTCGCGCGTGCACCTCTTCATCCGCCACCTCAGCCTGGCCGACCTGGCCGTGGCCTTCTTCCAGGTGCTGCCGCAGCTGTGCTGGGAGGTGACCTACCGCTTCCACGGGCCCGACGGGCTGTGCCGCGTGGTGAAGCACCTGCAGGTCTTCGGCATGTTCGCCTCGGCCTACCTGCTGGTGGCCATGACGGCCGACCGCTACGTGGCCGTGTGCCACCCGCTGCAGACCCTGCGCCAGCCCGCCCGCCGCCCGCACGCCATGGTGGCGGTGGCCTGGGCGCTCAGCCTGCTGCTCAGCACCCCGCAGTACTTCATCTTCTCCCTCAGCGAGGTGGAGCGCGGCTCGCAGGTCTACGACTGCTGGGCCCACTTCGTGCAGCCCTGGGGGCCCCGCGCCTACGTCACCTGGATCACCGGCGGCATCTTCGTGGGGCCCGTGCTGGTCCTGGCCACCTGCTACGGCTTTATCTGCGGCCACCTCTGGCGCAACATCCGCGGCAAGACCCGCCGGCGTGGGGAAGGGGCCGGAGGGGCCCGCCGCAAGCAGGGGGCGGCTGGGAACCCCGGCGATGCCTTCCGCAGGGGGCTTTTGCCCACCCCATGTGTCAGCAGCGTCAAAGCCATTTCCCGGGCCAAGATCCGCACCGTCAAGATGACCTTCGTGATCGTCTCCGCGTACATCGTCTGCTGGGCGCCCTTCTTCACCGTCCAGATGTGGTCCGTCTGGGACCCGCAGTTCTCCTGGGTCGGTAGGTGAAGGGGGGGTGCAGGTGTCCAGCCCTGGTTTACCTTGCTGCTAATCCAGAGGGACTCCGCACTGACACGGAAGTAACTCAGAACAGATTATGATCTAGGGCAGGGCTGGGCAAACTTTTTGGCTCCAGGGCTACATGGGGGTTGCAAAACTGTATGGAGGGCTGTGTAGGGAAGGCTGTGCCTCCCCAAACAGCCTGACCGCTTTCCCCCTCCCACTTTCCACCCCCATCTGCTCCCCTCAGAACCTCCGACCCATCCAGCTCCCCCCACTGCTCCTTGTCCCCTGACCACCTCCTCCTGAGACCCTGAC